>CM077006.1:104563979-105066479 GCA_039090855.1 Macrothele yani | reverse complement strand
TGGATCCTCCACCACGCACCTTCCAGCAGCTGTTAGATGCACTGCAGTCAGCATGGCTCCACATACCTGTGAACACCTTCCAGCACTTTATTGAGTCACTCCCAGCCTGCCTAGCTGCTGTCTGTGCTGCAAACGGCAGTTACTCTGGACATTAGTTGGTGGTCACAATAATGTGGCTCAACCGTGTACTTTGACTGTGCCTAAAGTAAGTTGAAATGCTCCCCATTGTGTATATGTGTACACTCATATA
The DNA here is from genome assembly GCA_039090855.1 of Macrothele yani. NCBI lineage: Eukaryota > Metazoa > Arthropoda > Arachnida > Araneae > Macrothelidae > Macrothele > Macrothele yani. The sequence continues at coordinate 105,066,229 of CM077006.1, read as the reverse complement.
TAGTAAATATATATTAAAGAGGGAGGACACTCTGCCACCTTTTTCTATCTGAAAAATGCCCCCTTCCCTTCTGCTAGTGATAAAAAACTGACTTATAATACTTTTTGACTGTGCCTAAAATAAGCTGAAAAGCTCACCATTGTGCTACATGATTTCATAAAACACTTTTTCTTTAACATATAATACCTGGAAAATGCCATGAGAAACTTCATAAGCAGCATAATTTAAACTGCTAAATTGATCTCAAAGTTTTGTACATGTATTTCTATGCTAAAAGCTATTTGCTTTAACAGTTTTCCTTGTGAGGGAATGCATGCACCCTTTTTTTGAACTTGGATCATTAGATGGAAACCACATTTACATCTTATGTGGTCGATGTGCATGAAAAATTACTTAGACTGTCACCAGGAAATGGATAATTATGAAAAATAAAATTAAATTCATGACCTCGAAGCAAAATTCGTGAATTTTTCAAGACTTTCATGACCCTTTTCTGAATTTGTGACTTTTTTGTGACTTTCCTGACCAGTAGAACTTCTGTTTTACAAAAAAAAGGCACAAAGTGAAAATGGCATTCAGTGTTTGTTTTGTAGCGAGCTGTTATAAAGGCAGTGCTCACCCCGAAAAGTAAGAGAAATGCCACCAAGCTCCTTTTCTGGAAATTACACTCAGCATGAAGCCACCATAGCTTTGAACTGTGTGTGAGAGCATCTGTGCTTTACCTCGATTTATTTTGTGCATCCATTAGCAAGATGTGATGTGTCCTAAGGTATCAGAAAGGCCTAAGAGCAGGGTTGGATTAAGGCCTTAGTGGGCCCCTAGGCTAAGACATTTGAGTGAGCCCCAAGGCTAAGATATCTGAGTGGATCCTCAAAGAATTATAACGGGGAATCATTGTGAAATCCGTTAAAACACGAACTATATCAATATGATTGTGATAATTACGTAATATGTAGTGGATTCTTCAAACTAAAAAATTACCTGTAGAATTTTCATAAAAAGTCACTGTATTATCGATTGTTCTCACAAGAACATGAGTTAAAAGCTTAAAATTCCTAGATCTTTTTGATTTTTTTAATGGTTTACACCATTGAATACTTTTCTTAGTGCATCTTTTTTGCCATGCAATGTGAAGCCACAGGGGACTTCAATCATTAACGGTTCCAAGTGCAAATTGAGAGGTGTGGGTGGATGGCAGTGAAAGGCCACCCCGGTGGCGCAGTGGTCTAAGCGATGACCTCTGATCATTCGTCCGAAGGTGGTCCGGGTTCGGCATGGATGTTGTGTTTGTCTTTCGGCACTGGCTCTCTCCCTTCCCTGGAACCAGTGACCCTAAATTAGGGACGGGCGACTGCTTATAGCCCATTGAGTTGCTCACAGTGGTCGTTAAACCTCCAACCCAAAAAAAAAAAAAAAAAAAAAGGCAGTGACAAGGTGAAACAGTCTCGCCGGCCGACCTTACTGTGCACAGCGACATGAAGCTTTACCCTTGGTGAGTAACTGCTTTGAAATCGGTTGGTCTTCCAGCCTCTATTTCTGACCAAGTGGAAATCATACGAGACAAAAGTAAAACTATTTTACAATCCTCTCTCTCTCTCTCTCACTGTACCTATTTATTACTTGCCCAGGCATGTCTCCTGGGCCCTCGGTCATGGTGAGCCTCAAGGCTATAGCCCCTATAGACCCACCCCTTAATCCGCCCCTGCCTAAGAGTGCTCATAAGGAAGTTTTGCTTAACATAAAACTGGATGTAATTAAGTGTTTCAATTCGTGATGAATGAAACAAAAACATTGTGCTTGTGTTGAACTTGTGTGTCCACCATTCATACTATTCACACGCAGAGAGAAAGAATCTTGAATGCTGTCAAAGTTACTATTGGTTCAGCTAATGGCAAAGTGGTCAGCATCTAGTAATAGATAAAATGTGTATTTATCGATATGCTGTGTAGTCATCACATTGTTCCAGTTTTTACTATATGTTAATGTTGCTTTAGGTTTTATTTGTTATTTGGTAAGTTATTTTTTTGAGGTCTGGGAATGCTCAAAAATTTTTCCCATATAAATTAATGGTAATTGTTTCTTCGCTTCACGCCACTTTGGCTTACAAAAGGCTTCATTGGAACACACTACTTTCGGATAGCAAGGGAAACCTGTATACCGAATATGAAAACAATTTCACACAACAGCAGTGAGAATGTACAGTTGGAAAATATATTAAATTACATCATATATACAGTAGAACTAATATCCCAAGAAATATGATATTTATCATGAAAGAAATACGGGATTACGCCATATAATACAAATTTTGAAGATGACAATCCGATTTGTGGCGTAAATGTGACAAGAATGGTACGTCAGATAAAATCCGAAAACTTGAAAATTTTCATCGTCCTGGAGCAGGACTCGAACCCGCGTCTCCCAGAAAACGCTCGGGTATGCTAATTACTACATCACCCATAACGACCAAGTTTCAAGTTTCTGATCAATTTGAATATAACCATCACAAGATTCGCTAGTCGAAGCAACCGGCATTCATGTTTAGCGAATCTGGAGGTTAAGAATCTTATCCCGTGTTTGCCCGGAGAAGCAGATAAATCATGAAAGATTATTCTAATTTTTCATACACATATATTTCCATAGGGCAACTCTAACTTCCCTCATATTGTTTTTTAACACTAATCTCTAATATTTTTGAAGCTTCAACCAAGAGCCTGTGTGATATATCTTGTTCAATCACAAAGGACTTACCTGCATTCAATACATCAGCTATTTGTTCCTCAAGTTTTGCATTTTTTTTTTTTTTGGTTTCTTTTTTCCCCATTCTAATATTCGTCTTCTGCCTTCCATTTTACTTATTTAAAATTTTTTTTTCTGCTTCAATTTTTATTTTATTTTTGCTTTACCTTTTTAGTGCTCTAAGTATGAAGCACATAGTGCATGGGATTGCTTCACATAATTCAAGAGCTCTTTAGTAACTGGAATGGAATGAACAGAGTTTTCAATGTTTTGCGAAAACCCATAATAAGAACACACTCTGGTCACTCAATAGGAAGAGATTCAGTATCTCTATAAGTTCTATTACTCACATCAAAGTGTAGAGTTGAGATTGTGGTGGTGCAGAAAATTATCACTATAATTATATTAAAACAAAATAAAACTAGGTAAGAGCAATTACTTACATGACAGATACAGTATCTCTATAAGTTCTATTACTCACATCAATTCCATTTAAGTAATTGCTCTTACCTAGTTTTATTTTAGTATAATTACAGTGATAATTTTCTGCACCACCACAGTCTTAACTCCATGCTTTGATGTGAGTAATAGAACTTATAGAAATACTGAATCTCTTCCTATTGAGTATTTCAACAACATATAGTATGTGACTTTTTAATATGGAAGATGTATATGAAATATCTAGACTGGTCATTTGTTGTCGTTCCTTTTCTTCCCATAATTTTTAGCCCTTCCTTTTTTCATTCTAAAACAGAACTGTTGATGCTGCAGATTTTCTAAAGAATCCACTTTTATTTTATGGCTTGTATTCTGTGCATGTCTGTCTAATCCAGTCTTGTTTCCACTATTCTTTATTGCTGTTCAATATTTGTTCTGTCATTCTTCTCTCTCTCACACACACACACACACAGACAGACACACATAGCTGAACACAGTATTGCCATACAGAATATTGAAAACAAGATTGAATTAGATTAAAAAGGTAAAAAATAAAGGCCACAAAATAAAATGAGATTATTTGGACCTGTTGAAACATTAACAGTAGTTATGGAGAGAGAGAGAAATGATCAGAAAGACTGGGCATGGCCAATGAAATGGCAGCACCTGCTTTGCTGACACTGACCTAGAAAATTGGTACTTGATTTGGAAACTGTAAAAGTGAAAATTAAAATCTTCCCTGACAAATCCGATAAAAAAAAAAACCTACTAAATTTTAGCAAAAATCCCCCGGGAAAATAAATAAAATAAAGACACTACAATTTCATGAAATCAAATTTCATAGGGTTCAAAAAGTAAAATAACTAAATGATAATTTTGTAGGTTTAAAACCTCTTACCTATTTAAATGGAAAGCTGCAATTTCTCCATTATGTCTGTCAGCTCCTGCATAAGGTGATCCAGTCACAATGTATTCTCGTACATACCTATTTCAAATGCAAGATACAAAATACCAAACATAAAGACAGGTTACCCATCAATGCAATTGTATACACATTCTGACAAACTAAGAAATTTAATTAGCAGTCAGTCATTAATAATACAATAGATAATGATTACTTGCATAAAAATTTACCTTAATCAGATTTGTTTGTTTGTTCAAGAATTTCATTTTCCAAATGAGCGATTTCCTATAAGGAGTCAAATGAATGGGAGAGAACCTGCACCAGAAAGATTAACACAGCACCAGGAATCAGTAGTACAATAAGTCCAAAACCTTGATTGAGTAAGGGAAGGACTGCTGGCACTTGTTGAGAAGCAGGAGGTAAGAACTCAAAAATGGAGTCTAGACTACCAATTGCATAACCTTAGCAAAGGGAAATCTATGTGGAATGTGATCTCATGGAACAATAACACTTCACACAGCCATGTGGGACCTATCTGAGAACTCACGTGTCCTATGAAGTTCTTCTAAAGCAGCTAGGATTTTCAAAGCTAACTTCATTTACATTGTAATTTCACCATCTAACCTGTTTCCTCTGTCAAACATGTTTCCTAAATACAAACATATTCATCTGTTTAGCTCTGTAACTTTAGGCTGATCTTGGATTAAGAACTAATTTTAATTTACATATATTAAGATAACACAATGTCCTTTGTCACAAATATATTTTTTTCAAGCCGACTGTGGTTTTGCTGGGTATTCACCTAGTTTCATCAGGGCGAATGGCACGTAAATATTCAAATTGTATATGATATCATAAATGGTGCTTACAGTCATGAGTTTTGGTTTGTTGTTTCCATGCGCTTGATAGAAATGGTGTGGATGCCATGTCATTAACAAGTTGCAAAAAATTCTGATATATATGGAAAGCTTCCAAAATATCAAGTTTAGTGGTTGAATCTGTCTTATCAATTAGTTTTGCTTCTTCAAAGATAAATTTATGGTCCTTTTCATAACAATGTTATGAAAAGAACCATAAATTTCTCTGGTCCTTTTCAGTGTTACAAAAGGACCATAAATTTCTCTTTGAAGAAGCGAAACTAATTGACAAGCCAGATCACAACCACCAAACTTGATATTTTGGAAGCTTTCCACATATATCAGAATTCTTTGCAACTTGTTAATGACATGGCATCCACACCATTTCTATCAAGCACATAGAAGCCAATAACCAAAACCTGTGACTGTAAACACCATTTATGATATCATATACAATTTGAATATTTACATGCCATTCGTCCTGATGAAGCTAGGTCAATACCCAGTGAAACCATGGTCAACTTGAAAAAATAAATATTTGTGACAAATGATGTACTGTTACCTTAATGTATACAAAAGTCCCAAGACTGTGTAGTCTTTGAATTCAAGAATCTTTAATTTTAAGTTCCTTATTAATTCCTTTTTTAAGTTCCTTACTCAAATGGCATGACTTTGATTTTTTTCCTTATTCGTACTCAGTTTAAATTTTAAATGTACTTTGTTCATCCTGGACAACATATTTTGCAATTCATTACACTCTCAGACAACAGCAGGGCTGGATGGAACTTTTGCAGGGCACGAGGTCAAATTTCATCGCAGGGCCCGGAGCAAATTTTCAAAATAAATCTTATATGTTAATAAGATGATTATGTGAAAAATGTCGTCTGCAAAGAACATACATGAAAACTATCATAAAGAAAAATTGAATCTCAAAGAGGTATTTGCCTTAAGTTTAAGAAAAGGACCATGATATTGATAGAAGTTCAGAGAGAGAGAGAGAGAGAGAGAGTAAAAAGTGTTAAAATCTGCAATTCTATTTCTGGTGAGTTGCATTGTGATTCTTAAAAAAACTTCCCTTTACAGAATGATTAAAAGATCTGTCTCTCTCTCTATCTCATCCACCCATGGCAGGTTGAGTTCTCCTAATATGACCATTCACCCTTGAGGATTACTAGCAAATTAGTACAGCCAGCTTGCCATTTCTCTGCTGCATATGAGTAAGGGACAAAGTGTGTTCGGGGCCAACTTCACAGGGAGCCAGCTATGCATTCACATCCCCAAACACAGGGAGTCTGCAGAAAACTCCAGAAAAACTGCAGATTAGATGGTCGGCAGGACCGGGATTCGAACACCCGTCAAAAACATCCACCTCCCACACAGCACATAGCGACTTAACCAACTGCACTATGCCAGCAGTCTGATAAAAACATAACTTCAACTATTCTGTGCAGTGAATATTTTTGCACAGCAAATATTTTTGCATAGGAAATATTAAGATCTCTCTAAAATAATTTTTCCCCCAGATACATTGTTTTACATTTTTCCCACGATACTGTTTTAGTGGCTGATTTTTGATGCAAGGAGAAGTCAGTGACAAATTAGTACCTTTTTTTCCAACTTTTAAATGCACTCATATATAATTTTTTCTTAATTTCCAGTGTTGTTTTTCAAGTCACTGAACAATTAGCATCCAGATATAACACCAAAACAATCTTGATGTTATTCTTTTTATTTTTTTTTAATTTAAGTATCAGGTTTACACACAAATTGTTGAATATAGAAAAGTAGGAAGCCACAAAATTATGAATTTAATTTACTTTTTCAAGAATGAAAAAAGAGATTAAAGTGGTTATAATAATCATTTGAGATCTGCAAACATCAGGGTCTGCACGACGAAGGGCAAAAACCTATTTGAAAGGAGTGAGAGGATTAGAAACCAAAAAAATAAAAAATAAAACACATTACAAATAATATCCTTTTAATGGCCTCGTGCCCCAAAACTGAAGCAACAACAACAACAATGAACATAAGAAATTCTACCGGAAATGGTTTTGTTTTTATTTTCTAAACTGTGGAGCCAGGGGTGAACGCCCCGGTTGCCTTGACGGTCCAGCTGGCCCAGGATAACTAGATGGCATAATCAAAGTACAGCAACCTGCACACATGGAAATTTCTAAAATATAAAGCAGTACTATCTAACTTTGCATCCTACATGCATCCATAAGTGTATTGAACAGTCATGGTGACACAACCTTGTAAGAACTCCCACATCAATAGAAAATCAAACTGACAGAACACTATTTCCACATACAAATCTTCTGCTACCAACATACACAACTTTTATGCACATTTAAGTAAATTCCTAGTTACACTAAGATTTTTCAAAACCTTCCACAGATGTTATTTACTCTATAATAAGCTTTCTCTAACTCTACAAATGGAGTAAACATTTTTACCAAAAAATAAATACTTGTCAATCAACATACATACAGCAAAAAGTTTGTTTAGTACAGCTCTTACCATGCATTAAAAACCACTGTGAACATCCAATAATTTCTCTGATGTCAAGACCCCATACTTAATCAGGGATCGTGTAGCTGATCGCATTCTTCACAATTTGCAAAAAAAAAAAAAAAAAAAAAAAAAAAAAATTGGCGATGGAAAAAAGGTTTTGACGAAAATATTGGCAATTACTTTTGTGTATTGTTATAACACTTAGGCAAAAAAAAAATTTCAAATGAATAGGCAAAAACTTTAAAAAAGCCAGAGAAGCATCTGCTTAATGAATAACCCAAAGATTTCCACTGACACACTCAGCAGGCTAATACCATGACAGTTCTTAATCCAATCTGATCTCCTTTTCCCTTATGCACAAAGAACAGTTACAGCACCCCTCCAATCTTAAGGGCTAACTCTCAATACAACTGGCAAAATCTGTCATTAATGACAGATTCAGCATCTTAGCAGTTATATTATCTACTCTAGAAACCCTACTATTTTAAAGGTGTTGCTGCTTTACAACTTCTTCACTTCACATCCCTACTGTGCTTGCTCCTCTCTTTGCGAAATCATCTGCTTCTATCCCCAAACATCTTTACTTTCATGTCCTATAAGTATTAATTCACACCATCTTTCACTTAACTCTTTAGGTTCCCAGATCATCTCTCCAATCCTATTCTTCACATACGTAAAAATTGTATTTCTCCTGCTCTCTCTAAGTCTCGTGCACTTCTTGAAAGACTTATTCTTCCTGAGTCTCATGCACTTCCAGAAAGACCTGTTATTCCTAAGTCTCATGCACTTCCAGGAAGACTTCCTTATCATTCCTACACTTTGCTTTATTCTGGCAAACCAAATTTACAGCTTCATAATTTTTACAATGATCTTCACCCTTAGTAACTCTACTTTGTAACTTTCCCAGATATGCTCCCTTTCTTTCCTTTTACAGCTTTTTAAATCTTACTATTTTATCATGTACCACCTTTTAGTGTTACCCACTGCTGCAGTACCACAACCTCTTGGGCAATAGTGACAAAGAAATTTTGAAAACATGTCTACTTGTTTTGCCCAGCAGTCTCACATGTATTTAACAGATTCAATCATTCATTAAGAAGTTTACAGTAATGCTGTTCTTCAGGAAGCCTTTCAACCTTCGTTATATGCACTTTCCAGATCCTCTTTCTCCAACCCCAAAATTCACCTTCACTCCTTGCACTTACAGGTGATGATCAGACCAAATATTTTATACAAACAAAATATCTAAAGAATATCAGAACATACAAACTAAAGATACAAGTTTGTCTGTAGTATTTTAATCACTTTTTTGCGCAAAATGTAACACTGCACTTGCTATTATATCATTCTAAACATGGCACCACTGTTGCTTGTATATACATCAGAACAACATGGTGCTATGTAATTTTCTTGATTTCCATTTGTTTCTTCTTCAGCCAATAAAAAAGATGGAAACCACAAAAATGAAACACTTCACTAATCTTCTGCTGTGATGGATGAGACAACATGCTGGAATGCTATTATAGCAAATGAAGTGTTCTTGCCTGCCAGAAAAATTATAACAAGTTAGTAAAATCATACAGTGCATTGATTATGATATGCTTTCCAACATACCAGGAATACTCAAGTTATGAGCTAATGGCTGTGGAATAAATCTCACTCCTGTGCCCTGACCTTTGACTCCATTTCGATGATATTCAACAGAACCGGTTCAGTATACCTCCGAAACAACATACTTAAGTTTTGTTGCAATAAAATCCTTTTTAGTCAAGTTATGAGGATAATAGCTGTGAAATAAATCTCGCTCCTGTGCCCTGACCTTTGACCCCATTTCGATGATATTAACACGTTTGCTACATTACGACCCACCCGTGGATTGTAACGCATTAACTTTTACATTTTTCAGAGGAGGAAAAAAAAGTGTATATACACATAAATCTGTAGTGGATATCAGTCACTTTATGTATATATCTTTAAACGACCCACCGGTGTATTGTACAGCAACGTATTGAAACAGTTACGACCCCACCGGTGGATCGTAATGTACTACAAAAAAATCGCCGAAAAAAAGGCGCCGCAGAGAATGTGTTAAACAGAATTGGTTTAGTATACCTCCAGAACAACAACTAAAGTTTTGTCACAATAGAATCATTTTTAGTCAAGTTATGAGGATAATAGCTGTGCAATAAATCTCCCTCCTGTGCCCTGATCTTTGACCCCTTTTCGATGATATTAAACAGAATTGATTCAGTATACTACCGGGACAACATACTAAAGTTTTGTCACAATAGAAGGTTTTTAGTCAAGTTATGAGGATAATAGCTGTGCAATAAATCTTGCTCCTGTGCCCTGACCTTTGACCCCATTTCAATGATATTCAACAGAACCAGTTCAGTATACCTCCAGGACAACATGATCAAGTTTTGTAGTAATCGAAGCATTTTTACATAAGTCATGACACATAAGGGCAATGGAATGGATCCCACTCCTATGTCTTGACCTTTGACCCCATTTCTCCCATTTTCAATAGGGTTCCTCCCCAGGTTGTCCCCTACCACATACTAAAATGTCATCTAAATCAAACCATTTTTATGCGAGTTATCGTGCAGACGGACAAAGCTGGAGCATATACGCTTCTTCAACCTATAGTTGGAAAGTGTAAAAAACTACATTAAGCCCTTAAATGGCTGATCTATTGGGTTGTTGGAAAAGTCATGACGTATTTTAGCCATGTTTTGCAAAGGTCATTTATTGATAGAAAGAACAAAGATCAATCAATGATATAATGCCCGTTTTGTTCAATAACCTTTTGCCATCTTTCAGTGAGATGCAGAATGCCTTGTTCATAGAAGGACATGTCTTTTGTGGCAAAAAACTGTACAAGGTGCTGATTTACAGCCGCTTCTGAATTGAACATTATACCACCCAAGGACTATTGAAGAGAGCGAAACAAGTGGAAGTCTGACGGCGCAAGGTCAGGTGAGTATGCTGGGTGTGGCAACACATCCCACCCAAGCTCCAATAAGTTTTGGCAGGTGATCAAACTTTTGTGTGGTCTCGCGTGTTGTCGTTTCGGAACACAACACCTTTACGATGAACGAGCTGTGGACGTTTCTGGATGATGGATTCTTTCAAACTGTTCAATTGCCGACAGTATACATTTGAATTGATTGTTTGGTTCTGTGGTAGGAGCTCGAAAAACACGACACCTTTAAAATTCCACCACACTGAGACCAGAACCTTCTGCTGATGAATGTCTGTTTTGGATGTTGTTTGAGGCGAAGCAGCACGTCGGGACCAAGACCGTTTGCGCAGCACATTGTTGTACACAATCCACTTTTCGTCACCAGTTATCAGTCGCTTCAAAAAAGGATCGTTTTCCTCATGTTTAATGAGCATATTGCAGATGTTTATATGCGCCATCAATTGAGCTTCTTTGAGTTCATGAGGAACCCACACATCGAGCTTGCTTACATATTCCAGCTTCTTCAGGTGGTTGTGAATGCTTGAATGATGGATGTGCAATGTATCTGCAATCTCTCGTGTCGTGTACCGTGGGTTTGACTTGATCAATGCCTTGATTTGGTCGTCATCAACCTCGGTTGACCTCCCGGATCGAGGAGCATCGTTGAAGTCAAAATCACCAGCACGGAATTTTGCGAACCACCGCTGCCACTGACGTTCTTGTAGAGCATTATCACTGTACACTTTATGCAACTTTTCACAAGCTTGATGCGCATTCTTCCCTTTACGGAAGTAAAACAGTAAAATATGGCAAAAATGCACAGTTTGGTCTTCCATCTTCAACTTAATGTCAAATCTCCACAAATCAACCAAATTGCTTACTATTCCTTTTAGACTGCAGCTAGAACTGGCATCTGTTGAATGCCATAGCGATAACAGAGCTGCGCATGTCTCTAGTACTTCCAAAACCGCCCAACCGCCATCGGGTGCCAAAATACGTCATGCCTTTTCCGACAACCCAATACATGAACAAAATTATGCCCCAAATAAAGCTGCAGCTTGTGGATATATTGGCTCCTGATGATTTTTTGCACTCCCCAACAGAAATTAGCACACAGCAGCTGAATTTTACAAAAGCTGCTTGTTTTCACAGCAGAACAACTTCTTCACCATCTCATCACAACAGTACTAACCATAAATCTGTCACAAGTGATAAGCACTCACTTCAAGTCCTCTATTCTGTTTCATGACTCAAGGCATGAATGGGGAAGGGTTAGTCCCCCTGATACAGACATCATAGCATTCATGCATATTGTCTCTTTTTTTCTTTTCTTGGCTTTGTTGCCCTTGTTATTTATAGTCCTTTAGCAGGAAATCAGTCAAAGAGGATCAGTATCAATCCTTCTCCTCCCCCTTTTTTAATTAGGGTTTAACGACTGCCGTGAGCAACTCAGTGGGCTATAAGCAGTTGCCGCCCCTAGTTTAGAGCCACTGGTTCCAGGTAAGGGAAAGAGCCAGTGCCGTAAGACAAACACAACATCCATGGCTCACGAGAATACAAACCTGGACCCATCTTGAACAAATGATCAGAAGTCATCGCTTAGACCACTGCACCACAGCCGGGATGGCCAATCTTCCCTCTATGTGACCACTTTGAATAACAAAGCAAAGGGGAAGCAATTGTTTTTCATGCTCTGGTCTTGTAGGTCACTCCTTTTAGTGGCATTGGGACCACTTTACACACCCCAAAAGATTTTGTTGCAGCTTTATTCAGCACACTTCTTCACAAATATAGTTGCTGAAGCTGATGTCTGTCTACTTTGCTAATTCCAAGTTAATTCATTCTGGCATGTTAAAGGGTTAAAGATAAATTTTTCTTTTGTATATGCTGAACTGTTCATAATAACGAAATATGATAAGTATAAAATTTAATGTACCTTCATACATGTCAGGGGTAGCGCTGCTGATTGCATTCTTTGCAATTTGCCAAAAAGAAATCGTTTTGGCAATGGATAAAAAGTTTTCGATAAAATATTTGTAATTACCTTTTTTTTAATGACATCCGAGCAAATACAGGCTCTAAAAAAAAGATTGTATTTGCTCGGACGTTATGTCAAATTTTGCTCCGGCAATGCCAAGGATATTTTAAAAATTAATATAAAATCTTTTAAATGCGATCATATTTGTGGATTTCTTATCTTTTGGTGTGAACCATCAACCAATATTGCATGACTTGCGGTATTGAAGATGCATACATTAATATTATTAATAACATCTATGAAAATGCAAGTGCAAAGATTCGGCTGTTTGAAAATACAACACACATAAAAATTGGAAAGGGAGTGAGACAAGGTGACACCATATCTCCGAAGCTCTTTAATGCCACATTGGAGGGTGTTTTTCAGTCGCTGAGCTGGGAAAACAAAGGGATAAAGATTAATGGAGATTATCTAACCCACCTTCGTTTTGCTGATGACGTAGTCATTTTTGCAACTACCCCATCAGAGCTGCAGAGTATGATCCAGGAACTTGCTGACAAGAGTAAAGAAGTGGGATTAAAAATGAACTTTCAGAAGACAAAAGTGATGTTCAATGCTTTTACAAGAAATGAAGATTTATCGATTGATGGAGAAAAGCTGGAGATAACAGACACGTACGTTTATCTTGGACAGCAGATATCAAGTGAGGGTCACATTGATGAAGAAATTAATCGGCATACAAAACTTGCCTGGAGAGTTTTTGGAAGAAACAGCATAATTTTCAAGAGCAATATGCCATTATGTCTTAAAAGAAAAGTGTTTGATCAATGCATCCTTCCAGTGCTTACGTGTGGTGCAGAGACGTGGACCTTAACTAAAAGAGACATACAAAGGCTGCAGACAACTCAAAGCAACATGGAGATGTACATGCTTGGTGTAACCAGGAGAGATAAGAAGAGGAACTTGTGGATCCGAAAAATGACAAGAGTGGTAGACATCATGATCAGAGTTAAATCCCTGAAATGGCAATGGGCTGGACATACTGCCAGAAGGACAGATCATCAATGGACAGCCGAAATTTTAGATTGGATTCCAAGGGACAGGAAAAGACCCAGAAGAAGACCACATGGGAGATGGGTGGATGAAATTCGAAAGTATGCAGGAGTGACATGGAGGAGACTGGCACAAGACAGACCGTTGTGGAGGAAACTTGGGGAGACTTTCGTCCAGCAGTGGATTGATAATGGTTGACGATGATGATGATATGAAAATAGTTATTAGATGAAAATCCTATGAGTAATAAAGTGCAATTTTTCAAAAACGTCTGTGTGTTTTTGCATTGGCCCTTTTAGAACTGAGCCGCAGAATAAATGTAGTACCCAAATTTTCAATTAATATGAAATTTATCGTGTCAATAATGCCTTTTTTATAAATTTTATAGGTAATAATATATTAAAAATTAAAAATAAGTGTCTATATTTCTTTCTATTAGGATTCAGAATCTACGACATAATATTTTGCTGTTTAATTGTAAAGAATCTATAACCCATTCTTTTTGTACTTAGTGTTCTCCCTAGAGCCTTTTTACTGGGCGGCCCACCCAGCTAATTATCTCTGCCACCCAGCTGAATTTTCTTTAATGAATGTTTTCACAACACACATAATAGTAAGAGTGGAAAACTTACTCCCACAGTCCCACATACACCATAAATATTGGCAAAAATGACTGAAATCTGTGTTGGAATATGATTTATCAGTAAGTATTTAATAACTACAATCATGTTATTAGTTAAGCAAAACAACATCCTTTCTTTTTCTTTCTTTGATTGAGGAAGGGGTCGTTTAAAGTACCATCCAGCTAAAATTTCTTGCCACCCAGCTGTAAAAAAACTCTAGGGAGAACACTAGTACTATTATAACATTTTGTTTACATGATTTTTATATTTCCAATGGAGAGTGAAAAAAATGGCAACTTCAGATTACATTTGGCGAAAAAAAATTGCACTTGAAAACTTTAAAAAGCCAGAGCGACGGCTGCATGTTCTTTGATCACTTTTCATTGCCCTAAAAATAACACAAAAATACACATTTTCAAAAAATACCAACCTCATAGGCTTAAAGATAATTTCTTGCCCTCCACTAAGCTTTAACATCATCTTCAGCTGAGTCCCTTTGTAGCCTATTCCTGCACCAATAATTTTGTTTGTGGTCATTGAATGCAAGACGTAACCAAGTTCAGGAACATTTTCAGGGTGTATTTCTTGTGGCTTTACCCATCCTGCAGCTATGCTCCACGGAGAAACATCCAACTTGACATTAAACTGGGCATTGTTTTTGGCAGCTATCACAACACTTAGATAACTACTGCTCTTTTCACTTCCACTGAAGTTATAATTCTGTAGTTTGTTATTAATGTTTATTCCAGCTACTGCTGCAACACTTGTAATGGTAAGATTTCTAAAGGACAGTTTCTCACTTTTTTCTTTTCACCATCATAATTTGCATCTCGTGGCCGTTGAATGTAAAGCTTTGACAGAGGCAATCTTTCAGCTTTCTGAAAACAAGGCACAAAATTAAAATTACGGAAAAAATATTAACAATAAAAAAGAAAAGTACAATGCAATTTCTTTTTTGCAATTTTTAATAGTTTAATAACAAGGCTTGAAAAATACCATGCCTGATATGATGGGAATGTCATGGGTGAAAGCTAGGAGGCATACCCAAGACAGAATTTGTTTTCTAAACCTGAATTTTGAATATAATACAGTAAAACTTCCAAACAGCAGACATCAAAAGGGAAAGAAAAACTGTCCGTTATTTAGAAGTGTCTGCTATTGGGAAAATCATGCTTTATGACAGCATACATGTACCATGTTTATAATGTAAAAGCAGTTTAAAAAATAAGGAAATATAATTATGTAAATGCAATACATACAGCAAACTTGTACTAACCTTTATTTAAAAATATGGTATCCTTCAAAACCTAAGAAGCAAAATAATCAAGTATTGTTGTTTGTCTATTACATTCTTGTGAAATTTTGTCTTCTAAATAAATTTCTAGCCAGCCACCTGAAGCTTTGAATTCTGTGAATCCTAATTCATTTGTGATTTCTAAAGCCTTTTGACTGATTAAAGCCTCTGATAAAGGAATGTTGGCTTTAGTGTGGAAAAACCACCCATAGGTAAGAGTGTCCACAGCTAAACCATCAGTTTTAGAGAAAGCTCTCTTAATTTTCTAGTTGCCATTACAATGTTGCCAAGACTTCCAAGATTTCACTCACTTGCGTTTTTCCAATGCCCAGTTTATCTTCTAAAACGCACACACTTCATCTTTTCCTTTTCACTCAGCTCCACTATTTCAACTTTTCCTTTTAGAGTCAAACGCTTACGTTTGTGCGACATTTTAAAATCGATGTTTGAGAAATCTTTGCTTCACAGCTCGCTTGATGAGAAAAATATACGTGATTGTGGCAAACAAATGTGATTTCTAGTAATCTGGACTTGAAATTGATTTCCGTGCACTGAACTTGACCTTACCAAACAACAAAAGGTGAATCCCTCTCACACCCACACCTGAATTGTGTTTGCATGTGTTTCAATCCGATTACCGTTCCCAAATTAGCCGGCCTTGGGCACTGATCCCCGTTTCTGAACTTTCACCCCATTGGGAGCACCTGAAGAGCTAGACGGCAATTTCTCCTGGTCAGATGTGCGTACGCAAGGAATCACAGTCTAGCGAGCACAAACACAAATCCTTTTTCCAGCAATTTCGGCGGCTTACCCGGGGTACATAGCACTTAGCACCTTAAAATTTACTAAGCCTCGGGAACAATACAGTTAAGATAGAGAATGAGGAAGAGTAAAATAACAAAAAGGAAAGATTTTGCGAGTTTGGGCGAATCACACCCCTAGGAATTCCTAGAATCGAAAGCAAATTGTCCGTTGTATTGCACTTTAAGTGTGTCCGTGTCCGTGTCCGTTATTTAGAATGTCCGCTATTAAGAAGTGAATGCCCAACAAGAAGCCATGCATTTCTGCAGGGGAATAAAAAATTGTCCATTATAGAGAGATGTCCTCTATCAAGAAGTGTCTGTTAATGAAAGTTTCACTGTAATAGCAAAATGTATTCGCCGCACTAAGGCTTGTCAGTTTGCGAGTTGCCTCCATTGCAGCACAGGAACATGGATATCTTGACAATACTCTAGCAACATGTCTCAGTTATATGGGGCTATATTCCCGAAGGCCTGTAGTCTGCGTCCCTCTATCCAGAGCTCAATGTAGCACACATTTGCAGTGGTGTCGTATCCACAAAAAATTGGACACGTCATCAATGGGCCACAGATAAGAGTTGTTTTAGTCTGTCCTTTGATTCCAGATGTCAGTTGATCTGGTGTAAAAGTAGTATTCCGTAGCAGCACAAGAATGTGCAAGAAAGAAACAGATACGGTGGTGCCAGTCATGGTGTGGGGAGGCATCATGATTAATGGACACACCGAGCTACAGGTACTGGAAAATGGGATTATGATGGGCGACCAATATTGCAATGAAGTTCTGCTACGTCATGTTCGATTATTGCATGCTGCTGTGGGCGAAGTCTTTTTGTCCTTGGATGACAACGCAACGCCACATCGTACGAGAGCAGTGCAGACACTTCTGGAGACCGAGGGCATTCATTGCATCGACTGGCCAGTACGCTCCCCACATCTCAACCCCATAGAACACGTCTGGGGCGCAATGGGGAGGCGCACTGGTGCTTGAAATCCCCTCTCCAGAAAACAAGCAGGGCCTCTCATCCGTGCTCTGAGGGAGGACTGGGCCAATTTGCCTGAGGAACTCCTGGAACACTTGGTGCTCAGCATGACACGACGTTGTGAGAGCTGGCTATAAGCAGTTGCCCATCCCTAATCAAGGGCCACTGGTTCCAGGGAAGGGAGAGTACCAGTGCTGTAAGACAGAGACGTTGCCAAGGGGATGCATGGGTGGCTCTAGCCCACCCTGAAAATTGTCTTGCCTACACTGCTGCCCACCCTGTTCATGATGTGCCATATTTAAAAATTTTTAAAACTTTAAAATATAATCTGGAATTTGCCAAAGAACAATGACTTATGTTTTTCGTTGTGTAGCCCTACATATTTCCCCTAGAAAACGTGTTTTTCCTTCTCCGTAGAAGGGTTATCAACTTAGCATCCACAGGGCCATGACAATTCAGTTGTTCTCCACTCGCCCAAATCCTAAATTTAAACCTTTTTCAAGTTAGTATGATCAGGGGCAAATGAAGAGGGTGAATAGGAATTCACTGAGATCATTAGTAATTGCTCTGCTGTTTGTTTGTGCTACTAAGGGGGGGGGGGATTTCAACATGGAAAGTGGGAAGTAAAGCTATACCAGCACTCTTAAGCCTGCCCTAGAATAATGAGGAAGCAAGTCGCAGCTGATGACTATTTTGGGAGAGATGAGTGCAAGATAAAGTCGCTGGCTTGAAGGAAAGGAGCTAAGGAGAGGAAAAGTATTGTCTGCATGTTGAAATCATAGTAACTTGAACTGTTGAGGGGAAATGTGCAATTTAATCATACTAACTTGAACATTTCTCCTCAACATTTGCTTTAAGACATTTCTCCTAGGCATGAAATTCTCTTTTAATCAGGGTCGTGTTACTGGTGCTGTTAGCAGTATGTCATGTTTATTATACGGGTATGTAACTCTTCAGGTTTTGCTAATTTTATTAGAAATGGATGGACAGAATATTAGCAAAAAATAACTTCAAACTTTAGATTTTTTTGAATTCCAAAAAGTGCAAAAACTTCAGGACAATTCCAGAATTAATGAGTACATATCCAGGAGAAAGGGGGAGCAAGATATTGTGAATACTGTTGCAGCTATAGCAAAAGGAAAACAAATATTTTTTTTTCAGTGTTTCGTAAATAAAGTTGCTATCAAACTTGCCCCGGCAAAAAATTATATTCGCCCACCCAACATCCATACCTCACAGGTTTCGAACACGGACCCTTCTCAGATGAATCTTCATAAGCCAGTGCTGAGACCACTGTGCCACCAGGGCGGTCCCAACTGAAATTGACCGCCATCATTTCTGACTTATGTGCAATAGTATTCCACGGAATTGTCAATTACATTTTCACACAAAGTTCTTCCAAGAATTTTTTTCTCTGTTTTCTTTTTACATTTTCAGTTTGGAGATTTTCTAGCGAAGATATTTTTCCGGGATGATTTTTAGCTAAATATGCGCATAATGGCACTCCAAAACTCAAAATCCCTCCATTTGATGGCGTGTAAAATATAACAACCTTCAAAACTTTTTCAGCACCGCACCCCATACGTTTGAAATTCCTGGATAAACCCCTACCCATGCCTTACCAGGGACTCGAACCAGGACCTCGCTAAGACGAGTAGCGGAAAACTAGCATCCTAAAGTTTTGCTCACAAGAGGGGCACACTGGGTTTGATCCTATGTGATGGACTTGTGCACTCCTAGAAATTGCATGCCATATTAATTCTTTTAGATTTTTATACACCTAGAGCACAACAATTTTAGTTTCATGCCATATATCACTTGAGTGGTAAATGAAAAGGTTCTCACCATGTAATATTTCCATTAAGTAAAAATTATGAAAACAAAACTCACCTGGAGATCCAATTGAATATAACTGAAATAAAACCCTAAAATCACGACCATTACAACACATGCTCCTAGAATAACTGTAATTCTCGATTTTAACTTCATCTAAGAGACAGGATAAACACCAAACATCCCATATGCTTGGTTTCCGGGATTTAACCACCACCTTGAGGTAATGTAAACAACATCAAACTTTTGCCTCCATGATAACTGGTCAGAATATATCGATAACAGTTATAATTGAAATTAGTAGAGTAATATCGATATCGGGGTACTCCCTTCTGATAATTCCAACTGCCGATAACAATGAGAATGCGGAATTTCGATCTATAGTTGGTTTCAAAACAAACTACTACCTTGTGTTTTGTTTCGGGGTTGTCCATCAGCAACTCGTGGGGCTACAAGTAGTTTCTCGTTCATAATTTAGGGTGCCTGGTTCTAGGTAAGAGAGCCATCAGAAAGACGCACTGTCCTACTTCTCTGTTCATAAATTTTTACTTCCTTTACCTAGCACTGTAAAGATTGTCAAACTTAGAGCACATAAAAATAATGGATTAAATACCTGTGTAAAAATATAACCGTATTAAAATCCGTGAAAAGGTACCAAGTGATAAGGCTGTAAATAAGTGGTTAGAGCAATCGACCATCAAACTGGTGGCTGCTAATTCGAAATCTATTGCTGTAGCATGGCTTTCTGCAAAGACCTTTAAGATACAGAAAGCCATGGCTGTATACAACCACGCACCAACGCCTCCTGTAACTGTAAGTCTAACATCTTTTTTATGATGTTATCATAGGTGGATCACATTCTCGCTTCCGGAGTTCATCTATTGAAGAGAATAAGTAGAGCCCACGGTGTATGGTAGAGTCTGGACTGGTGGAACAGCAGATGTTTTCATATATATATATATAAGTTGTGTTATTGTATTTCGCGTCACAAAACTAACTGGGTAAGTGATAAGAACGCAACTGGCTGTCTAATGACATAACTCAGCGCCCCTATCAAAGCTTTGCACCCTATAGTTGTGCTGTATGACAAATCCAGTCGGTTTTGCTACTCAAAATGCAGTAAATTGCGAATACATTTGAACATCTGCAACTCTGCGTGTTCAGACTACACCAGAAACCTCGTATTCTGTTTGGCTGATAAACACTGGGAACCATCAAAAGGTGTCCCACTTACGATGACGTCAAAACAAGTTCGATCGCGTCAGCCTCGAAGTTCGCTGATGAACTAATCCGACCATGGCCATTATTATCCGATTAACCTTAGGCAAGAACCCCATACTAAAAAGAAACCTCATCACCCTTCACGAAACACATCGCAGAGCTCCCATACCTGAGAGAAAATGGATTGGATTGGATTGGAGGTTTAACGACCACCGTGAGCAACTCAACGACCACCGTGAGCAACTGCCTCACCGGGATTCGAACCCGGACCCCTTTCGGACGAATGATCAGAGGCCAGCGTCTTAGACCACTGCGCCACCGGGGCGGCAGAGAAAATGGACCTCTCAGTCCAAGGGAACCCAATCTCCCAACTGTTCCCAACGATGCGATGCCGCCCCGGTGGCGTAGTGGTCTTAGTGATGGTTTCTGATCATTCGTCCGAGATGTGTCTGAGTTCGAATCCCGGAGAGGCATGGATGTTGTGTTGGTCTTACGGCACTGGTTCTTCCACTTCCCTGGAATCAGTGGCTTTAAATTAGGGACGAGCGACTGCTATAGCCCATTGAGTTGCTCACGGTGGTCGTTAAACCTCCAATAAGCCACCCCAATAGCGCAGTGGTGTAAGCGACGGCTTCTGATCATTCGTCCGAGATGGGTCCGGGTACGAACGGGGCCTTTGTTCGAATCCCGTTGAGGCATGGGTGTTGTGTTTGTCTTACGACGCTGTTCTGTCCCTCCCCTAGAACCAGTGGCCCTAAATTAGGGACGGGCGACTGCTTATTGCCCAATGAATTGCTCACGGCGGTCGTTAAACCTCCAATAAAAGAAAACAAAAAACGATGCCATAAAACCAGGCATGTCCACCGGACGCGACACGACCATTCAGCTTACGGACACGACACCCTTTCTTCGATTTTCAATCTGGCAACATCAAAAGTGCGGTTTGGTTTAGATTTGTTTTGCCGAGGTGTGAATGCAGGCTCTTAAAAGTTTGCGATTTGAATTGTATTTGTTTTGGTTTGTTTTAGATAACTTGAGTTTCGTTTTTGTAACAAATGAAATATACGAGATAATGAAGATAAACAGTACGACTGGATCTGCCGCGGAAATTGCATGTACAATTTTGAATGGAGCAATCATAAATATTTGGAACTTGTTTCTGAAAGTAAGAGAATATAGCTTTCTCTTATATTTTGTTCATGATCCTGTGATAATGATAACATTTCTTGAATCGTATAACTAAGCTTATAATCTTAAATTTTCGTAAGGAAAGTTTATCTTAAATGTTGGTAAGGAAATTGCAAATTTTATGATTTGAGTTTTAGAGTTTTTGTCGGAATTGACGTAACAGGTGTTAAGTGATGATGGATTGGATTCAGCGAGTTTTCACAGTAAGCTTTATTTCAACTGTTTTTTTCGTTCCATGCAGATACTTTACAAAACATCAACAAATTTGTGCGACAGGTAGAAAGCGTTCAACAGTTAAAATGATTGTTACTTTTTTGATAAAAGTTGGCACAAAGTATTTTATGTGAAGTGCCACAATATTTACCTCAATGCTGTAAATATCTATTATCAGGGCTGTAAAGAATCAACCCTACAGACTTTATAGGGCAGCAGGAAGGTGTTCTTCCGACGCGCAGAACATCACGAATCTGACCTACAACATTACTTATGACGTTATCGCCGTAACTGAAGCGTGTACATGTTGAGTTAAAATGGTGTACTAGAATTCTTTCAGGTTGTGTACTGAAATTGTCAAAGATAGACAAACAAGTACTATGTGGTGTGAGATGGAAAGTTTCATCCCTGCGACAAGGAAGTGTTCATAAGGGCATGACAGAGAATTGTATTGCAAAGAGCATGGACTTGGAATGTTCAGATATCCGAAGTATAAGGGTTGTACCCATAGGCGTAGCCAAGGAGGTGGTCCTCGGGTCCGGACAACAAACCCCCACCCCGAGGAGAGATTTAGTATTATGAATTTAAAGCGCTACATATGGGGCTTTCACCGATGAACCAAACCCATGAACCCCCCTTAAGAAATTGCTGACTAGGCCACTGGATGTACGAAAAGTAATGCAAAATTAGGCATAACTATTTATTAACTGACAGAGGCCATTCAAATTGCACATGTTGGTAGAGTAATCCTTCTATAGTAACCCATCCTCATTGCAGGAAAATAATGGATTCCAAGAAGAAGCAACCTGCTGTCATTGAGTTCTTGACGAAGGAAGGGTGCAGGCTGTCCGACATCCACAGAAGGTTACGGAATGTTTACGGAGATGACACCATTGACAAGAGCAATGTGCACAGATGGATGAAGAAGTTTAAATAAGGGGAAGCCAGCAGTGAAGACAAACCCTGCAGTGGGAGACCATCATCTGCGACCACTGACTCGAATTGTCAGCCAGTGGATGAATTGATTCGTGCGGAAAGATGACTCACAATCCATGAGCTTGTTGCACAACTGAACTGTAGTCACAATGCCACACAGAAGATGGTGGAAGACTTGGGGTAGTGGAAAGGGTGTGCAAAGTCGGTACCTCGGCAGTTGGCACCCAATTTGAAGGAGAGAAGGGTGGAAGTCTGCTCTGATCTGGTGATAGGGGATGAAACATGGCCATATCTTTATGATCCAGAAATGAAGAATCAATCCATGGAATGGCACCATACCTCTTCACCAAGGCCTAAGAAATTCAAGTGCCAGCAATCAGCACAGAAAGTCATGGTGCCTATTTTTTGGGATGACAGGGGTGTCGTCCTCCTTGATTTTCTGGAACGTGGCCATACCATGACCAGCAAGTGGTAAATTGAGACACTTAGGAAGCTTAGAGAAGCCATAAGGAGGAAGGGACCGAACACAAGAATTTCAAAAGGATCCGCATTCACCATGATAATGTGAGACCACACACATCTTTAGCAACAAATCAGCAAATTAGGCTGGTCGATATTCCCCATCCACCATAAAGGACAGTCTTGGGACAATGATTTGATGACTCAGACAAGGTGAAAGTGGCTGTGAAGAAGTGGATACAACAGTCCACACCTGAATTTTTCAGAGGATTCAAGAGTTGGGTTCGATGATGGTGCAAATGCATCGCATGTGATGGAGACTTGAGTAGTACCTTTGTATAGAGAAATATTTACTCTACCAACATGTGCAATTTGAATGACCTCTGTCAGTTAATAAAAATGTCATGCCCACTTTTGCATTACTTTCGGTACAACCCTCGTATATTGATGGCTGCTCTGGAGAATCTGCCTCTAGGGCATGAGGAAGTCCCAAATGGTTGCACCCCTCCACCTGCCTGTTTGACCTAACTTGGCAAGCTAGGTCCATTGCTTCATGTGGTTTGCACCACACACAAACCACCTCATCTGTATGATAGAATTGAAACTGTGATTTGTGAGACCAGATGATGTGTTCCCAGTTCTCTGCACTGCAGTTGCTAAAAGTCTTTGCAAACTGCAGCCTGATCTTTCTGGGTCTTGCAGTCAACAAAGGGACATGATGTGCGTTTGACTGCTATTGCATCTACTTTTTCCATGTTACAATGAATGGTCTTTGTGCATAAGTTTGTGGACTTACCCTCATTAAGTTCTGATGTTATTTACTCTGCAGTAGTAGTGGGATTCCTGGTAACAATGGACAGTCTTCGCTCACCACGAGAGTCTGTTGCATACTTACAGGCACATTTCTCCCATTGGTTGGTAGTTTTGCCATATTTCACATAGTGTTGTTATACATGGGCAACTATGTGACATGGAAATCCCAACAGTTCAGTAGTTGTGGTAATTGAACGACCAGCCTTTGTCGCACCTACTGTCTGGCTATGGTCAAACTCACTTTGCTGCTTTTACATGATTACTTTTCCATAACGGGTTTCTAATGCTTAGAAACCTGCTTTATTTGAAGGCCCTCCCAGTTTCAGTGTATCCCACAGACTAGATGAGGTACTTCTGTTTTGCATATTGTTATTGGGGTACATATAATTGTCCATTCAGTGTGTATGATGAACTCATTTGTGACCAGGGGCTGACTGGCCACCAGGATACTGGGGCCTCTCCTGGTGGAACGCTCAAAAAATGGCCCACCTTCTTGCATACTTGTTTTTAGATTTTTTTTTTTTTTTGAACAAACGAATAATATTTTATTACTTATGAATAATCATTACTCTCATTTGAGTTTTATTTCCATCTGAAAAGTTATTCCCTTAAAAAAAAAAAAAAAAAGGCCGCCCAGGTGGCGCAGTGGTCTAAGCGATGGCCTCTGATCATTCATCCGAAAGGGGTCCGGGTTCGAATCCCGGTGAGCCATGGATGTTGTGTTTGTCTTACGGTACTGGCTCTCTCTCTTCCCTGGAACCAGTGACCCTAAATTAGGGACAGGCGACTTCTTATAGTCCATTGAGTTGCTCACGGTGGTCGTTAAACCTCCAATAAAAAAAAAAAAAGTTGCAAAAACTTTTCTTTCTCTTTATGTTGGGCGTTTGCTCGGAAATGAAATAGCAGAAGTCTTCATACTTACGTGAGAAAAGTGCTGTTAGACCAAGCACACTATTATGAATTAATTATGCTAAAGCTAACTGTGCCGCCCCGGTGACGCAGTGGTCTAAGCGATGGCCTTTGATCATTCGTCCGAAAGGGGTCCGGGTTCGAATCCCGGTGAGGCATGGATGTTGTGTTTGTCTTACGGCACTGGCTCTCTCCCTTCCCTGGAACCAGTGACCCTAAATTAGGGACGGGCGACTGCTTATAGCCCATTGAGTTGCTCACGGTGGTCGTTAAACCTCCAATCAAAAAAAAAAAAAAAAAAAAAGCTAACTGTACAGTTAGATGTAGGTTGCTGGACTTGGAGCCAGTGATGTGCATTCCACCCAAGCAACCCAAGCAGTGCTTGGGCAATGGGCAAAGAAATGGAGGATACATAAAAATATCTAATTCTTTAAATTTCTGTTTTTCGGCACAGATAATAATCACCACAAAGTTATAAATCTGTTCTTATACCTCTGAAGTTTTCATAAGTGTGTAATCCATGCACACCGACAATAACAACGAAGAGACAAGAGAAACAAATAATGCTACACTCCGATTGGTCGCAGCTGCCAAGCGCATGCAACACCTGCTTCCGTCACCTAAGCATCACTGCCGCTAAAGGGGTGTTGCTATGACAACCTGATGACACTAGTCTGCTAACCAATGAGAAATGTTCCTTAGAAGTGACTGTCTTAGGGTGTAGCTGCCCTAACCAAGCAGTCAGTGGATTGCTTGGGTTATAGGAGCTGAACTGTGGATGCATTGTTCGAAGTTCTTTTTACATTGTGTGCTGTGAATTACTGAATATATCATGCATGTGTATTAGAAAAGATTCTAAACAGCCATGTCTGATACCATAAACGAAGACATTATAGCCGATTTGTTACAAACTCCGTTTTCTCGCTGAACTTTGGAAGAAAAGAAAAATGTGATTCCGAAAGGAAGACAGATGCCTGCATTGCCAAGTTTAACGCAGCAACAAAAGAATATTAATCGACATTTTCAAAACGCCAATTATGAAAGATGCGAATGGCTTGCCGGAAGTGTTAAGACCAACAAACTGTTTTGTTGGAACTGTTTGCTGTTTAGCTGTGACAGAAGCTCCACTTGGACAACAGGATACAGCAAGCTAAGCAATTTAACTAAAGCAATACGGGATCATGATGTTGCTGTTAAGAATATTCGTGCATCCATTGCACTCGCAACTTTTGGAACTGTTCGTATTGAAACTGAGGTCAGTGACCAGATACGACAAAACATAAGTCAACACAATGAAAAGGTAAAACGCAATATAGATATTTTGAAACCGCTTATAAATGCCATTTGCTTCCTTGCAAAGCTAGAAATTTCATTTCGAGGAGATGACGAGTCAAAAACTTCCAACAACCGCAGAAATTATTTGGAACTTTTGGACTACACTGCTCAATATGATCCTGTGCTGAAAAACCATTTGGAGTCTTCGACAGTATTCAAAGGAGTATCAAATCGTATTCAAAATGATTTAATTGATTCTGTCGCCAATGCACTGTGTAATGAAATTAAACACCAGTTAAAGCAGTCCGATTTTGTTGCCATATTAGCAGATGAAACTACCGACGTCTTGAATAGGTCTCGATTTTCTCTTGTTTATCGGCATGCAAATGAAGGGAGGGTGGTAGAAAGATTTGTGTGCTTCCAAGAAGTTAGTGAGGAAGATACAGCGGCAGCACTTTCTGGTCTTATTTTGTCCCATATTAAGGATTTTTCAGACTGTGGTGGAAAACTCGTCGCGCAGAGCTACGACACCTTCCTTGCATGGTGTACCGTCGAATATTAAGGCATCCTTTCCACAAGCCCTCTTTGTTCACTGCTATGCGCACTGTTTGAATTTAGTACTTTCCCAAAGTGATTCAAGTATTCCTGAATGTCGTATCTTTTTGCTACTCTTAGTGGGCTTGCAGCATTTTTCTCGAGATCACCAAAGCGCTCAAAATTTCTTATGCCTTTTTGGGATGCCGACTACCCACTGTTTGCCCAACAAGATGGAATTACTCATCACGACTCGTCAATACTGTCCACGAAAAAAAGAAGAGCTTCGCCAGACTTTTGCTGCCATGTTGGAACATCAATCACAAGTAGAAAGGGATATTCCAGGATAACATGTCAAACACAAATATTAAATGATTTTTTTTTTTTTTTTTTTGCATTATAGACATGCCACAGACATTCATGTCGAAATATTATCTTTGGTGAACAAACTGAACATAAAATTGTTTATTTTATAGAATTACATGAATATGAAAATACGCTCGACGAATTTGAAGCTGTTAATAAAATCTTGAATTCTATTCAATATACATTGTGATTCTTATCGATGCTAATGCAAGAGGTAGATTATTTTCTTCATTTTTAATATACAAGAAAGAACAGATACATCATAATTTCTAAAAAGGAATCTGTTAATAGGTGGCTGAGCTGTATGAATAATCTTAAGAGAATAATGATTTCGTAGTGAAATATACAAGAAATTTTAAATTTAAAATGTAATATAATTAAAATGGTTTTCATATTATATTATTTATACACACACATGAAAGAAAATTAGTTTTTTATGTCTGCGTAAAAAAACTAGTTTTCTAAGCCAAGCAAATTACCTGTATATTACGCGTAATTTGCATAAAATATGTAATGAGTAAATTACCTGCCGCCCCGGTGGCGCAGTGGTCTAAGCGATGGCCTCTGATCATTCGTCCGAATGGGGTCCGGGTTCGAATCCCGGTGAGGCATGGATATTGTGTTTGTCTTATGGCACTGGCTCTCTCCCTTCCCTGGAACCAGTGACCCTAAATTAGGGACGGGCGACTGCTTATAGCCCATTGTGTTGCTCACGGTGGTCGTTAAACCTCCAATCCAAAAAAAAAAAAAAAAAATTACCTTGCCAACCCTGCCCACGGAGCAACAAACAAACAAACAACTGATTTACATGTAACACTCAGCTGATTTACACCCACTGAAATCTAAATAAACAGTTAAATGATCACTTCTAAACTTACATTTTTACAATTCTTGACGAATTGTAAATGTTCCACTTCTGTAAACTGTAAATCACACCCACAAATCTATAGCTCTTCTGTTAACCACTGTCGCATGAATTCTAACAGAAGAATCGCTGACACCTTTGACCCCGTTCGAAAGCTGACGTCACCAAATCACCTAACTTCCTCCATGAGCAATGGCTTCTCATCCCCAAACCAAGACGCTCATTAGCTGGATATGTCACTTTTATCGCTGCAAGGTCATGCAGCAACTTCTCACAATGCTAAAGACTGAGCCATTGAACCTATAGCACACGCCGCCGCTGGATCAGTACAAAATATGGAATTGACATTATTCGTTTGATGTAAGCACATTGACTAAAACAAAAAAAGTCTTATTTGTTCCTAAAGAAATGTTAAACAATTTTATGGCTCTCATATATGTATATACACTGAAGTGCAATTGAATTAGAGACAGCTGGCGTTATGCAAATGTGGTGCTGTGGGCGGCCCTATAAACGGAAACGACATGACGAATGCAGCGATCCGACAATATAAGGAGTGATGCGACAGGAATCAGCAAGAGTTGGACGCAGTAGGGTTAAGAGGAAGGATCTAAGCGGATTTGATCGTGGGCAAATTGTCGGGGACCAACGAATGGGTCACTCCATCTCGGAAGTCGTGCAGGCACTGGGATTTTCACGAGCCACTGTGTCACGGGTGCACCGTGAGTACATCGTATCCGGTAAAACTATCCCTGCAAGGGCCAACTGCCGTGGGCAACAGCGTGTGGATGAGCGGGGTCATCGTCGGCTAGCTCACATTGTAACAGCAGATAGATGGGCCACAGTGCAAGAAATCACTCGGCAATTTAACGCTGGTGCACAAAAACGTGTCAGCAGCCACACCATCCAGAACCATCTCCTCGCTATGGGGTACAGAAGCCATCGTCCCACAAGGGTACCGCTGCTGACCGCACATCACAAGGTGCAAAGATTAGCACGGGCGCGGGAACATCGCCACTGGACCCTAGACATGTGGAAAAATGTTGCCTGGACTGATGAGTCCAGATTCACGTTGATACATGCGGATGGCAGGGTACAAGTACAGCGCAAACCACATGAAGCGATGGATCCTTCTTGCCAGCAGGGTACTCTTCAAGCTGGTGGGGGTGGCACTCTCGTCTGGGGACTGTTTACGAGGACTGAAATGGGATCCATGGTACGTGTGACATCGTCCCTCACAGGTCAACGTTACCAGGATATCCTGGACGACCATTTGCTCCCGTTAATGCGTCTTCAACATCCCACTGGGGACCTCATCCTGCAACAAGACAATGCACCGTGCCATCACTCCCGAGTTGCATCCGAATGGTTGGATGAACACTCCACCGACATGACCTTACTTCCTTGGCCAGCTAGGTCACCTGACCTCAATCCCATTGAACACATCTGGGATGCCATCGAGAGAGATGTTGTTCGAGGCTCTGACCCCCCTCCATCAAATTTTCGTAAACTGTGGGAGCTTGTTCAGGGGTCGTGGATCCGTATGGCTTCCCAACGCTTCCGGTGTCTTGTCAGGTCCATGCCAAGACGAATTGCCGCCGTCATCAGGGCGAAAGGTGGTGCTACACGTTACAAGACAGGTATCTCTAATTCAGTTGCTCTTCAGTGTATGATGGGTAGTTAATAAATATTGAAAGGTTAATTATTTTTGCATATTCCTCCTAGCGGGAAAAGTTCAGCCGTTTTCTGCCATAACCACTTTCATGGCTGCCACCTGTCCTCTATAGCTGCAAACTAGAATTTTAGCTAAGTGGCCAGTGGCTGGTAAGTTCAAAAAGTTAGTGAAAAAAAAAATAAAAAAAATCTGGCTGGTAAGTTAACAAATCTTAGTGGCCAAAAAGAAGTCTCCAGCATAAAAAAAAGGGAGGGGGAGGTGGGGGAGAGGATTGATAGGAACTTTAATTTAACTGCTATTATTTACATGAATGGCTTTACCTGAACATAAAAGAAGCCATTCACTGCACAAAATGAAAACCATTTTGTAAATCTTTTTTTTCCTCTGTGTTTACTCATTCCCAAAACATTGATAGTATCGATGGAAATTTACCATGTATCAGTGAGAAGCTCGATGTTTTTGCTAATAAGCTGATGAATTCGTACTTTTCTATCTGCAGCAGTAAATGGTCACATTGGTGGGTAAAATCGCTGCTCAATGTAACGGTGATTACTCACCAATTCAAATCAAGTAACCAATAATATCT
Source organism: Macrothele yani (assembly GCA_039090855.1). Classification (NCBI taxonomy): domain Eukaryota; kingdom Metazoa; phylum Arthropoda; class Arachnida; order Araneae; family Macrothelidae; genus Macrothele; species Macrothele yani. The sequence goes on along the minus strand of CM077006.1, from coordinate 105,036,211 downwards.
GTTAAAACGTTTGATGTATCGGTGGAAACTTCTATGGTGTTTTTTTTTGTTGTTGTTGTTTTTTGCCGGTATCAGTTCCTGTAGCAGCAAGAAAAAGAACTCGATTTCATTGGTGAAACATCAACCGAAACAGCCAATTCACGACATAAAAATATGATATTTTCTTTCTCTTTACAAGAACGCAACAAAAATAAATTCATTTCCTTTATGCAGAAAATATTCTTCAGCAGTTTCAAACATCGGTAGTGAAACCTTGATGTTTTTTCGACGTATCAGCTTCTGAAAATCGAGTTTTAAGCCCTTCTAGTGCTACATGTAATGTGTGTGTATATGCCAGAAATGCTAAGCCATTTTCTTAGAAATTGCAAGCTTCAACAAAAACTGCTGTACTTTCCATAAATTTTTATATTTTGGGCCGAAAATTTTCCCTGAATTTTATAAGATTTTTCTTAACATTTCTGTAAATGTAATAAATATAGTCATTCCATCAAGGGTCATTCCATCAAGTGATCCAAGGTATTTTACCTCACATTTTTTTATTTCTTTCAAATTTGGCTCATCTATTGTACCCCATAGAGGTAATTAAAAATCCAAATTTTTAGATTTTTATTTTTTATTTTATAGGACTTTAAAATTAAAAACAAAACAAAAAAAAACATTTTTTTGTTGATGCTTGAAAGCAAAATTGACCATAACTCATCACCAAAGAGAGCTAGAAAGGTCTGGTAAAAAACATTTTGCAGCATTTTTCATGAGCTTTAAGGTTTAATATCAAGGTCATTTAAATTTCTCTTAAAACAATGATTAAAAATTTTCAAAAAATTCTCAAAAAGTCTTGCATATTTTGTCTTTATTTATGCCAAATTTTAAGTTGGGATCTCAATGGAATCATTTTATTTTAAATTTTTCAAACACATTTTGTTCCATTGAGAAATGAATATTTTCAAAATCAGGCAATAATTAAAGTTAAGACCATGTCCTATCTAATTTCTATTAGGCACACAATGGAATAGTTTTGTGTATATATGAAATAATATACGTATTTCAGTTAAAGAAAAGATTGACAGTACTGTATTATGAACATAATGTAGAATAAAAACAAGCAACACAGCTATATATTTTGAATATTGTCATTTCCAAAATATTTACCTTTATCACAGGATACAAAGGAGTCAGTAATAAAACAATAGTTCCATTTCTTATAATACTTGTTTATAACCACTGATAGAACAATGTTTTATTATTGCATAATAGTTAAATATAAATGTACTTACTTCAAACTAATGTCCAAATCATTTCAGACCTGATCTTTTGTTCATAGTTGTTGTTGCTTCACTCATTTCTTTCTGTGATGGAAAATATGTGTAGCCTGTTGGAGTTTTAGTATCCACACAAATCAGAATTTGGTCTCTTGAGACTGACAAAGTGTCTTTTTGTTGTGGGTAAACAAATGATGGTGCTGGTCGTGATGGAGGGAAAAATTAAGTGTCACTTTTTCATATTTAACATCTGTTGAAATCACTGGCCAACCACCACTTCTGGTCATATTTACACGTGATGTTCCCTTTCAGGTCAATCAGACTTAAGATGTTTATACTTCCTTCAAAGACATTGTATGTATGAAAGTCATAGTAGCACAAAAACACGTCTTTTGTACTAATTTCACATTGGCTGAATAGAATAACACTGTGGTACTTTTGTGTTCCTTCAATTGGTAAATGTTCTTAAAAAATTGAGCTTTTAATAACTCCTCTTTTTCTAAATGGTCCTGAACAGATGTATAAAAAAAACTGAATCTGAGAAATATTCGAAGCACTCCAGTTGAAGAGCTGAACTGGTGTCATGATTTGATCTGAATATAGTTTCTGGAGACTAGTTTTAAATAGCAGTGAGGTGTTTCACTGTCCTTCCGGAACCACCATACTCTTTTCCCATGAGCTGTTGCATAGAAATGTTATTCTGCATATATGCCAAAGTCTTTTTTGTGAAGGCAAATGTTAGAGAAGTTCTTTCTGTTTTTATATTGTGACGCTGAACTGTCAGAGGACTGACAAACAGGACCAGTCACCACAAGTAATCAGAGCAGATTGAGGCTCTGTCAAACTGCTGTACTGTAAATATCCTGGGAATGGCATGTCACTACTGGTTCATTTCATGCATAAACATGAATCTGGGGTGACTCAGACAGACTAGAGTATTGACATTAAGGAAAAACATGTCCTTACACATTCGAAATTGCACACACAGGTTCACACATTCAGAATCTGGTCTTTGCAGTCATTTCATACAAGATTTTGTTTCAATTCAATACATAGATGGATAATGTTTAATTGTAGTTAAGTCTTATTGTTGCATATTCTAGAACTGAATTACATTAGGGCTATTGAAAATGTACTTTGTGATGGCTTAAACCACACTTAAAGCTATTCTGTAATGCCCGAATCCAAAAATTGTCATTTTTTGACTTGTCAAAATATATTCAAAATTCAGGAAGAATGTGACCCCATTGAGATCCCAGTTTGAAATTTAGCTTAAATAAAGGCAATATATGAAATAATTTTTGAGAATTTTTTGAAAATTTTCAATCATACGTTTTAAGAGAAATTCAATTTTTAAAACTTTTTAATGACCTTGAAATTAAAACTTTCATAAAATTATTCATGATACATATATGAAAGCACATTAAAAATGCTGCAAAATGCTTCTTACCAGACCTTCTAGCTCTGTTTGGTGATGAGTTATGGTCAACTTTGTGTTCAAGTGTCAACAAAACTATGTATTACTAATCAAAAGCAACTATTATGGGAATTTTACTAGGAAATATTTTTATTTAAATTGCAAATTTACGGAGAAAACTCTTCTCTTTCTTCATGCTGTCTTTTTTTTTTTTTTTTTGTCACTTATTTCTGTCACTATCATGGTTAACCTTGATGGTTACAGTTAACCTTGAAGGTTATGGTTAGTTTTCATCAAACCCTGCCAGACGTTAGGCAGGGAAAATCCTTTGCAGTCATGATGATGGAATTTTGATTTTTCTCAAACTTTATTCCTTCTTTTAGCTTTCTTTTTTGAAAATTACTTTGGAAACTGATGACATTAAGGGAATTCCAATCCATGCTGTGACTAGTTTCTCTAACATGCCTATCTAAACCAGTCGAGCAATTTTTATAGCAGCTTTATGCTCTGCTATACGAGTTTAGTCTGCAACCTGTTTCTCCTATGTAAGATAGACCACAACTACATTTTACTTCATAGACTACACCTTGCATTTTAAAATATCTTTTTCTCTTTGAACTATTTTAGGGAAACATTTTTTAACTTTGTTCTCTAAACTTGGAGCTAGTAAGGGACAAAAAAAAAAAAAAAGTGACTGGAATAAGTGACAAAAAAAAAAAAAAAAAAAAGGCAGCCTGAAGAAGGATAAGAGTTTTCTCCGAAAATTTGCAATTTAAATAAAAAAATTCCTAGTGAAATTCCCATAATAGTTGTTTTTGATTAGTAATTGAATTAAGAAACTAGGAAGCCAATTCTCAACATGAGCTTTATTCAAAGAATTAGAACAGAGTATGGGTCAGATACTTGGCAAGCAATCAAGAAAGTTCAACATGCTCAAATCAAGTTCCTAAAAAACTGCAAGGTAAATAACTTTATTCCAACTTCATGTAGACTTAGAAAACCATTTAAAGATTTACTTTCAGCCAACTTCATAAGAACAATAGAGAAAAAAACATTAAAACGAAGTATTGAAGCAAAATATAAAAACGCTGCTTATTATCAGAAAGTAAAAGTAGAAAATGAAAAGAAATTGTCTGGAATCTTAAGTGATACAGTCAAAGCAGAATTGGAGGACTGGCTAAAAATCGGAATAAAAAACAAAAATAAAAAATTTGTTCATAAGCTGAACCTTAAAGAAAAGAAATTTTTTAAGAAAAACTATTCCAGTAAAAACAAAGAAACAGCAGTTCTTAGTCATGTAAAGGACAAAACTGCTACAGGAGTTAGCCAAGAATTGTTACAAATGATAAATAAAGGAAGTTATTTCAATCTATCCAAGGAAAAAATAAATACAGAAAAATTGGTAATTGAATTAGAAAGCATCTGCAGCACTTTAGAAAAAGAAGACCGAATTAAAGCAGACCTCCTCAGAAAAGATTACCAATTTCAACTTGGTCTTATGAAGAAAAGTGCACTGCGAAGGATGATAGGCCAATTCCACATTTGATAGTTACTGTTGTAGATGGAAAACAAAAGAGAAAATTCCAAAATTGTTGCTATAGTAAATATTCTAAGGGTTAGCTGAATGCACAGTATCAAAACAAACTTTTTTTGTTATGTGTGCATTTTATTTGGTGGAAAAAAAGAGTGGAGTTCACATGGAGTAGACGTAACAAAAAACGTTGAAAGAAAATGTAGGAAACATGAAAACTCTAAAAAGCATAAAACGTACAGTCATCACCTTCCTGGATGTGGAAGGATTGAACATCAAACTATAAAACATAACCAAATTTTAAGGAAAACCAACTTGTTCAATGGTTAATAGAAGTTGTGTGCTTTCTTGGAAAACAACAACTTGCATTCCGTGGGCACTTTGAAGATGTGAGTTCTGATAACAAAGGAAACTATCTCAAGTTATTAGAGCTTCTGTCACAGCAGGAACAGTTTTTACGTGATCACTTGAATTTGACGGCTGCTTTTAAAGGTACATCTAGTGACATACAAAAGGAACTTATTCAGGCAATAGCACACATTCTTAAGCAGGGCACTAAAGAAGAAATTGGATCATATGAATTCGTATCAGTTCAAGCTGACGAAACTTTAGATGTTTCGTGCAGATCTCAGTTGAGCATTATTCTGAGATATTGCTTTAAAAGTATGATTAAAGAAAGATTCATTGGGTTTTATGATGTCTCAACTGACAAAAGTGCGGAAGGATTGTCAAAAATAATAATTGCTGTTTAAAAGAATGGGATGTGGTTGAGAAAATTGTGTGTCAGACATACGACAGTGCTTCTGTTATGGCTGGTAACCAGGGTGGTGTTCAACACTTCGTAAAACAAATTTGTCCACAAGCAACATTTTTACATTGTTATGCACACAGACTGAATTTAGTTCTATTGCATTGTTCTAAAGTAATTAAGCAAGTGAGGCTGTTCACATATGATTTAACCGCATTTCACACTTTCTTCAGTAAATCAGCAAAAAGGACACAGCTTCTAGTAAGCAAAGGATTCAGATTGCCACAAGCTTCCACAACCCATTGGAATTCCCATTCAAGAGCAGTGACTAACAACACACTACATGGACCTTAAAATTTTTTTAAACGTATCACAGAAAATGATGAAAGATTGGGATTGTCAGTCATATAATGCTGTGGTTGGTTTGCTGAATATTCTACAGAAAACTCAGTTTCTGTATTTACTTTACCTGTTTTGTGAAATCTTTGTCTATTGTGATCACTTGTTTGCTCTGCTGCAAAATAAAAGTACTTCTGACATAGTAATACAGAAATAAAAACCACTGCAAAAATCATAAAGAACATGAGATCAGAACGTACAATAAATGATTACATTGAAAAATGCAGGCAGATAAATAATGGATTTATAATAAGTGACACAACTTTTCATTCGCTAAAGATTTTGACGTATGAAATTCTCGACACTTTGATTATGCAGATGGAAGTGAGGTTCGGGGATTTTGAGAAAATTCAGTTTGTGGAACTTTCGGAGCCGCAACTATTCAGTACCTATCAAGAAATTTTCCCAGTACTTAAAGTTAATTCACTTCTCCACATTTACCCTTTTTTCAACCAGGAACAATTACAAAGTGAGCTCCAAAATATTTACTGTGACCCACATAAGCATCGTGCTCCCATAGACTTGTTGCAATTCATTATGAATAATAATCTCAAAGTAATTTATCAAGAAACAACCAAACTAATTCGTTTAGTTTTAACATTCCCTGTTACCACCGCTTCTTTTGAAAGAAGTATGAGTACATTAAAATGAATAAAGACCTGGCTAAGAAATTCCATGGCAAATGAAAGACTAAGCTCTCTTAGTTATATCTCAATCGAAAATAAATTGATAAAAGAACTTACGACGAAGGAAAATTTTAAGGAAAAGGTGATAGACTACTTTGCAAACGTGAAAAATTGCCGACTGGATCTCATCTTCAAAAAATTTAAGGTGAGCAAACTTTTTGTTCCATTCAATTTTGAGTTTCATCAGATGAGATTTTTATTTAGCCTACCTAGTTTTAGTGCACTAGCTTCACCACTGCCATACAAACCGATTATATTTAGCTACTATGAACCTTTCTCTGTCTGTTGGTTTTCTTATTTTATCATTGTTCTGTCCCTACCGCAAGATGCATCACTGCAAAAGTTGTGTATACTCTTGTAAATAATTATCCACATGTCATATGCACTATCTTTAGAGGATAAGCATACCTATATGAATGACTGTTGCTTAATATTCCATTACCCATTGCCCATAATTCTGTCCTGAATAACAGATTTCAACTACTTGAAAGATGAACAAGAAAAGTACTTATAAAATGGGGATGCAAAGGTCATATTTATCAAAATCTAGAATATTTTTTCAGGAAAGAATGAGATTTGTAAGCTGATACAGCAGAGAACCCTATGCTAGTATCTAATGACTCTGATTCAGGAAAATTTCAAGGAATATTTGTAATTAAAATAATATAATTAACTTCATAAAACTAATGGGCAAGAAAAGTATAATTACCTCTTAAATAGAACTACTTCCCATTAAAATATTTGTAGTGCTTTGAATCTGAGTATTTACCATAGTTGTTGAGTATATTTTTCCTATGTTTTGTCACTCTTGAAGAGTTAAAATGAGTATACTGATCATGCTTTTATTTTTATTTACAGTGAGCATAGAGTCAATCTGCAAGAGTGGGAATGTGCAAAATGTACCTGTCATGAAAACCATGCTGTGCAAAAGATAATTAGAACATTCGGTTAAATTGGCAAAGGTAAAAGTGGGCACTATATCTGACATTCAAATGCATGAAGCCATGGAAAATAATCTCAAGTTCAAAATAATATTCAAGTTGCATGAAAAAGGTCCTGATGTTGCAGCTGCCAAGTCACAGTTCCTGTCCTTTTTCCATGACTGCCATGAAGGGAAGAAAATTAATTATGTGGTTTGTGACAGTAAACCAATAAAAGTTATTCAAGATCTGATTTACGAGGAGCCTATTTATGAAGTCCATTACACTTTAGATTACAAAGATCCTTTTTCTGACTTTCAAGGCTTTTATAAAGTGATATGTAAAGAATGGTGTAATAAAAGTGTCCAGCATTGCTACCAGTTATTAAAGCCATTGAGAAGTGGACTTCATGGTAAACTAAAGCAATCTCACACAGACATAAGAACCTTAGAGTTTGCATTCGGCACTCTGCCAGATTTGCGACATTTCATCGTCCACTATCAGTATGCACCACGCTCACTTATATCTGAAATAATGTCCTCCTATTATCACAGCAAGAGGTTTTTCAACTTGTACTTTTGCCTTAGTCATGAGAGACATTGTGACCATTTGAAAACCACACACAGATTTGAAGTGCAGTATTCCTCCATCATTCACGTTTACATTGATATCAGTGCAAAAGCCAAGCGTGTGAACATATATTTGCATTTGAGTCACATGCCACCCGTATACATCAAAATCCGAAAGCGAAATGTTGGTGCAGAGGATAACGTCATCAGCGACCCACATAATAAAACTCCTGATACTATGCCGTACGATCAAGATTATCAGCTAAGCAAATGGGAAAGGTCTTTAGACTTTGGTTGTATCTGCAAACAGTCTCAGTGCTGTGTTGAAAGAGTTGGCAAAGCACTCGTCCTGAAAATTGTTATTCCGCAAAATGACAGGAGTCACGACGTGATTAGACGCATTCAGCAGAGATGCCATGAAAATACAGAATTTGTTTATGCCAATGTGGAAAACGTTAGTTTTCCCATGTTAAGTGATTTTGAGAAATTCTCTTTTCTTCAGAATAAATCGTATTTCTTTCAGGAAAATGGCGAGGAGTACCATCAGTTGCTGTTTAACTGTCAGTACTCATGGGAGGCTTTACTGAGCAGGTCGTACGATGTGCATGATCAGGTCAATTTGGTTGTGCGTAGACAGTCTGGGTGCATTAATTTTTGGGATGAACTACAAAATCGGTTGTTAAGATATGCCCAAGGAAACCCACATGCTCTTTCATCTGCTTTGTTTTACATATATAATATGATGTATATAAAAAACATGGTTTTCGATTTCAAAAATGCCTTTCTCGAACTTTTTGCCTACTACTGTGAGAACAGGCAGATAGAGGACCTGCCATCTGGAATGTGTCTGGCTCGACGTGCGATAATCACACCATCAAGGACGATTTTACTTCCACCTATGGAACACTTTGACAATCGTGTTATCAGGAAATTCGGAGTTGAGTACATGTTGAGAATTTCAGTGCAGGATGATAACTTTTCTAAACTGACATTTGCAATACCATCTGCAAAAAGGGACTTTGTGGAGAGAATTTTTGGTTGCTTTTTGAGGAGAGGCATGAAAATTGGAGACAGAGAGTACCAAGTACTTGCATCTTCTAACAGTCAGCTTCGCGAGCATGGCTTGTGGATGTGGGCCACTGATAATAAAAATCAGGTCAAGGTTTCCGACGTCCGTGCATGGATGGGTGACTTCAGCCAGATTCGCAATGTCGCCAAGTACATGGCAAGGATGGGACAGTGTTTCACGTCTTCCGAAGAAGCTGCGCAAGTAGCTGTTGATGAGGAGGATGAAATCACTCTTGATGACATCAAAACAGAGGATGAGAAGTATACCTTTTCTGATGGCATTGGGATGATTTCAACTGATCTGGCTAATGAGGTGAGTGTTTATGTGTGTGCATTTTTATTTTTTTTTATTTTAGTGATGTGTGAGCACTGTTCAGAGTGAAAGTGGAAATTGTACATCAGGATAATGATAAACGGGTTTATTCACAAAAACTCCCAGTAACCATTTTGACGTCCATCCCGAACCTGTGTGACAAATGCCGTTCTCGAAAAATTATGTGGGTCAGGGTTAGCAAATCTTTTTGAGAGCATGTGCCCAAATTGGTGATAGTCTGAAATATTCTCAGGAGTCATAATCATCATCAACCATGAATACAATTCCTGAAGATTTTTGTCGCCATTTTAACTATATCGTCCCACTGAAGTCTGTTCATTGCAGTCGCTCAGTTCTTGAAGAGTTCCACCACACCAATCTTTAATATTGTCAGCTGACACACAGTGAGGGCATTCTGTTGCATTTCTTCTGTTCATTAAGCCAAACACTAATGTCTTTTATCTTTCTGTCATTTTTCATTCTGCAGATGTGTCCAAAAAGTCTTAGTTTTCTCTGCATAATTTTTTGGAACAGGGTCTCTTTTAGTTGTATTCTTCTGTACACTTCTTCATTTCTTATACTCTGAGTCCATCCTATCTGTAAGATTTTATGATAGCACTTTCTTTCAAAAGCAAGTATCCTCCTCTCTGGTTCCTTTGTTAATGTCCAAGTCTTGTATACATATAATTATACCATGCTGCTGAAGATGCATGTCTCGATAATTCTTAACTTAGCTTTGACACTAATAGCTCTGCTCATGAGAATTATGAGCAAGAGATTATCATTTATTATTTATCTATTGTTAACTAACAAAACACAGAACAAAACTATAAGCTAAGTGAAGACAGTGCCAGTTGTTTATTTGATTATTTCCCAAATACTGATATGTATGCTGGGTGTGCAAGGATTTCAAAATATGTCACATATGCTTACAACCACCCAACTTTGGCCAAACCAGTGCAAGATATCTCCTGTAATTCTTCTGCTCTCTTTGGTGCTCACAAGGAGCGGGGGGGTTAACACATCTGGTCTCCCATACATCACAGTCTAGAGAGAGAGAGAGAGAGGTGATCAGGTTTGCTACCAGTGTTGTTGAATCCTCCAGTCTTTGCTTGTCCACTAATGTCCTTTTGAGTTATGGCCAGCGGCAATCCTTTTGTGCCCCTTAGACAAACCCAGTCACCTGTTTGCTGTCTGCTGGAAGACCTCTTTTGGAGCACTTCTCTCCTAAGGCACATTCAGCTGAAACAAATCTTGTCCACTAATGTTCCTTCGAGTTAATATCAGGGAGAATTCTTTTGTGCTTCTTCTTAGACCAACCCAGCAAACTGTCATCTTTTTTGCTGTCTATCTGGTGGTCCTCTTTTGGGGTACTTTCTTCTGAAGGCACATTAAACTGGAACAAATCTCTTTCCTTAGCCCTAACCCAAAATTCCCCAAACCATTCCTGACATTCAAAACTCAAAAATATTCCTAAGTGGCATCTGTTTCATTTGGAAGTAATGATAATTATACATATAAATAGCCAGATCTCTCTGTCATTCTCTCTCACTGGAATTCTTGACATCGCATCAATATCTGCATTGTGGCGCCATCTCTTGATGCTGAGAGGGAAGCAGTCAAATATGCCACATTATCATACATTTTGCAAAATATTTTGAAACAGGCTTACTTACAAGTTGAAGTTGAAATCACTCATGGAAGGCCAGACAGTTCACAGTGTTTTGAGAAAATCGACAGCTCATATCTACACGACTGAATTTCAAAAGCGAAGACTGGCACACGCTCACATTGTAAGTGTTCTGTAAGCCAAAAACTAGTTTTAAACTACTTAACATATCGATCAATTTGTGTGTGCTCTCGAGATGTCAAAGTGATGGCACGCTATGTAATAGCATGTAATCACTTTGAGATGTCAAGGTGATTGTATGCTAATTTAAAAACATTGGATTACCAATGACTCGAGTTCTTTTTATTTGATCTACAAAATTCAAACTGAATTCTTAATATCACATCAAGTTGAGTTTGTATATTAATTTAATTTAGTACAATATGAATATTAATTTGTTCGCTCTAATTATTTTTATTTTTGTTATGGAACTTTCTGAGTTTAGTGTTATCTTATATATTTTGCAAAATATTTCAAATATGCCACAATATCATACATTTTGCAAAATATTCCGCTACGGGCTTTCTATTATAAAGATAAATACCCATGTTTATTTAAAATGCTCTAATCTACAATAAAAACTGAAATTTTAAGATGCCAAAGTCAGCAAAATCACATCTAAAAATACTTTCAGCTCTTACATGAATTAGTTTTTACTATAGTTCCTTACAGAAATTCGGTGTCTATTTGATTTGTTTTCAATCTGCTTCAATTAAAAATTTCATCCTGTCCTGGATCGAACATCGCTATTATATGAATATTTATTTTAAGTTTAAAAGCAGCCATCCTAGGATGGGCTGCAGGCTAGTCATTATATATATATATTTAATATGGGTGGGTTTTAAAAACAGACATGAGATTCTTCCGCGGATTCGTGAAATTCCGTTTTTTTTTCATCATTTGGGTGCAAAACTGAAGAGAATTTGGGGGGGGGGATGCCTTTTTTCAGCAGGGTATGGTTTATGATCTTTCAAAACTTACAAAAACGGAAGCTAAACAGAGTGAAGATTTCCACCCCGCAATGGTAATTTCTTTTTATTCGTGATGTTCCCCTGTCCAGTATTGTTGTTAAATATAATTTTATTTCAGCTTGAAAAAATTGGAGGAAAATTTTCCAAAAACAGAAGTTAGACGGCGCGAAAATTTCCCTGTAATCTCCAGACAAAAGATTCTTCCAAGAATTCGAGGAATTCTGCCATTTCCATGATCATTCCTGTGGTTCTCGAGATAGATGCATAACTGAACAAAAAATTTTGAGGGATTGGTGGTGATGGTGGGGGTTGTTTTCCGTCTGAAGACGGAATTCCAGCTTTCAAAACTTTCGCAAACAGAAGTTGGACAAAGTGAAGATTTCTCCCGTAATCTTAATTTTTTCCCCTCCCGATGTTCCTTCTACCCAGAATTGTTGTTAAATACCATTTCAGTCCATAAATATTTGTATTTCAGCTTGAAAATGGAGTAAAAATTTCTGAAAATGGAAGTTGGAAGGGGCAAATATTTTGCCTGTAATCGTGTTTTTTTCCCCCACGATGTTTCTCTGTCCCGTGTTCTTTTTTTTGTTAAGTATCAGTAATGTTACATTTGATGTGCTCCATTTTAATATTTACATAAACTTTAGTGAACAATTCTGTCTTGCTCATGCTGCTTTATATTAATACTTTCTCGTGGCGCGTTCTGATTTTTCACCCAGTGAAAAAGTTCATCTTTTTTCTTTCATCATCAGTCTCATGAATGTAAAAAGCAAGGGGTGGCTAGCCTTGCATGGTGTGTGGCAACAAAATAATATCATTTACCAGCCATTTTATAGGCTATTGAGTAAACTAGTTGGTGGAAGCCTCCTTCTCTTCATCATCCTGTGCTAATCATTGCTTTCAGGTGCTTTTTAAAGGGACCAACAATATGGTAGTGACCAGGCCTTGATTTCGTTTTTTTTAGCAGTAGCAACACATGATAGTGGCCTTATTTTTTACTAGCAAATTGCATTATCTCCTAGCGAAAGTTTTTTAATATTATACGAAAGGAATTGTAAAGTGTTCCCCTCCATTAGTCAACCATGGCAAATTTTGATTTCACCCCTGTAACTGTCACATTCTAATGCTGAAAAGTTTACAAATATTTAGATATAACTCACCTTTTCATGACCTGACAGATTAATTCTAACAATTTAATTCGAATGCAAATACTTAAAAAAACATTTTTTTATTTAACTTTATTCACAAAATTCAAGAACACTATTCAAAATCTTAAAGTTATTTTCTGCATGGTTCACAATCTGGGTTTCAGGTCTTTTCATCATACCACTTTAAATAGCTGGCCTGGGGTTAAACTTGTCTTCGGACGGACCTTAAACCTCAAAACTCATGGCAGCATTCAATGTTTGTAAGTTTAAACTGCCCCTCCATTCACCCTGGATTCTCTTCATTACTCTGAACCCAACCTCACATGCAGAAGTAGATAAGAAAAATATACTGGATATTTCTACTAGTGCCAAAGTGTTTTTATAATGTTTGTACTTTTTGAAGAAACATTCATTTCCAGAAAGCAGTTCTTTTTTTGTATGTGTAAGAAATATTCCTCACATGCAATGCAGTGGTGCTTTACAGCTCACACTAAAACATTCAAAATGTTTCCACTAGTTACTTTTTCTAGAACCACTTTTTATCACTAGCAATTTGCTACTAACTATCGGTCGAAATTGAGCCCTGGTACTGACATGGTGACAAGTTTGCACTGGGTTCCCACAGTCCTTATAAATCCTAACGAGTTCTTAAAATGTGCTTTTATCCTTTTAGGGTGCTTAGAGGTCCTTATGTTTTGCCAAAAATGGCAAAAAGTATTTATTTTTCTTAACTGGAAAATACAGAAGTTGCAATGTTGTGCCTAGAACTTTTGCTGCTGGTTGTTTATTTCAATGACATCAGTTGAAAGCCTGTGGAAGAGCATATGACAGCACTTGGGAAATAAGTAATTTGCTGAAATACTGTGGGTTAAATTAAAGACATCAGGCTGATTCCACCCAACAGGCACCATCACCTAACTTTTGTTTGTACATGCAAATAATTATTCAGTTATACCATGAGAAAAATAAGTGCAAAGTTGAAACCTTGAACATGTAATTGCCACCCCGGTGGCACAGTGGTCTAAGCGCTGGCTTCTGACCACTCATCTGAGAAGTGTCCGGGTTCAAATCTTGGTGAGGCATGGATGTTGTGTTTGTCTTACGGCACTGGCTCTCTCCCTTCTCTGAAACCAGTGGCCCTAAATTAGGAACGGGCGACTGCTTATTGCCCATTGAGTTGCTCACAGTAGTCATTAAAAACCTTCAATTAAAAAAAAAAATTACTTTTTACTTTGGTTTTGTAATTTTAACCATGAAATGATTATGTGCAAAATTCAAATCTTGAACTCATAACGTTAACTTAGGGCTATTGATACAAGGGCTGGTTCTTAGCGAAACGCACCTTGCTTCCCAATGAGGGAGACTGTGAGACATAACTGCGGTGCCATTTCTCTTTGCAAGAGAAGAATCCCCTCCTTCGAATTTATGTGCTCGAAGCAAGAGTGGGAATGAATTAAGAAGAAAACACATTTACCTCAGTGAAACCAAAGGTTATAATTGAAACACTTCAAAACAGGAGGACTATTTCTTTTGAAACCCTTAAGTAGAAGATTTCATAATCGAAGATTCGAAGTGTTAGCCAAGAAGTCCGTACGTGTTTCACATTGAATGACCCTACATCATCTTGCAACCCGATAAGTGAATTTATGGAAATAATAATTTCTTTCTGAAAAGGTAAAAATGACTTCTTTCCCCAAACCCTCTGCCATTTATTGTATTTTTAATGGAAAGCAAACATTCTTTTTGGTGTTTATGGTTCTGTTCTTCCACACCAAATGCAGCTTTGAAGGGCTTGTCGTTAGTATTAAATGGCCGAGTGTTATTCATGATATCAAAATATGTATCAATAAGTTGGAAAATTTTCAGTGCTTCTAAATTTCCAGTGAAATGTAGTATTCCCTTAGCTGTGGTCAATGAGAACAAAATTTTTGCTGGAGTTACCTTTTTGTCATGTATTTCCTCTTACTAATAAGATACTGAGGTTTTAGTCTATGGCATACTTTGATTTCACCTGAGTCTTTGCTTAAGATTTCATTGATGAGCTCTGCTATTAAAATATTTCCATCCCCCATTGTGAAACCCCTGTCGATGAAGTGATTTCTCAGAAGTTTTATATATACTGCGAGGTATGTCAGCAAATACCCATATTTTAGTCCCTGAACAAAAGAATTATCTGCGTCTGTTTATCCATTCCATGAAATTTCAAGTTTTCTCCACAATGTATTACATTCTTCCAAGTCAGAAACAATAGCTTTTAGTTGAACCCTTAATAAATTCCAAATCTTGAATATATTGTAAAAAAACAATGATTTCGTCATTTGGCAGTCAAAGTCAAAGAATATTGGCAGTTTCCATTGTGATAATAATCCTCTGATTAGCACAAATTGGGCTTTCTTAAAAGAGCCAAGAATTTGATCCATTCTGGTGTAGTGTAGCCTAGAGTCAATGAATTTCGTCAAAGCTTAAAACACATAGCTTTTCAGGGCGACTTAAATTTTCACAGCTTTTTTCATAAACAGAAAGACATGGTGTTGAATACCTGGATCACTGGTAAATTTTTTGCACCATGTTTTCAAAGTGCTTGCACTCAGTAATGGGATGCCGATTTTTTCTCCCTCCAGAAGTCATGATTTGGTAGAGAGAGCTCTGATTATGATGCATTTCGATGCCTCTTTGAATGTCCATTTTATCCGCTGCTTTCTTTATGTAAAGACACTTACTTGGCCATTCGTAAATATGTATATCGTGGATACCTTTACCTAATCTTTCCAACTTGCTGTTTTTCTTTTCTTTTAATATCTTTAAACTGCTACTTCAGTTGGCTAATTTGTTTTAACCAGACTTTTCAGTATGATGTATATTTTTTGATTTGCGCAGACATCTTAGTAATCGTGCATTTCTCATTCTTTGAAGCTTCTAGTGAACTTTCAAGATCAGATGATTTTTCCTGCAGTTGTATATTACTGTTCTTCATCTCATCGTATTTCAAACATTTTGAATTTGTGGAATTACTATCAAGATAGTCTTCTGAATCGAATCTACTCCACTGCTGATATGGGATTTTTTTTTTTTTTTTTTTTTTTGACTTGCAGATGTAATTTGTTCCAAAGCACTTACTAAAAATTTTCTCTCCTGCTGTCTCTCATCTCTTGGTGTTATTTTTTCTGAATTTAATGCCGCAAAATTAGCATTCGGTACAGCAGAGGATTTCAGTATCTTTCTTTCTGGTAGATCACAAATAAATGGTTTCTCATGTCATCCTCAAAATCATTTCTTTGAAAATGCTTACTGCATACTCAGGCGTTCTTTACATTGATATTGTCTTTTCTTCTGCGTCTGTTTATCCATTCTCCGAGTACCTGCTGGTCTTTCTGAGGAAAATGATGAAAAATTACATTTTCAGCAAAATATGAGCTTCTAAAATCTAGATTAAAAAAAAAGTCGTTTGTTGACCGACACTACTCATGTCGACAAACCTTTTAGGAATACTTTCTTCTTGAAATAATGCATGGTTTCTATGCCAGGGAGCATTGATGTATATTTTATTTTTGTCAATATCTCTACTTCTAAGAGTCCGATTTGAAAAATTCCTTCTTTGTTAGATAGTGTTTTCGATGCGAAATGTTTTTCCTATAAATTCAGAATTTTTAAGTACATCATAGACTTTCCACTAGGGGGCACAAAGGTAAATTGTGTTTTCTGCATTATTTCTGCTCCTAAAACTCCGATTTCAAAAATTCTTTCTGCATCGCATACAAGACCTGATGAAAAATATTTTTCACATAATTTTTAATGTTTTGGTACAGAGTGGTTTGGCCACCAGGGGGCATAAGTGTTAATATCTGCTTCTGATGTATTTGTAGCAAAATCTGGGATCCTGAAAACTCGACTAAATTTTTTTTTTCTTGGACCGATACGGGTCATATGGATGAACCTTTTGCAAATACTTTCTTCCTAAAAGAATACATGGTTTTCCCAACAGGGGTTGTAAAGTCACATCTTATTTTTGTCGATATCTCTGTTTCTAAGAGTCCGATTTGAAAAATTATTTCTGTGTTGGAGAGCGTTTCCGGTGCGAAATGTTTCTCATATAAATTCATGTTTTTCTTAACGCACAACACGCAACCAGAGGGCGTAAGCTCGCAATTCCGTTTACAGCAATATCTGAGGGATTAAAAACCCGATTGAAAAACTTCTTTCTTCCGTCAGATACTATTGTTTTCCATACCGGTTCCATTGACTTTGAATAGCTTTGATAAATTTAATTTGAGTCAGAACGAATTCAAAAGACGTGCTTATTACACCCAAAAATTTGGTGTCCTCTTTCTTGTTTATTCCTGTACCTATTGTTGCAAGTAGTAACGCCACAGAAAACAAATATCATCAATATAATTAATCTCCGGCAAAAAAAACCCAAAAAACACCTCTTTCGCTTTCCAAAAAAAGTAAGAGATATTTAGCAAAATTTGTAAAACATATAAGCACCTATCTTTCTCCACTGGCTGACAACTCTGAGCCCAGCTCTCGTTTGGCAACTTAGTTGCATCACTGACGCTCCGCTGGGTAACAGCAGTGCAGGGGATACTTCAAAGGTAAGATCTGGAGCCCTTGTATCACTAGCCCTGGCGTTAACTACAGTTTTACAATTTACTTACACTTTATTGCATGTGTGATTATTCTCTCAGGCAGGAAAACTGATATGTCCAGGACTGTCTTGTAAATTTTAATTTGTTACATCCACAAACTTGGGAAAATATTGCAAACTTCATCGTACTTCAGTGTGCGTTATTAAGCCATGTAAGAAACTAAATTTGTGTAAAACTAAATTTTTAAAAAACCTTACCAAATGCATATGCATTTGGTAAGGTGTTTTTTAAAAAAATTAGGTTTTAACTCTTTTGAACCCTATTTGAATTTGTATTACTTCTGTTCATCATGTTAATTGTTGTTCTGTTTGTTCTAGGTCTAGGAATTACCAATTAAGTCTTTGAAAGCAATTAGTATTTCTTTAAGATTGGCCAGTATGTTGTAACATATGAAGTTTCGACTTCATTCGACTTCATTCTTCGTACTTGTTCCTTGATTTTTGAATAAAATCTTTGATATGAAACCTGAGGTTATCTAAAAGGTTGCGTAAAATTAATTAGATTACACCTGAGGCTGTGTATTGGGTTGATGCAGAAGTTTATGCCGTTTTGTTTCACGAGTGTTTCCCAGGTCAGTAGTGACTGTGCAGATGGCCAGTTGTATATCAAACTGTAGCCAGTAATATCATGTATCTAAATCGTATTGCATTGTGTGATTGTGGCTAATCGTTTTTGGTTTGAAGTTCGGAAATATGGAGTGTCAAGTAGAGAGGAATGAACGTTTCCAACATCTGCTCCTCTACAAGATTAACAAGGGATTCACAGCCACCGAGGCCACTCGACAGATTTGTGCTGTGTATGGGGAGGATGCTATTGCTCCGAGGACAGCCCACAAAAAGTTTGAGCAGTTGCGAGGTGGCAATTTTGACCTCAACGACTTGCCACGCTCAGGTCATTCATCTCACTTTAATGAGGATTGTTTGAACCATCCCATCCACTTGCATCCGCGTTAATCCACATGTGAATTTGCCACTGAGACGGACTGTGATCAGGCCACAGTGGTGCGACACCTGTAACATATGGGAAAGTTCCAGAAATTGGGGTCTTGGGTACCTCACACTCTCATCAAGGGCATCAATAATCAGCATGTTGCCATATGTGGTTCCTTGCTCATATGTTCTCAGCAACGCAAACCCTTTCTGTCACGTATTGTTACTGGAGATGTAAAGTGGTGCCTGTACATAAATTTCAGGCATCGGAGGGAATGGTTAAGCCCAAACAAGATGCCCACAGCACGTCCAAAAGATGATCTTCATCCTGTGAAGATCATGTTGTGTGTCTGGTGGGACATGGAAAGCATTATTAACTAGAAAATGTTGCAGACGAATCAGATCATCAGTGCTGCACTCTATTGTGAACAACTTTGCCATCGTGGGGTGAGCAATTCAGCAAAAATGGCCACATCTGCGCCATGGTGTCCTTTTCCAACATGATAATGCATGCCCTCACAGTGCAAACATCACCAAAATAGCCATTCAGGACATGAAATGGGAGATCCTTCTACATCCAGCCTATTCCCCAGATGTCACCCCTTCAGACTCACCTGTTCCGATATCTGCCGAATTCTTTCCATCGCAGAACGTTCAACAATGATGTTGATCTCCAGAATTTCCTTGATGATTTCTTTGCAGCAAAACCTGCACGTTTTTTCAAGAATGGCATTGCAGACCTATCCAGATGTTGAGACACCATTGTAAACAATGGTGGTGGTGGTGGTGGGGGGGATACATAGTTGATTGATTCCGTTTTCCCTTCTGATGTAATACATTCCTGTATGCGGTGAAAATAAACGGTATGAACTTATTTATGCATCAACCCAATAAAAGGTTGAGTAAAATAGATCAGATTACTCTGTCTGTTGAGACACTTGTCAATCCAGGAGATCCATGTGCTTAAACCTTGTCTATGAAAGTTTGGCGGTTGGCTTAACAGTCGTTGTTTCATTGCAAGCTTCGCAGCATCATCATACGAAGGGAATCATTTTTCACAAAGGTGCTGCTTCAACCATGGAAATAGGTGAAAATCTGACGGAGTCAGATCAGAGCTGTAGGCCGGATGTTGCAGAATTTCCTATTTCCAACTTTCCAACAGATTCGCTGTGTAATGAGCCATATGCAGGCGAGAAAGCATTGAAATGTATACCTCTTCAAACTGCAATTTTGACAGTCTGTTTTATCCCCATCATTTGGAAGTCATTCCCAGAGGCGTAATGAGGGCAGGACAGATGGGGCAGTTGCCTCAGGTACAGCACAAGAGAGGGCACAAAAATCATTACTTACAATCTGATTAAAATTGGAATTGAAACTTTTCCACCAGTTAATGGCACAGTTTTTTCTCCTCATACTTTGTCATTTTTCCATTAACAGAATTTGCTTATGTTTTGCCAGTTTCAGCAGTCTTGGCAGCTTAAAATTCATATTTCTTCCTCAAAATGTTCAGTGGATGTTAGTAGCTCACATTTACAAATGAAGGCGAGGTTGTATGAACGTTGCAAGATAAGGATGCCATTAACATTGTTAAAGATTCTCTGGGAGCTATTTGATCATTACTGCGAATGCGAGCCACTACTGTCACCTGAATTTGGTTCGTTTCATGTGGTACCGAAGGTCCAAACTCCAAAAGAGTTCAGAAAAGCTGTACAAAAAGTCGCAGTTTGATTGTGCCTCCCCATGAGGACATAATATTGGGATGTGACATTTTGTTGAGCAGTTTATATACACAGTCAAGTCACATTATTTTGACCACCTCCTACTTTTGACGTCAACAGCGCGTAGCCAATGAAAGAAGGCACGTGTCATGAGCTGGCTTGGAGGGTATATAAGGTGTGCTGTAGGCATTCTTAAAACATATCACTCCTTGCTGTCATGGATAAAAGGAGTGATTTATCAGATTTGCAAAAAGGGATGATTAATTGGCTTTCGGGCCAAGGGTGGCAGTATTTCTGAAACAGCGCAGTTTGTGAAGCTGATTCTGACCAGCTGATTCTGGGCCTTCTCTTTTGAAGCCGACCGTCTCTTCCAGTTTCCAGCCGAAAGCCTGCACGTGCGGCAGACCCGGCCCTCAATCCGCAAAGGTGTGCAGTGTCCATCCAACTGTCGTGGTCCGCCTGACCAACATTGCAACTGTCTCGGCCTCAGCGAGGTCCCCACCCTCAACCAACATTATAGAGGAACATAGGGGGAGGAGAGTGACAGTTCGTCCCCAGCCTCAACCAACATTGCAGAGGAACATGGGGGGAGGAGAGTGACGGTTCGTCCCCCTCCTGGTGACTCATCCTTTGTGTAGTTGTGTTACAAAAAAAAATGATGATACTTATAATAGTAAATTAATAAATTTTTATATGAACCCAATTAACTAACTTGTCTTCACAGCTTTCATCATCCTCTTTTCCAACTTTTACCAAGCCTGTCTGCTCTTAATCATTTTCCACGCTTTTAAAAATCTGTAGCTGATAGTTCTTTGTCTGGCGCTTTTTGGCCAAACCTGGCCCTTGCGCCAATAAAACCCATCAACCAACCAACCAACCTGAAAACATATCACTCGTTGCTGTCATGGATAAAAGGAGTGATTTATCAGATTTGCAAAAAGGGATGATTATTGGCTTTCGGGCCAAGGGTGGCAGTATTTTTGAAACAGCACAGTTTGTGAACTGTTCACATGCTGCTGTGGTTAAAATGTATCGTGATTGGAGAAATGGCACCACTGCGAATAAGCGATGTGAAAACTGCTGAGCATCTGGCTGGCCAAATGAACCAGGGGGATACCGGAAGTGTGTCTAAAATGACAGTTCAGCGAACCCTGCTGCGTATGGGGCTCCAATACAGATGGATGGTCACTGCACCTATGCTAACGAAAGTGCGTCGGCAGAAAAGGCTTACATTTGCACGGCAGTATCAGAATTGGACCTCCGCTGATTGGCAAAGGATTGCTTTACCGACGAGTCACGTTTTCTGCTTCATCGAATGGATAGACATTGGCGTATAAGGTGAGAAACATCAGAGAACAAACACTCTTCAACCATTGCTGGAACAACACGAGCAGGTGGGGGCAGCGTTATGGTCTGGGGAATGTTTTTGTGGCATTCTCTGGGTCCACTTATACCTGTTGAATGCACTATGGATCGAATTCATTATGAATCCATCCTTGCAGACCATGTACACCCATACATGCTGATTGTCTTCCCTGGGACGGATAGGACTTCCAGCACGACAATGTGACATGTCACACAGCTAGAAATATCCAAGAGTGGTTGGAAGAGCGTGATGAAGATTTCAAAGTACTTCCTTGGCCCCCTAATTCCCCAGACTTAAACCCAATCTAGCATCTGCGGGACCACCTCGATCGTGTATGGATCCTCCACCACGCACCCTCCAGCAGCTGTCAGATGCACTGCAGTCAGCATGGCTCCACATTCCTGTGAATACTTTCCAGTACCTTACTGAGTCACTCCCAGGCCGTCTACCTGCTGTCTGTGCTGCACACAGTGGTTACTCAGGATATTAACTGGTGGCTACAATAATGTGACTCGGCCGTGTATATGGTATATGTAGTTTCAAAGTGTAATATGTAAAAACTTTAAAAACGGCTCTAGTTATAGAAGTTCTTGTGACCTGTTATTTTTTTTGCATGGGGGTGGGGGGGGGGGTCATATATATAAAATTAGTTATACAGTTAAACCCCGATTTTATGCTTTTCTAGGGAGCAGCATAAAAAGTCGCATGAGGAGGGAAAACGTACAACCATGGTTGAGGTAAAATAAACTTTACAGGCATACATAATGTGTGCAAAAAATAGGAACCAATGTACACTAGTAGTACAGTAGTATACTAGTACATACACTGAAGAGCAATTGAATTAGAGACAGGTGGCGTTATGCAAATGTGGCGCTGTGGGCGGCCCTGTAAACGGAAATGACATGACGTATGCAGCGATCCACCAATATAAGGAGTAATGCAACAGGAATCAGTAAGAGTCGGACACAGTATGGGTAAGATGAAGGATCTAAGCGCATCTGATCGTGGGCAAATTGTCGGGGCCCAACGAATGGGTCACTCCATCTCGGAAGTCGTGCAGGCACTGGGATTTTCATGAGCCACTGTGTCACGGGTGCACAGTGAGTACATCAAATCCGGTAAAACCATCCCTGCAAGGGTCAAGTGCCGTGGACATCAGTGTGTGGATGAGCGGGGTCATTGTCGGCTAGCTCGCGTTGTAACAGCGGATAGATGGGCCACAGTGCACGAAATCACTCGCCAATTTAACACTGGTGCACATAAACATGTAAGCAGCCACACCATCCAGAACCATCTCCTCACTATGGGGTACAGAAGCCATCGTCCCATGAGGGTACCGCTGCTGACCGCACATCACAGGGTGCAAAGATTAGCATGGGCGCTGGAACATTGCCACTGGACATTAGACGTGGGAAAATGTTGCCTGGACTGATTCGAGATTCACGTTGGTACATGCAGATGGCAGGATACGAGTACGGCGCAAACCACATGAAACGATGAATCCTTCTTGCCAGCAGGGTACTCTTCTAGCTGGTTGGGGTGGCATTCTCATCTGGGGACTGTTTACGTGGACTGAAATGGGACCCCTGGTATGTGTGACATCGTCCCTCACAGGTCAATGTTACCGGGATATCCTGGACGACCATTTGCTCCCGAATTGTATCTGAATGGTTGGATAAACACTCCACCAACGTGACCTCACTTTCTTGGCCAGCTTGGTCACCTGACCTCAATCCCATCAAGCACATCTGGTATGCCATCAAGAGAGATGTTCGAGGCTCTGACCCCTCCGTCAAATCTTCGTGGACTATGGGAGCTTGTTCAGGGATCGTTGATCCGTATAGCTTCCGGTGTCTTGTCGAGTCCATGCCGAGACGATTCGCCGCCGTCGTCAGGGCGAAAGGTGGTGCTACACTTTACTAGACAGGTATCTCTAATTTGATTGCTCTTCAGTGTAGTATGTATTGTAAACACATTTATGTAAGAGGGTAATTCCATATCAAATCAACAAAGAAAAAATAAGTTTTGGAATTTGATGTCATGGATTTGGCTAATTTTGGCGATATAATCCATTCGTATCTCAAAAGTAAAAAAAAAATATTTATTTTTTATTTTTTCTGTTGCTGATTTTTGAGTTATTTAATTTTCAAAATTTCCAAAATGTCTCAAAAATTATGAGATGTTGGTTTGGAAAAAATAAGTAATTTCCTTTTGCTTTCTATTTTTAGTGTTTAGCTCAAGCAAAGCTTTCTGAATAATTGAAAGGCTTTTGCAAGTGTTTTTCTTGAGTATCATGATCAACAAAAAAGTTTTCCATAAGTTTTAATGCATTTAATGCCGCTTTGGGAGAAGGCTTAGTTTCTGAAATTTCGCCTACATTTTTGTCGTCATTATCTTCTTCCGAGGAACAATCCATTGCATTAAAATTTGAGTGTTTGCAGCTCGAGCTTGGCATTTAGAGGTAAGTTTGTTGCTGGAGCTTGCCTGAACCACGTCATTAAAATTGTCTCCTGTTCACCGGAAGGTGAACTTTTCAAAATCGTTCTGTTATTAGCACGTTGACCTAACCTTTCCGAACTAATTTTGTTCGACTCTTTTTGTTTTAAAAATTTTTTCAGTGCTGACACTGGTTATCCAAGAGATTTGGCTAATTCAACTTTAATTCAATGAAATTTGCTATCTTTTTGCTCAATGGAAGCCTTCTCAGCTAAAGTAAGGCATTTGTGCTTTTTACTCACCATCTTCACTTTCATGTCCAAAAAGCGAGATTTAAACAGATAGGAAACTGACTGACTTGCTGTCAGAACCTCACACCGTTCTTGGCAAGCTGAGATGCAGGCCCATTCAACACTGGGATTTACAACACTATAAGAGGCGCTCCAGCAAAGTTGCTAAGATAAGACACGTAAAGTCTGAGGACTGAGGCACTGCCCCAACTGGTCGTCACATGCTTTTGAGAAATTCTGGGAAGGGAAAACCAGTTTAAGGCAACCTGGTCATCAGATTCTGCTGAAGAATACAGCAGGAAGGAGAAGAACCGGTTTAAAGCAATCTGACATGTACAGAAACCAAAAAAGATACGAAATTAGAAGGAAATAAAGTTTGGCACTAAAACTTTTAAAATGACGTTTAATGCGGGAAATCGTGCGATTGGGAAAACGGATAACACGGGGAACATGTAGCAGAATGATCGGGACTTCAGGAAAATGTCGCTCGAAGCAAAAAAATGTAAAATGCTGGGACGTAAGATCGGGGTTTCACTGTATATGGATCAATATACATAGATGCCAACCAGTATGGATATCCTGTAATATTGCGAATTTTTGGTTGGAATTACGGAAGTACAGACACAATGACAATTTACAGAAAATCACTGTTTAATTTTCCTACTTTGGAAACAGACACAAGATTCTCCTGCGGAATTGCGGAATTACACTTTTTCGTCATCATTTGGGTTATTCTCGAGATCGATGCTATGCTGAATAGAATTTGGAAAGGGGATTCCTCAGAGGATGGAATTCCGTCTTTCAAAGCTTTCAAAAATGGAAGTTAGATGGAGTGAATATTTCTCCAGTAATCATATTTTTTTTTCCACTCCCACTATGTACTGCACTGTTGTTAAATATTTTTTTTTTTTTTTTTTTGCATAAATGTTGGTATTTCAGCTTGAAATTATAGACAACAATCTTCAAAATCGGAAGTTAGACAGAGCGAAAATGTATCTATAATTTGTAAATTCTGTTTCTCACGATGTTCCTTCTGCCCACTATTGTTAAATGCCATTTTATTCCATAAATATTTGTATTTCAGCTTGAAAATGGAGGAAAAACTTCCAAAAACAGAAGTCGGACAGAGCGCAAATTTCCCTTGTAATAGTTTTTTTTTTTTTTTTTTTTGGGCGATGTTTCCACTGACCTGTATTGCTGTTAAATCCTAAAATAAAAGTGAGGAAGTTAGAAAATTTGTAAGAATAGATTCATTCTGTTCAACGGTATTCATGTTCTGAAAATTGCACCCTTTATCTAAAACTGTGGAAGCTTTTTAATATGCATTCACTGTTCTCAGGCTGAAAGTTCTGTGAGTATGATAGATGAAATTATAGTCATAAGTCAGTAAGAATGAACATCAAAACCTATTTGGCTATATGAATTGTGAACTGCGAACTTAAAACACCCACTTCTTCAGTAAAATGAGTTGTGTAGAGAAGCAGCTGACTCCAACTGCACCAAAATTTGGGGGCATTGGAGAGAGAGAGAGTGAAGGAAAAAAATGAAAGATTGCCTTCATATTTTTTTTTTTATTTTTCCTGTAGACAGCATTTTTAATTTTACCTCTGACAAATTATTGTTGAATGTGTTTAGTCATTTTTCTGTAATAATTGTTGTGGCAGACTGGAATTCGTTGCCATGATAGATATCCAAATTTGCTGCTGTGTGCTGGATTACTGAAAATTACTGAAAAAAATCATCTTTATTACTGAAAACAACTTCCAGAGGTTGGCATAAAGGATTATTCAAAAGGGGGCACAATACATTGTGGTTTACCCCAGCTGCAAAAATGTCTAGTTATGCCTCTGGTCACTTCTATTGTTTGGCAATAACCAAAATGAAGAACTTGGTAATGAAAATTTGGCAACCAGTCTTGCTTCGTTTTTTGACTGGTGATCAAGAACCCAGTGGGGTTGAAAGTGCTACTGTGTTTCTAATTTTCTTTACATAACGAAAGTGTGCTTATTACTTATATGAGGTCCGATCAAAAAGTTCCGAGACTAGGCCAATATACAACAAAGTACTTACATTACTTAAGTCTGGCTATGATCTCTCTCAAAGTAGTCTCCTTGGGCAGCGATACACGACTGCCAGCATTTTTGCCACTGTTGGAATGCTCCCTGGAAGTCCTGTTTATAAATCATGCCAAGCACCGTCTGCGATTCGCACTAGATCTCGTCCACGGTTTCAAAACGGCGACCCTTTAGCTTCAGCTTCAAGAACAGAAAGAAGTCACAGGGGGTCAAATCTGGCAAGTAAGGCGGGTGAGAAAGGGTAGTCATGCTGTTGTGGCAGCTAAACTGGCATGTTTCTAACACTCTGTGAGCTGCTGCATTGTTGTGATGGAGCAGGAAATCACCCCTGCGCCACATTTCAGGTCGGTTGTGGCGAATGTCCTCCCCAAGATGCCACAGAACATCACAGTAAAAAGAGCGGTGATGGTCTGCCCCTGGGGGACAAATTCACGGAGCACAACCCCACGAATGTTGAAGAACACAATGAGCATGCTTTTGGTTACGCTCAAGACCTGTCGGGCCTTCTTCGGTCGTGGAGATGCCAGGCTCTTCCGCTGCAACGACTGTTGTTTGGTCTTCAGGTTGTTGTAACCGTAGACCCAAGTCTCATCCCCAGTGATGACCCGTAACAGGAACATTGGATTATTCACCACCTGCTGATGAAGATCTTGACAGAGTTCGACACGGAGCGCTTTCTGTTCGGAGTTCAGAATCTTTGGCACAAACTTTGCAGCAATGTGGTGCATGTTCAAAACCGACTTCAGAATTTCTTGCACTGTTCTGTATAACACATTGACGATGGTATCAATGTCTTGAATGGTTCTCCGACAATCCTCATGAACCAGTTCCCTAATTTTGTCCACATTTTCGAGGGGTTTTGCTCGTGAGCGGTCGCCCTGACCTCTCGTCGTCTTCCAGTGCCGTTCTGCCGCTCTTGAAGCACAAGTCCCACTCAAAACACCTCGAATGACTCATTGTTTCATTGCCATAAGCCTGCCGCAACATTTCATGCGTGTCTGTTCCTGATTTGCCGAATTTGACGCAGAATTTTATCCTAGTTGTAAATGAATTTATGGACCTCTATTAATAGTTTACTGTGGAAATAACTTTTTTATGGGTCTTTTGGAGGTTATTATTCAGTTCATCATCAGGATGACTAGGCTTCAGTTAGAAAATTTGACCACCAACTTTTTTGAATAATAACCTCCATAAGACTCGTAAAAAAGTTATTTCTACAGAGTTTTATGTTTGCTCACTGCTCTAGTTTGCAGCCCATACCGAAATCGCAGCTGTGTTCTGCATGTGGTTACCAAATATCATATAGCACAGCTCCCGATGTTCACAGAACGACGCCACTGGGCACAATGACTCACGAAGGTCCCTGCCCTCAACGCTGCTCGCGCATCCACGTACTGCCATCTGTTGGCGCGCTACATACTTAGTCTCAAAAAATTTTTATCACACTATGTTGTCTACATGAATGCTTGCCCTACTCGTTGATGCATGGCTATAAAGTGTAGTCATGAACATTAGGTGCTATGACAAGCATTCATTTGCATCGGAGGCAAGGAAGAGCATTGCTTCACATCACAGGAAGAGCAAATATTTATGCACATGAATGTTCTTTGTAGCCATCAGCAGAAAGGCCATTTCACATAATATGAAGAAACCAATAATAAAGCAAAAATTTTCATGCATGATTTATTACGTATTAAACTTTAGGAAAGCCGCCCCAGTGGCGCAATGATCTAAGTGATGGCTTCTGATCATTTGTCTGAGATGGGTCCGGCTTCAAATCCCAGCTAGGCATGGATGTTGTGTGTGTGTCTTACGGCACTGGCTCTCTCCCTTTCCTGGAACCAGTGGCCCTAAATTAGGGATGGGCAACTGCTTATAGCCCACTGAGTTGCTCAGGACAGTCGTTAAAACCTCCAATAAAAAACAACAACTTTAGAGTAGTAAGATCTTTCGGCTTAAACATCAGCCTTGTTCACACTTAGAAGCAAGTACTCATGTGGTTGACATCCTTTCTTTAGCTGTTGCCAGTAGAGATTTCCAAAATATCAGGATACTGAAAAGGATTGCACCCTTCTCAAACAAATTTTCATTACGCTACAGAGAGAAAGCATTGAAATTCTCTTCAATACAAACTCTTGCAATTCGGATGCACCCTTCAATATTCCGATAATTTAGAAATCTCTACTGGCAACTGCTAAAGAAACAATGTCAACTACATGAATGCTTGCTTCTAGTGTGAACAAGGCTCATGTTTCAGCCAGAAGATCTTACTACTTCTAAAGTTTAATACGTAATAAATCATGCTTGAAATGTTTTGCTTCATTATTGGTTCTTTGTAGCCTTTGATGTGCACAATTGCTTGATCTGGTCTGCAATGCATGTAATGTTGCTTTTGATGCACATGAATGCTTACGCTGGCCTGTAATGCACATGAATATGTGTTCTGCAGCTTCTGGTGGGCATGCAAGGTGGCGCTAGCAGTGATAGAAAGTAGCACATTACAAAATAAAGTAGCTTGTAGTGGAAAACAGAGTTGTATAAAAATAAAATGTATTTGCATACACAACCATTGAAACAGAAAACTTGCTGCAAACCCGCGAAGAGCGAACTGCAATAACAATAGAATAAAATAATTTAAAGAAAAATTAATAAAACAATAAATAATTATTAGAACATAACAGATTCCAATGAGGACAAAATAAAGTACATTACAATTGGATGTGCAGCAGTGTGTGTGAAGTTGACCTTTATGGCAAAATCTTAAAATATTGGACTATATGGACTTCAAAAAAGCAAGAAACTAATTAAAGAAAGTTTTTATATCCAGAAAAACAGTTCTATTAATGAACCTTAAAAAATTATAAATAGCATTAAAATATTCTAAGATGAAACTAAAAACACTATCTAAAAACATACACATCAACAATTAGCTCATGATTACTTGATGGTTACTACATTTAATGACTGGTTAAAAACTCATGACAAGCTAAGTAATGGTATTTACAATGGCAAGATTGATTTTCACTGTATCTTGCCAATTGCCATTGTAAATGCCATTACTTCAGCTTGTCATGAGTTTTTAACCAGTCATTAAATGTAGTAACCATCAAGTAATCATGAGCTGATTGTTGATGTGTATGTTTTTATTTTTGTCTTCAAATATTTTATTGTTAACTTAGCACGAATTTTATACTACTTCAGTAATTCATGTAAATAGCATTTTCAAGAACTTAATCCCAAAATAGTAGACTTAAAAATACATAAGGAAAATATTTTAATTTAATAACTGGCAACTGCAAGAGGAATCTGGCAATAAAATTTAAATTCTTTCTGTGTAAATGAAACTTTTGATACAGAACATTTCTTATACGCTGAAAACAGGCTTTGATAAAATTTAGAAGCCAGAAGCATCTGTAAAAACAAAAGAACTCGGAAGATGTGAAAAACAAGTAAAGTTCTTCAAGTTAAAATAGAATTAAGAGTATTAATCTGATTTTTTTAATCTACAAGCAAAAACTATCTACAAAATCTGCTAATAATTTGGAACCCTATCTGCTTACAGCGTACACGTGTACATCTACATTCCGCCGCTGCAGTGGGAAATTGCACTAAAATTTGTGCTACTTTAAGAAAAAAAGTGAATTAAAAAATCTTAAAATAAAATCACGTGACATTTCTGGATTTCCTAGAACATGATTCGGTGGAATGAGAGGAGTGGGGTGCCCTGCCTACACCATCACATACCTGTTTTGATTTGCATTGAAGTTAGCCAAACTGTTAAACCATAAAGTATTTTCTTCCTTTATGCTATTTACAGGAAAGTCTTCTCAGTCAGAGTGAGAAAACAACGTGTACAAGATGATTGAGCTAGCAGTTTGGTTGATGACCTTTGATTGTGAGATTCAATTCTCTTAGTAAAGAAAAAATGAGAATTCCCAGATACTTGTTGATAGCATTTTTATTTGAATTCCCTGAACACCTAATCTAGCCTGGAATATAAGCCACTGAATGTGATAAAATGTGTTGCATATGGTTATCAGAGCTGAGGTAAATACAAATATACGTGTATTAGTTGTGTAATTTACCTAGGTGTTAGCTCTGAATGGTTTAAAACTCAGGCTTCACGCGACGATAACACATAAACATATAAAACGAGCAAAACACACAGAGTCATGTACGGTAAAAGGTTCAAACCTTTTACTGTACATGACTCTGTGTGTTTCGCTCGTTTTATATGTTTATTAGCTCTGAATACCATATGTATAAGAATGTACATAATACAAATAAATATAATGTTATATTACTTGTGTAATTTATTTTGGTATGTAGCTCTGAATGCCATATGTAAGAATACACTTATAAAAATCAGCTTCAGAGTTTGCATTTTTAACTTAAATTTTTTTTTAATCTACGGGTGGCCTAGTGGTTAGCGTTCGTGACTGCCACGAGAAGACCTCAGGTTCAATCCCAGGAGGTGCAAACGTTTGAAACACTAAATATCGGCCATGCATCGAATGGGCATGTTAAGCCGTCAGGCCCAGGGTACTGGTCCCCCGGTAATAAATAAGGGTGTCTTTCTCCCCATTTCTGCCTCGCTTCCGTGTCACTTTCCTGTCGAGCACTCTAGCACAAATCTCCTAGCTTCCCATTTCTAAGTGTTGTTTAAGACCTGGGGTCAGACACTCCCTTCTAAAAATCATCTGATCTGCATTTTAAACTTAATACTAAGTGAAGAAAAAGTAGAAAGCATAGCCACTTTTCAGAAAAAGTAGTGTAGCTAGCTACTTTGCAGAAAAGGTAATTTTAGCTGTAGCAAGCTACTTTTTCAAGAAAGTAGTTATAGCAGTAGCTAGCTACTTTTAAAAAGTAGTTTTCCATTACATGGGTACCAATCATGCATCAATGCACATCAAAAGCTTTGGAATATGTGTTAAAAAAATTAAGACTGAAAGATATTCTGGAAGCTTTAATGTGATATTAAGTTCACTGACCAGAGAATTGAACTATGTATTAAACCAAAGGTGAGGAACCTTTTCATGTTGGAAGGCCTCATTAAGTTAGCTGTAATCTAACAAGGCCACATGTAAGAAACTTCAATAAGATATTCTTCAAAATGTACATTATTTTGTAAAAATCCTACTATGTACTACCTAACTTCAAAAATGAAAAAAAAAGTTAATTCTAAAGTTAACTTACCTTTTAATGACTTTATTGTGAATGCTTTTTGTTGGAAAGTATTTGAATATTTGGTTGCAACATGGAGGTCCCCAGTTTCGGCTGCTCCTCTGGATGGGTATCCTTCATTTGTGACCTTAAAGGCATCTTGATTTGGGTTAGGTAGGAGAACGTAGATTTGTAGGAACAAGTGGTTGAAAAGCAAGAAAGCATTTTTCGTGCATGTTGCCGAAGGCGTGGGTATTCTACTGCATTTTTCCATATTTCAATTGGATCTTTCTTAGCTTCAGATAAGGACTTTAAAATGTCATCTTCTGAGAGCTCAATCAATTCCATCTGTTGTTCTTTAGGGGCCATAGAATGAAATCATGAGTGTAGCAGGTGTCAAAGTAGCCCTTGTGATTTACTAATGTTTTAATTGTGGCCATCAGTCGGGGAGCATTATTTCATTGAATCTTCTTTTACTGTTTGGTATGGTCATTTTAAGATTAAAATAAAAATAATAAAAGAGAACCAAAGCATATTAGTAAAAAAAAAAAGATTTGTTCTGCAAAAATTGGGATTCACTCAAAAGGCCACACTTTATAATGGCCTAGAAGGTTGCAGGTTCCCCACCCCTGTGTTAAACCAATACTAAGTTATTTCCCTGGTATATTCTTTATTCTTTTCACTAGTGTATTATATTGATTCTGTTTGTTATTAATTAATGTTGTACTTTTATTCAAGATCTCAGAGCACATTCAATGAAGTTGTTTTTCACTATTACAACTCTGTAAAACCTAGGACTATCTTACACTATTTCCTTGCAGGTCAGAACTGTTTTGGAAAGCCGAGTTGAAAGCAACTTGCTAGCAGATGAAATCTATAAGCCCTCAGCATTTCAGATAAGATACAAAGGCTGTAAAGGAATGGTAGCTGAAATGTCATTTTGTGATGGGATCGCCCTTGGAATCCGTCCTAGTATGAAGAAATTTGAATGTGATACATCAAATAATCTGGAAATTGTAAAAACTAGTGCCCCACGTAAGTTGTCTGTTATTTCCTTTCCTTCTTTCTTCCTGTGTTTGTTTCTTTTCTTTTCTGCATCCACTTCCAGGGTTTTGCAGATTCCCTTTACATGGCATTCATGTCTTTTAGTACATAAAAATAAGTATCTTAAAATTTTGCTAGTTTATCAAAATTTTGGAATTTTGATGAAGGTAATGAAACTAACAATTAAGAATGTATCATCAAACAGAAGTCATCACTCTTTCCACATTTATAAGTGAGTCATAGAAAAATTCTCATGGACTGCCACCAGGAATCGTACCCAGGGTCTTCCAATTACGCGCCGGACATGCTACCACTGCACCACAGCAGCCTCGAATTCTCCAGACTCGCATACGACTAACTGCCAAACCCCTTGGCAGGTTGCTTCTTGGAGCCCCGCACAATGCTGGGAATCACCAAAGATGGTAAGAAGCAACTGAACAAATAACTAGGAGGCGAATGAATAATTGATACACACAATTGACGTGGATTAGGAAAATCAAGAAGTCATCACTCTTTCCACGTTTATAAGTGAGTCATGGAAAAATTCTCATCGGCCGCCACAGGGAATCAAACCCAGGGTCACCTAGTTACTCGCCGGGCATGCTTGTGTGTATTAATTATTCATTCGCCTCCTGGTTATTTGTTCAGTTGCTGCTTTCCATCTTTGGTGAATCCCCAGCATTGTGCAGGGCTCCAAGAAGCAACCTGCCATGTGGTTTGGTAGTTAGTCGTATGTGAGTCTGGTGAATTCAAGGCTGCTATGGTGCAGTGGTAGCATGTCTGGCGCGCAACTGTAAGACCCTGAGTTCAATTCGCGGTGGCGGCCGATGAGAATTTTTCTATGACTCACTTATAAACATGGAAAGAGCAATGACTTCTGTTTGATGTTCCTAATCCACGTCAATTGTGTGTATAAATTAAGAATGTAATTAATGACTGAGCTTGGCGTAACCTGACAGACAAAAAAAATGCATAATGTTTGTAATTCTTTCAAAGCAATTTTAGTTTTGACAGTGCTTCATGGACTGTCTTAAGCAGATCACACTGCTTTTCCAAAGTTCACGATTTAATCTAAAAGTCAGTCTGAGCATTTTAGCTTCTAGAATAAAATAATAGAATATTCTGTAAAAGGGCACTAAAATATCTTATTACTTTTCTGCAGATTCTCCAAAGTTCAAAAAAATGTATGTGCATTTTTCCTCAGGAAAACAATTCAGTGTATTATAATAATCTAGAATCTGTTGGAGCTTTTGGATGACATTATGATCTAAACGAGTTTTACATGTTTAAATTGATTTGTTAACGTTGAGTTTACAGGGGTTAACAAAATTCAGGGTGGGATGGCGGGATTCCCACTGAAAAATTAAACTCCCGTTGTAATAAAGTTTTTAGGCGGGAGTCTCCTGCCTTACGAAATTTCAAGAAAAAAATATATATAAATATAAAATCGTGGGTCCGTTTTTGGACAATTCGCAAAATTCACTCGTTAAAAATGTATCCTCCATAAAAATTCGTGCGTTACAAACGGACCGTTCATAGTTCCGAAAATTGCAATTGAATACATCGTTCATGTTGGGAACATAATCAGTTTACGGACACGTGAATCTGCTTCCATTTGTAGAGCCGCATGAGCAGTTCATTTTGCATATCGCTGACTGTTACGAATCGGGCACGAGATTTCTCCTCGGATTCATGGAATTCCGCTTTTTTCCCCATATTTCGGTTATAGTTGAGATCAATGCAAAAAAAAACCCAACTGAAGACAATGTTTTATTTTTGGAGGATTAGTTTGTGTTTGTTGGGGGGAGAGGGGTTCGTTTTCTGTCTGGGGAACAGTGTTCCGTTTTCAGAACTCCCGAAAACGAAAGTTAGATGGAATGAAATTTTTTCCCCACACTGGTAATTTTTTTTCTCGCGAAGTTTCTTCTGTCCAGTATTGTTATTAAATATCAGTTTATTGCATAAATGTTTGTATTTCAGCTTGAAAGTGTAAATAACAATTTCCGATATCGGAAGTTCGACGGAGCAAAAGTTTCCTTGCAGACTTTAGGCACGAGTTTCTTCCGCGGATTTGAGGAACGACTTTGTTGTCATCATTTGTGGCATTTTCCAGAACGCCGCAAAATTGAAGATAATTTGGGGGGGGGAGCTAGTGTGTTTGTGGCGGTGGAAAGAGAGGGGCATTTTCTGGCTGGGGACGGAATTTCGTCTTTCAAAACTTTTTAAAACGGAAGTTGGAAAAACTGCAGATTTAATCTGTAATCGTAATTTCTTTTTCTCGTGATATTCCCTCTGCTCAGTGTTATTGTAAAATATAATTTTGTTCGATAACTGTTTGTGTTTCAGCTTGAAAATGGAGGAAAAGTTTCTGAAAATAGAAGTCGTACGGAGCGAAAAAAAATTTGTAATCGTAATTTTGTTTTTCACAATGTACCCACTGTTCTGAATTATTATTAAATGCTATTTCCCCTCCATAAATAGTTGCAAAGGGAAAAACTGGACGTTTCTCATATCAAAAGAATGGTTGAATCAACCAAGTTTCAATTGTGTGAACTGTAAACATCTCATATATAGTATTCAAGAAAATATTTTTCTTTCAGAGCTGAAGGGAAACATGTTCAAAAATAATAAATTAGTTGACCCTTGTAATACTAAACTTGCACATCATCACAATGTCCAGTGAAGATTTATTTTATCTTTTGTGATTGAGGTAGACTGCAGATTTCCTTCCTCCACAATGGAACTCTTTTTGAAGTTATGGAATATTCACTATTCAAACATTGCTGTAAAAAATGAAGAGTATATGTGCCAATGTCCAAAGTTTTCTAGCAGTTTTATTAGCAACCGTCTGCAAACATTTCCATTAGTGTCAAAAGGTTCTTCTGCAAGTAAGTCTTGTGTTGCATTTAACAAATGTACCACGTGAACATGGTTTTAGCACACAAAACAGAAGTCAGTCAGAATTTAGAGATTCACTGAGCAACAAAAATCTTAATGCATATTTCTGAAACTGGGCCAGAAAAACCTCAGAAATAAAGCAACAGTTGATCAAAGCTTGCTACTAACTGTGGCATGGAATGAAAGACAGACATATATACTTCAGGTGCAATTTTATTATATCAATGTACTGCAAAACGAACAACTCTAGTTTTACTCAATCACAAAATAGTTTTACTGTGGAATTAACTTTTTTACGGGTCTTATAGAGGTTATTATTCAAAATAGTTGGTGGTCAAATTTTCGAACTAAAGCCTAGTTCGTCATCAGGACTACGTCGTAGTCCTGATGACGAACTAGGCTTATCAGGACTACGTCGTAGTCCTGATGACGAACTAGGCTTATCAGGACTACGTCGTAGTCCTGATGACGAACTAGGCTTATCAGGACTACGTCGTAGTCCTGATGACGAACTAGGCTTTAGTTCGAAAATTTGACCACCAACTATTTTGAATAATAACCTCTATAAGACCCGTAAAAGTTAATTCCACAGTACAATATGAATAGAGGTGCCATAAATTAATTTACAACTAACTCTAGTTTTATAAAATGAGTCATGGTAATTTGTATTAGATTGAATGTAGTAAATTTTTTTATCTAATTCACCAGTTTGTTTTAAAAACAAAGTATTGCCTATATTGTTTGAAAAATTACTACTGTTTTCCCAGTCTTTTAATATTAATAAGCCACATATTCAACCCCCCCTGAAATTTTCAATCCCCTCCATTTACAAACACAAGTGGGAAGACTCCCTTCCATTTCAGATTTGAATTTTAAGCCCTGGTTTAAAAGCTACTTTTAACAGTTTTCAAGGTTCAGTGTGGCCAAAATGAGAAAATGTATTTCGTGAGCTCGCACATTTGGTAGATTATGAAAAATTGTGTTAAGGATGTCTTGGAAATGATATTTGCAGTAGTGACCCAGATTTTCTGGGGAATTTTAAAGCAGGTCAATTTCCACTGAATATTTTAGTGTGTACTTATAGTTGTGGGATAAAAACTGGCTTTTCCCAAGCAAACTTTGGTGTTTTATTTGAACATAGGGAGTGCTTCTGTAGAGGAATTTTCATGATGGAAAAGCAAATATCTTCACAGTTACGTACCTCAAAATATGTTTTTATATTTATGAAACATATACGAAATTTTTGCCCATCAACTTAGAGTTATGCATATGTGCATTTGCATGCACTGGATAAGGAGCATTCACACAGCCAGATGACTGAGGGTTGCATGCTAGTGCCAGATGACCAAAGTTGCATGCACACATGCAGCAGATGCAGATGACCGAGATCACACACACATCAAATAAACAAGTTGCACAAACACACTCTCTCTCTCTCAACCAGATGATTGCACATACAGACTCTCTCGTAAGTTATGGGCTATTTATTGTTTACATATACAGAAAAAAAAAACCACTTTGTGAAACATTTGCTTCAGCACCAAGAAACGTTTGCTTCTGTCCACTTATTAAGATCTCGGTCATCTGCTGCATGCACACCGAGATCACGCTCACATCAAATAAACATGTTACACACACACTCACACACTCTCTCTCTCTCATACCAGATGATTGCACATACACACACACTCGTAAGTTCTGGGCTGTTTATTGTTTACATATACAAATGTTTCAAGACCCTGAATGACCATCTGAGTTTGTTATCAATGTTGATCTAATTGTCTTGTTTTACAGAAAACAAAAAGCCTTCTGAAGCAAGACAATCAAATCAACATTGATGATGAACCCAGATAGTCATCCAGGGGCTCGCACCATCTGTATACAATGTCTGTTGAAAAAGTTCTCAAACTCTTATGATAGCGCCCTAAAACAATGTCACACCAATGTGTTGGGTGGTGCTGTGCAGCATTACCTTGGCAAATAACCTCTCATCATTTATTTGATTAAAGACTACAGCTATTTCTGTAGCATGGGACTTAACAGATTCTTTTGTGATCATAATTTGCTGGTGTCATAAGTGATTCACACACACCAAGACTTGAATACATAATGTTGGTACTCAGCTATTCACCAACATTATGTGTTCAAGTCCAGCAGTGTGTTATTTGCCTGCCAAAGAGACTGGTTTTCTCAATCACTCAATGGCATTAAAATACTATTTACTCATCATTCATAATTTAACTATTAATTGGTTCCCTCTTTGTTGTAGTAGATTTAGCTGACTGCCAATGAGCAGCATTTGGCCATCAGTTATCAATGATTATCCACTGTATCAATTTTAAGAGATCCTGCCCATACCAATCATTACACTTCAGATGCTGAGTTAATCCCCATTTGTGTGTGTGTGTGTGTGTGTGTGTGTGCGTGCGCACTGCTTTAAAACTAATGCATTGTAGTTTCTACAACAGTTTTCACTTTTAAGGAATAATTATATATGTAAGGTCAGGTGATGCGTAACATCACAGCCTCTCCTTGACAAATGTCAACCCCGCCTTCTCGTGGTACATCCTGTTCCCACTAAAGGGGCTTTGATGACCGCCAATAGCGGTATAACTATACCATCGGGATTAGAGGAAATGCTATCCCACACTCACCAACCCGCTTGGCCAGCGTGGTGAGTTATGGCCAAACCCCTCCAAAATGACTCCACAACTTAAACTTGGCCCTCAGTCTCCGGCAGCTGGAATGTACCTGGCCAAGGCAGTGGCCAGTGCGATATGAAGGCAGAGGGTGCTAAGAATCCCCGTAGGACCGGACTAGGCTGCCATCTGATGCTGACCTTGGCGACGTATAACGGACGCTCCCTATCTTCTGATTCAAGGCTTCTTGAATTGGAAGAGGAACTACAAAGGATCAAGTGGGACATCGTCGGGCTAAGTGAGGTAAGGAGAAAAGGAGAAGATCTCATTGAACTGAAAAGTGGACATCTCTTCTACTATCGTGGGACAGATACTGGCAGAACTAGTGGTGTTGGATTTATAATAAACAAGAAACTGAAGGATAAAGTTGTAGAAGTTGAAAGTTCCTCTGACAGAGCTGCACGACTCGTTATCCAACTCTCGAGAAGATACCAGGCTCAGATTATTCAAACTTATGCACCCACCACAAGTCATGCTGAAGAAGAAATTGAAGAATTTTATGAGGAAATTCATGATCTAAATAATAAAGGTAAGCAGCACTTGAAGATAATTATGGGAGATTTCAATGCAAAAATAGGGCAACGGCAACAGAATGAA
Source organism: Macrothele yani (assembly GCA_039090855.1). NCBI lineage: Eukaryota > Metazoa > Arthropoda > Arachnida > Araneae > Macrothelidae > Macrothele > Macrothele yani. The sequence goes on along the minus strand of CM077006.1, from coordinate 104,997,652 downwards.
ACTTCAGTAGGTAAATTCGGTCACGGCAACAAAAACCAGCGTGGTAATACTCTCGTAGAGTTTGCAGAGGCAGAAGGGTTTTTCATCTTGAACTCCTTTTTCAAGAAAAAGCCACACAGGAAATGGACATGGAGACATCCAAATGGGACGACAAGTGAAATTGATTTTATTATGTGTAACAAAAAATTCGCCATAGAAGACTGCAGTGTGCTAAACAAGTTCAACACAGGTAGTGACCATAGATTGGTGAGATGTAAGATGCACCTCAACTCTAAACTCGAACGTAGCAAGCTCATAAGACAAACAAAATGTATTGACATAACCAACCTTAAAAAACACCATAATACCTTCAAATTGGAACTGAAGAACAGATTCTCTGCTTTAGAAGGCCTAACATCGGAAGAAGTGGATATTTCTGAAGTTAACAGAAAAGTAACCAAAGCTCTTATGGAAACAGCAACAAAATTAGCTGGGTCTAAGAACAAATTGCATGTGAACAAATTATCAGGAAAAACCAAAATGTTGATGCAAAAAAGAAGAGTGATGAGGACAACTAAAGAAGATGTGACTTCCAAAGTGGAATATATAGAGCTATGCAAGACAGTACGAAAAAGTATCACTGAAGACGTAAGGAAATTCAACTGTGAACTAGTAAGGAAAGCAATTGAAAACAACCAAAGCCTAAAGATAGCAAAGGGACATCTCAGTAAGGGGAAAAAACAGATTATGGCACTGAGAAAAGAAGATGGTTCTGTAACAAGAAATAGAGGCGAAATTTTGACAAGAGTGAAAGATTTCTACTCCAAATTATATGAAAGGGATGATACATGTACTCCAGACATCATGAAAGGTACCAGTACCAGAGTTCTTCCAGTCCTTCCAGCAGAAGTTGCACATTCAATCAAGAACATGAAGCGGGGAAAAGCTCCAGGAGAAGATGGAATTACTGTAGACATCATACAAGAAGCAAGTGGAGAAATCGAAACAGTACTCGCCCAAATTTTCACTCGATGCCTTAATGAAGGGAAAATTCCTGAGGATTGGAACAACGCTACAATGATCTTGCTACATAAAAAAGGTGACATTGAGGATCTCAGGAACTACAGACCTATCAGCCTCCTATCAGTGGTTTATAAAATCTTCACTAAAGTTCTTTCACACCGCTTGAAGGTGACACTGGACATGGCTCAACCGAGAGAACAAGCTGGATTCAGGAGTGGCTACAGTACAATAGATCATATCCACGTACTGAGAGAACTAATTGAAAGAGCGAGGGAATATGAACTTCCATTGTGCATGGCTTTTATCGATTATGAAAAAGCCTTTGATTCGGTGAAACCATCAGCAGTTACAATGGCTCTGAAAACCTGCGGTATTGAAGATGCATACATTAATATTATTAATAACATCTATGAAAATGCAAGTGCAAAGATTAGGCTGTTTGAAAATACAACACACGTAAAAATTGGAAAGGGAGTGGGACAAGGTGACACCATATCTCCGAAGCTCTTTAATGCCACATTGGAAAATGTCTTTCAATCACTGAACTGGGAAAACAAAGGGATAAAGATTAATGGAGATTATCTAACCCACCTTCGTTTTGCTGATGACATAGTCATTTTTGCAACTACCCCATCAGAGCTGCAGAGTATGATCCAGGAACTTGCGGACAAGAGTAAAGAAGTGGGATTAAAAATGAACTTTCAGAAGACAAAAGTGATGTTCAATGCTTTTACAAGAAATGAAGATTTATCGATTGATGGAAAAAAGCTGGAGATAACAGACACGTTCGTTTATCTTGGACAGCAGATATCAAGTGAGGGTCACATTGGTGAAGAAATTAATCGGCGTACAAAACTTGCCTGGAGAGCTTTTGGAAGAAACAGCATAATTTTCAAGAGCAATATGCCATTATGTCTTAAAAGAAAAGTGTTTGATCAATGCATCCTTCCAGTGCTTACGTATGGTGCAGAGACGTGGACCTTAACTAAAAGAGACATACAAAGGCTCCAGACAACTCAAAGAAGCATGGAGAGGTGCATGCTTGGGGTAACCAGGAGAGATAAGAAGAGGAACTCGTGGATCCGAAAAATGACAAGAGTGGAAGACATCATGATCAGAGTTAAATCCCTGAAATGGCAATGGGCTGGACATACTGCCAGAAGGACAGATCATCGATGGACAGCCGAAATTTTAGATTGGATTCCAAGGGACAAGAAAAGACCCAGAAGAAGACCACATGGGAGATGGGTGGATGAAATTCGAAAGTATGCAGGGGTGACATGGAGGAGACTGGCACAAGACAGACCGTTGTGGAGGAAACTTGGGGAGACCTTCGTCCAGCAGTGGATTGATAATGGTTGACAATGATGATGATGATGATATATATATATGCAAAATTAGTTTGCATTGATTGCTTTTAAAACAAGTGAGGAGCACCATGAATGTATAACTTTGCTTTTATTGTTATATTGCAGGTGCAATGTTTCTAAATAGGCCACTGATAACAATTTTGGAGCAATCTGGAGTTCAAGAAAGAGTTTTCCTCAGGCTGCAAAAGTCAGCAATTCTGGATTTCACTGATTCCTTGCTTTATGAACAGAAGGCTGCTAAGATTATGACCAATATGCTTTATCTGGATTTTCCATTTAAGAAGCTCCAAAAGGCAGGAATTCGTCTGACACAGGAGCCTTTCTTTCGGGTTTTACTCCTTGCTGTGTATAAAAATGCTGTTGGTAGGTCTTATTTTTCCCTTTTTTATGCGATAGAGTGTTTTTCATTTTATCTTCTAAAATCTATTTTCTTTGGAACATGTACACTGAAAAGCAATTGAATTAGAGATACCTGTCTAGTAACGTGTAGCACCACTTTTCGCCCTGATGACGGCGGCGATCCGTCTTGGCATGGACTCGACAAGACACCGGAAGCGTTGGGAAGCCATACGGATCCACGACCCCTGAACAAGCTCCCACAGTTCGCGAACATTTGATGGAGGGGGTCAGAGCCTCGAACATCTCTCTCAATGGCATCCCAGATGTGCTCGCTGGGATTGAGATCAGGTGACCTGGCTGGCCAAGGAAGCGAGGTCACGTCAGTGGAGTGTTCATCCATCCATTCGTATACAATTCGGGAGCAATGGCACGATGCATTGTCGTGTTGCAGGATGAGGTCCCCAGTGGGCTGTTGAAGACGCACAAATTGGAGCAAATGATCGTCCAGGATATCCCGGTAACGTTGACCTGTGAGGGACGATGTCACACGCACCAGGGGTCCCATTTCAGTCCACGTAAACAGTCCCCAGACGAGAATGCCACCCCCACCAGCTTGAAAAGTACCCTGCTGACAAGAAGGATCCATTGCTTCATGTGGTTTGTGCCGTACTCGTATCCTGCCATCCGCATGTACCAACGTGAATCTCGACTCATCAGTCCAGACAACATTTTCCCACATGTCTAGGGTCCAGTGGCGATGTTCCCGCGCCCATGCTAATCTTTGCACCCTGTGATGTGCGGTCAGCACAGGTACCCTCGTGGTACGATGGCTTCTGTACCCCAAAGCGAGGAGATGGTTCTGGATGGTGTGGTTGCTTACACGTTTTTGTGCACCAGCGTTAAATTGCCGAGGTATTTCTTGTACTGTGGCCTGTCTATCCGCTGTTACAATGCGAGCTAGCCGACGATGACCCCGCTCATCCACACGCTGTTGGCCACGGCAGTTGGCCCTTGCAGGGATGGTTTTACCGGATTCGATGTACTCATGGTGAACCCGTGACACAGTGGCTCGTGAAAATCCCAGTGCCTGCACGACTTCCGAGATGGAGTGACCCATTCGTCAGGCCCCGACAATTTGCCCACGATCAAATGCGCTTAGATCCTTCGTCTTACCCATACTGCGTCCGACTCTTACCGATTCCTGTCGCATCACTCCTTATATTGTCGGATCGCTGCATATGTCATGTTTCCGTTTATAGGGCCGCCCACAGCGCCACATTTGCATAACGCCAGCTGTCTCTAATTTAATTGCTTTTCAGTGTATATATATAGGGTGCATAGGAAAGTCCCTTTAGCCTGGAATAACTTGCGAATGGAGAGAGATACAGTTATGCAAGTGAGATAACGGTATAGTAAAGCGACTACGCCCGATCGAATGCAACCGATGGCAGCGTCCCTAGTGGCGAAATGCGGAAGTTAGCCATTGCAAATCGAAAACGAAAAGAGATAGAGCAAAATTTCCAATTACAAAGTTGTAGAGCATCAATTAATTAGTACAAAACAACATTTGATTCACACGGGTAAAATAAATTGTCGCCTGAATACCCTACAATGTCCGAAATCGATGTGCGACGATTCGAATCTGCATATTCACATTTCGCAAATGTAGCCGTATGCAAATGCAGATTGTGACGTTGTACCGTACCTATGATATAAAAACCAGTAGCAGGATGTACCCTGATCAGAAGTTTAGGTCTACGTACGCTGTGTGAGAATGGCGAGCTTGGATTTCTGGGGTTACGTAAAAAATCAGGTGTATGCAACAGCGCTTACAAGTCTGCTGAATCTACGTCGTCGTGTTACAGATGCTTACAATAGTGTGACACCTTCCATGCTGAGGTGCATGTAGAGTTATTTTCATGAATACAAATGTGTATCGTGGGCAATGGCAAACTGTTCGAACATACTCGACATTAACTTTTTATCACTGTGCGCCAGTTTGCCTGTTTTGTTTTTGTTTTGTCTGACGTCATCAAACTGTATTGACATAGGTACGCATTTTTGCAATAAATTGTGTGTATTTGCTCATACCTATGCCTGTTCCCTTCAAACGTTCACACAAAAGGTCGCGCACCGATTTCGGACATTTTAGGGTATTCAGGCGACAATTTATCTTATCCGTATGAAACAAATGTCGTTTTCTTCTAACTAATTGATGCTCTACAACTTTGTAGTTGGAAATTTTGTTCTATCTCTTTTCGTTTTCAATTTGCAATGGCTAACTTCTGCATTTCGCCACTAGGGGTGCTGCTATCGGTTGCATTTGATCGGGCGTAGTTGCTTCGCTATACCGTTATCTCACTTGCATAACTTTCTCTCTTGATTTGCAAGTTATTCCAGGCTAAAGGGACTTTCCTATGCACCCTGTATATTTATATATTTGTTAATCCGCATTGCATCACCAGTCTACTTTACTGATAGGAAAAACATAGAAATTGGTGAAGAAATAATCTACATACTGCATAGCAGATTTGTAAACTCAATTATGTTTTGGCTTTTAGCAGCATTTTAAACTGTGTTCCACATGTCAAACTCCTCAAAGGATTTCAAGGCTATTTTGTGTTCAGGGGCTGACTGAGACAACCAGGGGCCAGAAAAATGGTGAGATCCCATAAAAAAAACAAAAATGTTTAGCAATATGAAGTGCTACAGATGTCACGTGATACACACTACATGATATGTAAATATACATACTCGTACTTCCTTCTATTTATAACCTTTGCATCAAATGAGGGAGCTGTTTCATATTTCATCATGGATAGCAAAATTGTGTAACAGTTGGAAAGTTGCAGAATTTGATTAATAATCTACGAATTTCTAATAATAATTTTTAATAATCTTAAAATTTGTAATAAATTCTAAAGCCAAATTTATTGTGATCTTGAAGAGAGCTACAACAATTTCAGAGAACAGTAACAAAAGGTATTGTGAAAATTGAAACTGCTCTTTTAGTGAAAGCATTGGAGATTGACCGATAAGTGGGTGCAACAAAACCTAAACAAATTATTACTTTTGCAGTAAAAATAATAATAATCATGCATACATACAGACATATCACTAAGTTGTTCTCTGAGATTCAGAGGTTAGCTCCACAAAGAAATACATACTACCAAATATCAGTTGCTTAGAAGTGCATTCATCTGGGTGGTATAATGTCAACACACTAAGACAGAAGTAGAGAGTGCTGTTGCTGTATGATAATTACTACCATTGTAATAATGATTAGAATGGTATTAATTGCAACAATAGTAATATTGAAAAGAAATTCAGTAATGATTAGGTCATTTCGAGAAACACTTTTTTTTTAAACAGCCTCCTTTTAAACAGGGGAACATGGGCCAGGAACCTGCTGGTTCATGTAGTAATCAGGCCTTGATTGTGTTGCAGTGGGATTGAACCTGCACTCTCTACTTCTGTCTTAGTTTGTTGACATTATACCACCCAGGTGAATGCACTTATAAGCAACTGAAGTATAAATCTATACAAAGGTTCAGATTGCATTAGTCAAGGAATCTGCTGCTTCCTTGTAAGGTTGAGTATCCAGATAAGAAGCACATAGGTCTGATGGCAGTTTATTTGCTGTGCTAAAACATAATGAATTTACTTCTGAGGTTTAGGAGCAGCAGTTGCTATGTTGTTACAAGATATTTTGGTATTTGTATTTTATTTAAGTGCAAAGATTTGGCTATTTGAAAATACAGCACAAATAAAAATTGGAAAGGGAGTGAGGTGAGGTGACACTATATCTCCCAAACTCTTTAATGCCACTTTGGAAAATGTCTTTCAGTCACTGAACTGGGAAAACAAAGGGATAAAAATTAATGGAGATTATCTAACTCACCTTTGTTTTGCTGATGACATAGTCATTTTTGCAACTACCCCATCAGAACTGCAGAGTATGATCCAAAAACTTGCTGACAAGTGTAAAGAACTAGGATTAAAAATGAACTTTCAGAAGACAAAAGTGATGTACAATGCTTTTACAAGGAATGAAGATTTATCAATTGATGGGGAAAAGCTGGAGATAATCAATACCTACATTTGTCTTGGACAGCAGATATCAAGTGAGGGTCACATTGACGAAAAAATTAATTGGTGTATAAAACTTGCCTGAAGAGCTTTTGGAAGAAACAGCATAATTTTCAAGAGCAATATGCCATTATGTCTTAAAAGGAAAGTGTTTGATCAATGCATCCTTCCAGTGCTTACGTATGGTGCAGAGATGTGGACCTTAACTAAAAGAGACATACAAAGGCTGCAGACAACTCAAAGCAGCATGGAGAGGTGCATGCTTGGTGTAACCATGAGAGATAAGAGGAAGTCATGGATCAGAAAAATGACAAAAGTGGAAGACATCATGATCAGAGTAAAATCCCTGAAATGGCAATGTACTGGACATATTGCCAGAAAGACAGGTCATTGATGGACAGCCAAAATTTTAGACTGGATTCCAAGGGACAGGAAAAGGCCCGGAAAAAGACCACATGGGCGATGGGTGAATGAAATTCAAAAGTATGCAGGAGTAACATGGAGGAGACTGACAGAAGACAGACCGTTGTGGAAGAAACTTGGGGAGACCTTTGTCCAGCAGTGGATTGATGATGGTTGACAATGATGATGATGATGATAATGATGATTTTATTAAATGAATTACTGTGCTACACTGCAGTGGGGGAGTTTGTTCATTCTGTTGCTGTCATAAGATTCTGGTTCGCACTTTTTATTTTGATCACCAACTATGTATTGTTTGCAACTATAAAATGTTATACTGCAATTCGAGGCTAAATGTTATGTTTGTTTGTTTTCAAGCATGTAAATTTAATAAATATAACTTTTAATTTTTTCCATTATAGATAACCTTCGCTCAAAGTCTCGGATTCCTGTCCCTCCAGAGTTCGGAAGGAACATGCTTGGCATATTAGATGAAACTAAAATTCTTAAATATGGGCAGGTCTTTGTGCAGTATTCTCAAAATGTGGGGAATATTACTTCCCCGCTTCATGTTCTCAAGGGTAACAATTAGTTTATTTGCTTTTGTGTTTAAAATTTCATTTGTTACTACGGGCTGTTCTGGTAATGTCATTGTCTCATTTTGTGTATTTTAAATGGATTGATTGAATGTGTGAAGGGGGGGGATAGACGTCATTACAGCATAATTCTCAAAAGTAAAGGCAAGCTTATCTTATCATTGTTCTTATATGTGGAAAATTGATTTTATTGTTATTAATAGCACTTAGCTATTGAACTGCTTGTAGTGACAACTGGCCTTAATTTTTCAAGGCCATAAACATGTGTGTTCCGTGGACTCAAGGAAATTCGTATTTTTTTTTTTTTTGTCATGATTTGGATCGTTCTCTAGATCGATGCAAAACTAAAAAGAATTCTTGCCAAATTAGTTGTGTCAGTGTGTGTGTGTGTGTGGGGGGGGGTCGTTTTCCGTCTGGGCACGGTGTTTCATCTTTTTAAACTTTTGAAAACGTAAGCATCGTAATTCTTCTTGCTACATTGCTCCTGTCCAGTATTGTTGTTAAATATCATTTCATTGCATAATATCTCAGCTTGAAACTATAGGCAGCAATTTACATAAACAGAAGTTTAACAGTCCGAAAATTTCCCTGTAATCTTCAAGCATGCGATTTCCCCCCAAATTTGAGGAATTCTGCCCTTTCCCTTAAAAGTTTTGTCTTTCACAAGATCAATTCATAGCTGAAAATTTGGAGGATTGATGGCAGTGGAGGGGGTTCAATTTCCGTCGGAGGATGGAATTCCATCTTTCAAAACTTTCAAAAACAATAGGTAGATGGAGTGAAAATTTCTCCTGTAATTTTTTTTTCTTTTTTTCCCTCATGATGTTTCTTCTGCCTAGTATTGTTTTTAGATTTCCTTTTATTCTATAAATATTTGTATTTCAGCTTTAAAATGGGAGGGGGGGGGATTTCCAAAAAATGAGTCGGACAGTGTGAAGACTTCTCCTGTAATCATGATTTTTTTTTTCTATTGATGTTCCAACTTTTCTGTGTTGTTGTTAAATGCTGTTTCTTCCATAAATGTGTGAATTAAAAATTTAAGCTTGATAAGAGAGGAAAAAAATTTCTGAAACCAAAATTGAAGAAGTTAGAAAATTTGTGAGAATTAAAGCATGGTGTTCAAAAGTATTCACATTCTAAAGTTACACCATTTATCTAAAACAGTGAAAGCTTTGATATCAGCATTCATTGTTCTCAGGCTAAAAGTTCTTTCAGCATGATGGTCCTCAGGCTGAAAGTTCTTTCAGGATGAAATCGTTGTCATCTGTGGGAAGAAGGAAAGCAACAAAGGTATTGGAAGGGAAATACATCAGCAGAAAGAAAATTTAAGCAAATGGATGTTGTGCAGCTGCAGAGTCGATGTAAGACAAATATGGCCGTGGAACTGTTGTATAGCTGCAGAGTCAATGTAACACAAATATGGCCGTGAAACTTTCTGAAAAGAAAATAAGGCTAGTTTGCAATAGGAAACTTGAACCGATGTTCTTCCAAGTATAACAACAAAACAAGAAAAAAAAAAAAACTCTTTGAAGCAGCGTCATTTAAAACCGTTTTTTGAATTCAGTAATTTTATATTGTGAAAACAGTGGTGTGCTCTAATTAAATATTTACATAAATAAATTACAGTGAACAATTGCACTACTTCCTTGTGCACCATTGTATTTAAACTTTATTGCTGCACATTCTGATTCTTCACCTGATTAAAAAGTTCAACTTTTTTTCTTTCTTCATCAATATGACTGAATTCAATAATGATTTTTGTCCCTAAATGTTTTTTTTTTTATTAAAGTTCAGTTGAATATAATAAAGCCCAGTTAAATGCCTATGAATGGGTTCACTGTTATATTATCACCAAGTGCTGTTTGCATCGCAGCTTTAAAATGGAAAGAGGGGGGGGGGGGAATTAAACACTAACTTAAAGTAAATAAAGTTAACTTTTATTTAACTTTTGGAGTAAATTAAATGCTTGATGTGTTTAATTTATTCACTGTAAAAATTTTGTTATACTTGATTGACTGAATTAGTGATTGAAGGACAGAACTGCATAGATATCATGTCATAATTCATCTAATCTGTGACTTTAAAAAACCTGTTTATTAATGAGTGCAGTTATAATAAAATTTGTATTTATTTATTCTCCAATGTTCCTGTTTGTTCTTTTTGTAGTTTTATAACATGTGGTGAATTTAAAGTGGGTTTGTAATTTCTTTTTGTCCTCAGGTACCGTGATTGTGACGAAAAACCCATGTATGCATCCAGGTGATGTACGTTTATTGGAAGCTGTTGACGTCCGTGCCTTGCATCACATTAAGGATTGCATTGTTTTCCCTGCTAAGGGTCATAGGCCACATCCTGATGAAATGGCAGGTAATGTATAATGGCAAAGAATGGCACAAATCCTCTTAGCCATTAAGAAAACATGAAACAATTCCTAGCATTAAAGAAATTGTTTCATGGTTAAATACTCCTAACGAGACATCAGATATTAACTCTTTGCTGTAAGTTATGTAAATAAAATTGTTGAATGGGATGTTTCAGTAGTAAGTGCTACCTTCTTCAGCTGTGAAGTAAACAATGTGAGGCGATAACGTGTGTAGATTCAAACATTGCCAGTTTTGATTATGTATTTCCAAATGATAACATGACACGTGAGTCTGTGTTACAAATGCTAGGCATCTCCTTACCTTGTAGACATATTTTAGATTCTCCTCTCTGTGGGGAAGATTTCTGAAAAACATTCTGTGCCTGGGATCATGGGGTTTAATTAAATCTCTGTCTTTTAAAGTTTTTTTGTGCAGTTGTGGGGAAGACTTAATGGCCAACTTGTAACCCTTTACATTGGAAGTACCAGTTGTACTAATTATATTGTAATCCTTTACATATAATACTATTAATCAACATACAGCTGAACATGTTTCTGATGTAATAAACTTAATCTATGCATTTCATTATCATCATTAGCCATCAGTGCCACGTGTCATTGGGAAAACGTGAGGCTTTTGGCACATTTCATTAATTGGAAGTCAGTGAAAGTATTCCAGAAGTGTTGAAATTTACCTCATCCATAAATAATTGTAACACACAGTCACCCTGTATCATTCATATCATTGGAAATCCATTTTCAAATCTTAAAACGGTTGAATCAACTCATGTTACTACTACACTTTGTTCTCATGCATTCCATGGCTGAATAAGGTAGCACTCACTAAACCAACATGTACACACATATCACTAAGATTTTTAATGCCCAACAGCCGTTTCACTTTACTCTTTGCATTAATTTCTGTAGTTAAAGTCTCATTGCGAGGTGTTTAGTGATTCTCATATTTCTACACAACAGGGATAAGTAAATGCACTTGGCACAGCTCTTAATTTCCTCGTACTCTTGTGACGTATTTCTTACATATATTGCTAATCTTGATAGTGCTGTTTTTCCATTTTTTTTATGCTTGCATTATTTCATGGGATATTATTTATTTAAGAACAATTTTTATTTCATTCATCATTCATTTTGCACACTGTGTAGAGAAAAGTATTCAGACACCTAGGTGTAACAGAAAAAAAAAATTATTAACTGAACTCTAGTACATCTACCTTTGGCCGTTATGACTTCAGCAACTTTCCACAAAATGCCAGTAAATGTATACTGGAATTTTCCTTCATTCCTCGTGCAAAGCTTCTACCAGAGCCGCCGTAGAAGAAAGTCTGGTACGTTTTCCATGTCCATGAGATGCTGGTAGGTCTGTACCAGAATTTTTCTTCATTCCTCCTGCAAAGCTTCTGTCAGAGGTGCTGTAGAGGAAAGTCTGGCATGCTTTCCATGAGATTCTGGTAAATCTGTACCAGAATTTTCCTCCATTTCTCCTGCAAAGCTAAAGCTGCTGTAGAGCAAAGTCTGGCATGCTTCTAATTAGATGCTGGCAGGCTTGAAGTACAGTTTTCCTTCATTCCTCCTGCAAAGCTTCTGCCAGAGTTGCTGTTGAAGAAGGTCATACTGAATGAGATAGAAGATTCCATCTTATCCCACAGATGATCTGTTGGATTTAGATCAGGACTTTGGGCTAGCCAATCCAACACTTGGACATACTGCTCCTCAAACCAGACCCTGGACCTTGGTAAGGTGCTTGGTCTTGCAGAAACAGGTAGAAATCTCTACTGAAGTACTGCCACAGCATGAGTAGTGTGGAATTGTTCAGAATGTTTTTGTACCTAGCAGCTGGTGAGCTATAGGGCTCCACAACTAATGGACTGGGTCCTTCAAGTCCTTCCCAACAAAACAGCCCCGGATCATCACAGATCCCATCCAAACTTGACTGTGGGAACTATACACTTAACTGACTTTGTTCCCCTGGTAAATACCATGCCTCAAAACATCTGTCTAAACATCTGTCTAAGGGCACCTATTATAGTTGCTGTCTGGCATTGCCTGGGATGATGTATGGCTTGTGCACAGGTAGCCTAGCATGGTAACCATGAGTATGCATAAATATGAGGAATGCAATTCACACATAACAAATATCTGTAGGTTATGAGTAGTTAACACACAATAGTTATGTAATAGAAACTCAGAAGCGCTTTCAGCCTCCACTGAGGTTTTGATCACCTGTAAACAAACAGAGCAAGACCGATTGTCAAAATTTCATTTCTAAGTTCTACATTTTGGTTGTTGCCAAAAATGATGGGAGAGACTACCAAATGATGGAGATAAAACACAGACTGCCATAATTGCAGGTTAAAGAGGTACATATTTCCATCCGTTTTCATGAGAGCATTGAAATATATATATCTCAGGGATCGCATTCGTCCTAAAATTCCTAAAATTCCTAATATTTTGTGACCCTCCTTAAATTCCTAAAATTAGACCTAAAATTTGCTATTCATCCTAAAATTTTCGTAAGCTTATTTTTATTAAAAACAACCGTTATTAACGCCAATAAATTTACCATTACGGTAAGGTAAAAAGACCTGTTATTGTAGAAACACAGCCTATATGCTGTGCTGCTGAAGGGAGGGAAAAATGACGCCACCGAGATGCACTTGCTTCGGGGCGGGCGTTCCATTTTTTTGCCTTCGAACAGTTTTCGAGAGTAACAAGAGATCTAAGGGAAAAGGGGAGGGGTCATTTTCACCCCTGGTTTGCGCTTTGCAGACGAACTCCGTGGCACGCAGAAGATCGTACTTTATTTTTGTACATGCCTTGTGGAACCTCCTCTTTCTGCTGATGTTTTGTTATTGTAAACCGCAGGTGGGTGGAAGCAAAGAGGAAACATGTGGTCTTCTTCCGTAACCTCCGGTAATGACGATGGGATGGTAGCTGAGTTATCTTGGCAGGCAGTAGAGCACGTGATCATTGACCTTCGATCATGCGTCGGCGACAGCGACCTTCGATGCGCAATATATCTCGGCTCCGACTCGCTTTGACTGAACTTGCGTGAGATGCGTATGATAGTTTCTGGTTTTACGTCTTTTATGGTGTTCTCTGTGCAGGTTCAGTTCTCTAGTGGTGACCTGCTTTTTTTTTTTTTTTTTTTTTCATATCTTCTGACATCCTCGCAGCCAAATTTCGGGAAGTTGTCTGGTTTTGCAATATTGGAACGTGTTTTTGTACTTCCCTTTCATTTTCTGGTTAGTAATACAAGTGTTTAAGATGCCTAAATCCAAAACGAAATTTCAAGATGCGTGGCTCGCCAAAGAATTGGACGGAGTGAAGTTGAAAGAATGGTGTTCTGCAACTGAAACAATATTTTCTGCTAAGTGTATATTGTGTTCAGAAATTTTCAATATTTCTAATAGTGGCTTTTCACAAGTAAAAGCGCATCATAAAGAAAAAAAAGTTCCCATAACAAGAAATTCCCATAACAATAAATTTGTTAAATAGTGTTCGTGATTCACATAAATTTTATAAAGAGTATGTTGATAAGCTGAAGGAAGAACAATCAAAAAAGGTAAAAGAAAGGAAGCAGAAAGAGAGGGAAAATAAGGAAAAGCAGCTAGAGAAAAAAAGAAAAGCTGAGTTTGATGACAAAATAAAAGAAAATGATGCAGAAATAAATAGGCTTAAAAAAGATAAAGAAGCCTCCCTAGCAGTAATTCAAGAGGGAACAGAAAGAATGCGAAAAGCTGTAGAAAAACAAAATACTGTTGAAATAGCAGTTGCCTCTAACTTGATCATACAAGGTTCAGCTGAAATAAAGAAAACAAAGTAAATTAGTTGTGGTGGAAGCAGAAAAAGATAGGCTAATCAGGAAAAGGTTAAAACAATAATATGAAAAAAGTAATTCAGTGAACAATTGTACATAGTTCTTGGTTTTCAATTACCTTTTTAGGATATTATAATTTAATGTGAAACCTGAAAACTTTCTGTGAAAATCGTGAATTGCTTCTGGTTAAACAGCATATTAATGTTCAAAGTGAAACTTGAATGTGGTAAATATACTTGAATATGATAATAACACGTGAAAAGATAAGAACTGAACATTAGAAGTAAATCATACTTAAACTTTAGACATTAGACGTTATGCAAAAAATTTGGGTGTGAACTTCGACCATATATACTAATGGACTGCGCATTGGCAATAGCTGCATCAAAGCCGCCATGGCTCAAACATTGGGCACGTCATCATCAGACTCCAAATTTCGTGTAAAAATGCTGTTATGATTACTAATTTACATTGCAGAACTTCAGTGTTTTCGGTGTATTATGTGAATGCGCCTCATATATAATGAAAACTCTTCAGGTAAGTTTACTTATGAGCTATATACATGCATGAACGGGTTGTTTACATTTTGTGATTTATAATGTGATGAACATTTGCGAAGAATTTGGAACCTGCATTCCATTTTTTTTTCTTAAGTTACTATATTTTTATATCAATAGCTGCAAGTTTCTGGTTAAGTAATTGAACTTTATTGACTTAGGTATTTAATTCGTTTCTTACCCATGAAAAATCATAGAACTTTCTTTACTATATCGCTCAGAGCAACCATAAGCACAGCAGGTGTAACCCATCTTTTTGACTGTTGTCATGTGATTTTATGTTGGAGCCAGAAATTTTGATGTCATGCGCAGTCTATCAGTATATATGGTTGAAGGGTGTGAAGCAAACTCTTTACAATGTATACAAAGTTGTTTTACTAGATGTATACAAATATACATCTAGTTTTTATTGAAATACACTCCTAAAATTTTCCTAAAATTTTTCTAAAAATTCCTAAAATTCCTAAAATTCCAACCTAAAATTTTCCAGAAGTATGCTATGATCCCTGATATCTTCAAACTGCGATTTTGACATTCCGTGTTTTATCTCCATCATTTGGAAGTCTCTCCTATCATTTGGCAACATCCGAAACGTAGAACTTGGAAATGAAGATGTGGCAATCAATCTTGCTCTACTTGTTTACAGGTAATCAAAGACCTCAGTGGAGGTTGAAAGTGCTTTTGAGTTTCTAATTGCTTAACTAACTATTGTGTGTCAACTACTTACAACCTACATGGGCATGCCATTACCAATGGGCTTTTCTTGTTCGAATAGCTGTCTTGTGGTACGTGGGATGTTGCCATCCAGGTCTGTGGCAGAGGATGTGCATGCCTTCTTCACATTCTGCAGTAAGCTTCGTTTGGCATGCTTCACTAAGTTTGTGTTGCCTTCCAGAGTGTGGCTTCATCATTGTGGTGACATCTGCTTTCCATTGGTCAAGAACATAACTTACCATTGAAGTTGGGAATTCCAGAAGAATAGCAATGCTGCACACAGATTGCTTGCTGAGATGGCATCCAACCACCATATCCCTTTCAAAGTTTGTTTATTTAGCTTCTCATAGCATAGTTGATTCCATTGTAATATGCAGGTTTGTCAACTTTATATACAACATTGAACAAACCCCCACACATCTAATTCTGCAAATGTAAATTTGTGTGTGTGTGTATATGGAGGTGTCCAAGTACCTTTGCATGCATAGTTAAGCCCATCTGGCCTTTTTCCTCTTTTCATCCTTGTTGTTGCTTATCTGCTCTATAATCACCTTCAATTTATTTATGTAATTTGTATGCAACAACTAAAATGAAATAAATGAAATGAAATGAAAATTGAAATATGTTTGTCATACAGCTGAGATTGTGCTTAGTTTTGTGTAGAGTGTTGGTTGGCCTTAGTATATACCATATTGGTCATCCAGCCAGGGCAAGATTTCATCTTTTATGCTCACTAGCAAATTTTGCTAGTGACAAAATAGTTTGCTAGCAAAACATTTGCATGACTAGCAAGTAAAACTGAATCACCTAGTAACCTATTTTCTATCAAAGTTACACAGAAATTTTAATGTACAAATATTTTGACTTACTTTTTCTTAAAATAAATAGAATCTTAGATAAGTTTAGTGACTGTTTGTAACAAAAATTTCTTATAAATCCTCATACTATGTGAATACATTTCACTGGCATTCCAATTCAGATTTATATACAACTCCAGTTGAATCAAATCAACTTTATTTCCCTCTTTTGCAGGTGGGAAGAGTTCCTCTGCCCTCTCTCACTCATTCACCTTTATTGTTTCAAGGTTAATGAAATCCTACATCTCTCAGCGAATGCTTTATTTCTTTCCCCGTTTTGGTTTCTAAAAATAGATCAGTTAAAGGTAGGGAATTCTCTGCTATCTGATGACTAGAAGAAACAAAAGATGTGGAGAAGATTGGAATAAATTATCAAAAGTAAATTTTGGTGATAGTGTATCATTGTTTTAATACACTGGCATGCAAAAATTAAGGATAAGACGGTTTTTCGAATGTAACATCGTGCAGAAGTGCTCCACATCGACTCAAATCATACCATAAGTTCCCCAAGATGTAAGAATATGGGACAAGTGAGCAAAATCGTCCAAACAAGGAATCCAAAGGATACAAAGGCACTTTATTGAAAAGGTAGCTTCAAGCTGAACTGGACAGAAGGCAGAAACATCCATGTGACAGGCTGCTGCCAAGAAAAATCCAGTCTTTAGTAGGGGATATGATCACCCCTGACTGCGTTGCAGGATTTACAAAGTCTGTCCATGCTAAGGACGAGGTTGTCAAGGAGCTGTTGAGGCATCGCGGCCCATTCCTCTTGTAGCACCAATCATTGCTGGCGGCTGGTGATGTGCTGCCAAGCGTCTCCCGAGAAGGTCCCACACGTGTTCGATTGGATTTAGGTCCGGGGACCTTATGGGCCAATCCATGCGTTGAATATCTTCACTCTCCAACAGCTCTGTGACAGCCACTGTACAATGAGGTGTAGCGTTGTCGTCCATGAAGAGGAACTCGGGACCCACAGCATCTCTAAACAGACGCATGTGAGGCAGGAGAACCTCGGTACAATAGCTTACACCTGTGACTGAACCTCCTTGGAAGATGTGGAGGTCAGTACGGCTACCAAGCATGATACCGCCCAAACGAGAACGCTGCCACCTCCAAACCGGTCCCTTTCGATGATGTTGGAGGTGTGATTGCATGTTCCCTGTTCTCTCCAGATGTGTATACATCCAGAATCGCCCGTCAGATTAAATCGGCTGTCATCGGTAAAGAGAACTCAACCCCATTGCTGATGTGTCCAGTTCTGGTGTTCCTGGCACCACAGAAACCGCCGTATCCGATGAGCAGGCGTTAATGG
Source organism: Macrothele yani (assembly GCA_039090855.1). Taxonomy (NCBI): domain Eukaryota; kingdom Metazoa; phylum Arthropoda; class Arachnida; order Araneae; family Macrothelidae; genus Macrothele; species Macrothele yani. The sequence goes on along the minus strand of CM077006.1, from coordinate 104,980,214 downwards.
TACACACCGTACTGGTCGTCATGCAAATAGATCACCTTTGTGCAGCCTCCTGGCCACGATAAAATGCGATAACGGACGTCCAGTTGTCTGTTGCATGTGCCTTGCGATTTCTCCCGCTGTCTGCCGTCTGTCTCTTCTTGCCTGTAAGACAATATACTGGTTGTCCGCCGCCGTGGTTGCTCATGGACGACCACTGCTAAACTCCCGGACTGCTGTTCCTGTTGTTTGAAATGCTCTCCAAGCACGTGAAACGATGCTGTGAGCGATCCCGAACTCCTCGGCCACACTAGTCACACTTCGACCTTCTTCCAACTTTGCAATTACGCGACCTTGGATAAAGTTCAGATGTCGTCTACTGGATTGCCTGTTGACCATATCACACAATGGCAGCAACTCGACGTTGTTCAAACCGATGTACACCGTGCAATAGCTTTCCCGAATTGCTGAGCGTACACTGCTCGTGTGCTTTATACCCTTCTGACACCCCCCCCCCCCCGTCATGCTGCATATATGCGCATGCCCTACTGTACCGTACCCTAGTCTATCTCCTGAGTGGTCTTTCGTTCCGTTCTGCATGCTCGTTCCTCTGTTATGCTAATTTCTCCTCTTCGTCCTTAATTTTTGCACACCGGTGTAAGAGCTGAAAATAGAAAATACTGCATAAACTTTGCGGATTGACAATGATTTTTGATTGGTTTAACTAAAAAAATGGGGAAGGTGTAGTTAAGGTCCGGAATTATTCGGTTAAAAATTTTGTGAAAAAATTATATACTTATTTTAAAGTATGTAATTTAACAGAAAATGGTGAACATATTTCATCTCTACAATGTATTTTTGAAAATTATACTGTCAAATTTACCTGCCTGCATGGGGATGTGAAGGAACGCTGCAACGTCCTCCACGGTCATGCTTTTTTGTTTCTTTGCTGTTGTTGTTTTGCATTTGCTTTTGTAATCCATTTACCCTTTCTAGATAAAATAATAAATTTAGAATTCTTTTCCAGAGCAAACATTGTAAGATGCTGTGGCGGCCATTTAATGAGCGGTAAACTACAAGACAGAGGAAACCTTTGCATCTTACAACAATCTACACTGCTCTGGAAAATAATTCTAAATTTATCGTTGTCTCTAGAAAGGGTGTTAAAACTCAGTGTCTAAGATCATTACAAAAGCAAAAGGAAACAAGAAAAATAACACCGAATTTTTGGGTGTAATGGGGCCTTTTGAATCAGTTCTGATGCGAAATAAATTTATCAAAGCTAATCAAAGTCATTGGAACCGGTATGGAAAACAGTAGTATCTGACCAAAGGAAGAAGTTTTTCAATCGGGCTTTTAATCCCGCAACATTGCTCTAAACGGAATCGTGAACCTGTGCCCTCTGGTTGCAGACTAAGAAAAAAGTGCATTAAGAAAAATTAGAAATTACATGAGAAACATTTCACAGCAGAGAAATGCTCTCCAACAAAGAAATACTTTTTCAAATCTGACTCTTAGAAGCAGAGATAGACAAATAAAAGATATGAATCTACGACCCCTGTCCCGAAAAACATGCATTATTTTAAGAAAGTATTCTCAAAAAGTTTTTTGATTTGAGCGGTATAGGTTCAGCAAAGAATATTTTCAGTCGATTTTTCAGGAGCTCAGATTTTGCTGCAAATGCAAATGTCAACCCCGCCTTCTCGTGGTGCATCCTGTTCCCACCTAAAGGGGCTCTGACGACCGCAAATAGCGGTATAACTATACCATCGGGATCAGAGGAAATGCTATCCCACACTCACCAACCCGCTTGGCCAGCGTGGTGAGTTATGGCCAAACACCTCCAAAATGACTCTACAACTTAAATCTTGGCCCTCAGTCTCCGGCAGCTGGAATGTACCTGGCCAAGGCAGCGGCCAGTGCGACATGAAGGCAGAGGGTGCTAAGAATCTCCCGGAGGACCGGACTAGGCTGCCATTTGATGCTGACCTTGGCAACGTACAACGGACGCTCCCTATCTTCTGATTCAAGGCTTCTTGAATTGGAAGAGGAACTACAAAGGATCAAGTGGGACATCGTCGGGCTGAGTGAGGTAAGGAGAAAAGGAGAAGATCTCATTGAACTGAAAAGTGGACATCTCTTCTATTATCGTGGGACAGATACTGGCAGAACTAGTGGTGTTGGATTTATAATAAACAAGAAACTGAAGGATAAAGTGGTAGAAGTTGAAAGTTCCTCTGACAGAGCTGCACGACTCGTTATCCAACTATCGAGAAGATACCAGGCTCAGATTATTCAAACTTACGCACCCACCACAAGTCATCCTGAAGAAGAAATTGAAGAATTTTATGAGGAAATTCGTCATCTAAATAATAAAGGTAAGCAGCACTTGAAGATAATTATGGGAGATTTCAATGCAAAAATAGGGCACCGGCAACAGAATGAAACTTCAGTAGGTAAATTCGGTCACGGCAACAGAAACCAGCGTGGAAATACTCTCGTTGAGTTTGCAGAGGCAGAAGGATTTTTCATCTTGAATTCCTTTTTCAAGAAAAAGCCACACAGGAAATGGACATGGAGACATCCAATTGGGACGACAAGTGAAATTGATTTTATTATGTGTAACAAAAAATTCGTCATCGAAGACTGCAGTGTGCTAAACAAGTTCAACACAGGTAGTGACCATAGATTGGTGAGATGTAAGATGCACCTCAACACTAAACTGGAACGTGGCAAGCTCATAAGACAAACAAAATGTATTGACATAACCAACCTTAAAAACACCATAATACTTTCAAGTTGGAACTGAAGAACAGATTCTCTGCTTTAGAAGGCCTAACATCGGAAGAAGTGGATATTTCTGAAGTTAACAGAAAAGTAACCAAAGCTCTTATGGAAACAGCAACAAAATTAGCTGGGTCTAAGAACAAGTTGCATGTAAACAAATTATCAGGAAAAACCAAAATGTTGATGCAAAAAAGAAGAGAGATGAGGACAACTAAAGAAGATGTGACTTCCAAAGTGGAATATATAGAGCTATGCAAGACAGCACGAAAAAGTATCACTGAAGACGTAAGGAAATTCAACTGTGAGCTAGTGAGGAAAGCAATTGAAAACAACCAAAGCCTAAAGATAGCAAAGGGACATCTCAGTAAGGGAAGAAAACAGATTATGGCTCTGAGAAAAGAAGATGGTTCTATAACAAGAAATAGAGGCGAAATTTTGACAAGAGTGAAAGATTTCTACTCCAAACTATATGAAAGGGATGATATATGCACTCCAGACATCATGAAAGGTACCAGAGTTCTTCCAGTCCTCCCAGCAGAAGTTGCTCATGCAATCAAGAACATGAAGCGGGGGAAAGCTCCAGGAGAAGATGGAATTACTATAGACATCATACAAGAAGCAAGTGGAGAAATTGAAACAGTACTCGCCCAAATTTTTACTCGATGCCTTAATGAAGGGAAGATTCCTGAGGATTGGAACAATGCTACAATGATCCTGCTACATAAAAAAGGTGACATTGAGGATCTCAGGAACTACAGACCTATCAGCCTCCTATCAGTGGTTTATAAAATCTTCACTAAAGTTCTTTCACACCGCTTGAAGGTAACACTGGACATGGCTCAACCGAGAGAACAAGCTGGATTCAGGAGTGGCTACAGCACAATAGATCATATCCACGTACTCAGAGAACTAATTGAAAGAGCGAGGGAATATGAACTTCCATTGTGCATGGCTTTTATCGATTATGAAAAAGCCTTTGATTCGGTGAAACCATCAGCAGTTACCACGGCTCTGAAATCCTGCGGTATTGAAGATGCATACATTAATATTATTAATAACATCTATGAAAATGCAAGTGCAAAGATTCGGCTGTTTGAAAATACAACACACATAAAAATTGGAAAGGGAGTGAGACAAGGTGACACCATATCTCCGAAGCTCTTTAATGCCACATTGGAAAATGTCTTTCAATCACTGAACTGGGAAAACAAAGGGATAAAGATTAATGGAGATTATCTAACCCACCTTCGTTTTGCTGATGACGTAGTCATTTTTGCAACTACCCCATCAGAGCTGCAGAGTATGATCCAGGAACTTGCTGACAAGAGTAAAGAAGTGGGATTAAAAATGAACTTTCAGAAGACAAAAGTGATGTTCAATGCTTTTACAAGAAATGAAGATTTATCGATTGATGGAGAAAAACTGGAGATAACAGATACGTACGTTTATCTTGGACAGCAGATATCAAGTGAGGGTCACATTGATGAAGAAATTAATCGGCGTACAAAACTTGCCTGGAGAGCTTTTGGAAGAAACAGCATAATTTTCAAGAGCAATATGCCATTATGTCTTAAAAGAAAAGTGTTTGATCAATGCATCCTTCCAGTGCTTACGTATGGTGCAGAGACGTGGACCTTAACTAAAAGAGACATACAAAGGCTGCAGACAACTCAAAGAAGCATGGAGAGGTGCATGCTTGGTATAACCAGGAGAGATAAGAAGAGGAACTCGTGGATCCGAAAAATGACGAGAGTGGAAGACATCATGATCAGAGTTAAATCCCTGAAATGGCAATGGGCTGGACATACTGCCAGAAGGACAGACCATAGATGGACAGCCGAGATTTTAGATTGGATTCCAAGGGACAGGAAAAGACCCAGAAAAAGACCACATGGGAGATGGGTGGATGAAATTCGTAAATATGCGGGAGTGACATGGAGGAGACTGGCACAAGACAGACCGTTGTGGAGGAAACTTGGGGAGACCTTCGTCCAGCAGTGGATTGATAATGGTTGACAATGATGATGATGATGATGCAAAAATTAACTTATGCCCCCTGGTGGCCAGATCATTCTTTACCAAATATTAGAAATTATAGGGAAAACATTTTCCATCAGGAGCTGTATGCAATACAGGAAGAATTTTTCAAATCGGTGTTTTAGAAGCAGAAATATCGGAGAAAACACGATTTCCCCTAACGCCCCGTCTATGAGTTACTTGAAAATTTTGAAATTGTAGGAAAAATATTTTGCACCAGAAACGCTGTCCAACAAAGAAGGGATTTTTCAAATTGGACTCTTAGAAGAAGAGATATTGACAAAAATAAGATATACATCTACGCCCCTGGTGGAGAAACCATGCGTTATTTTAAGTAAAAATATTCTGAAAGGATTTATCGACGCGATTAGTATCGGTCCACAAACAATTTTTTTCAATTGAGATTTTAGAAGCTCAGATTTTGCTGCAAATACATCAGAAGCAGATATTAACACTTTTGCCCCCTGGTGGCCAAACCATTTTTTACCAAAAATTAGAAATTATATTCAAAAGATTTCCCATCAGGAGCTGTATCCGCTGAAGAAAAATGTTTTCAAATCGGAGTTCTAGAAGCAGAGATATCAAGGAAAACACAATTTACTTTTATGCCTCCTAGCGGAAAATCTATGCGTAACTTGAAAAAGTCTTTATATCTAAAATACTCTTCGACATAAATGGAATCGAAAGGTAAAATAATTTTTTCAATCAGTTGTTCAGAAGCAAATATATGGAATAAACTGTATTTTGAATTTAATATCATCTGCATTTACACCCTCTAGCAGCGAAACTGTACATCGTAAAAAAAAATGAAATAAAGGATCGCCATTCCCATATTTCAAGCTTTCCAATGCAAAAAGAATTTATCAAATCAGACTAATAGTTGCAGAGATATAGTGTCGTCCACGGACGGACGGACAGACAGACGAACAAACTGATAACATAAGCACGATCTTTTTTTACAAAAGACGTGCTAAAAACACAAGATAGTGACCTTCATTTCAGTGGAGCCTTGGATGACATCGTGACAGTGCTGGGACAGGCTCGCTGTAAGGTTCATTAACATTCCTGTGCTGGCAGATAAATTTTACGGTAAAAATCATCAAAATGTGTTATACAGCTGATTTTTTTTTATCATTTTCTGTCAAATTACACACTTTAAAATATGTATATAATTTTTTCTCAAATTTTTTTTTGACGAATAATTTAAAACGCTAAACTACGCCTATACCATGAAATACCTTACTAGCAATACTTGCTACTGCCACTTTTCCTCACTAGCAAATTTGCTTTTACACTAGCAGTTTGCTAGTTGCTATTTGGCGAAATCAGGCCCTGCATCCAGCTGTTTTGGTAGCCCTCTCCTTCAATAAATCTAATATATCTGTAATGGGAACTTTCCACTCTGCACTTATCAGTAGGGAACAGATTTTTAGATAAATAAATGTTTTCACATGAAAAATTTGTTGGTGTGAATAAACCCAGCCACAGTATGCCACAAAGCATTCATAAATTATTTGTGGGATGGCGAAGACTGGAGAAAGGGTCTCAGAAATCTTTCCAAGCACACCTGTTGAATCAGTGCACCCTTAAAATTGTTTGAAATAATGAAGCAAAAATGCACACACATCACCTCTATGATTATAATGGCATATGGGTCAAAAATATGATAGCTGCTGTTCTGTAACTGAACCTGGTGTGCCATCTGTTGGTCTCTTCAGTAAGTAAAGCATTTTTATGTCTAACATTGCCTTGAGAAAGCCTCCCAGTGGAGTGCGATAGCTTGGCACATCTTTGTACTTACTATGCCACAAAAATAAATGGATTTAATACGCTATATGTGTTTCTTGAGTGTTCACAGTGTGGTGTATTTATAATTATATTAGTAAAAGTTGTGCTGTGGGGTGGCAAAGAGGAAACAATATTATCATAGTTTCTTTGAATCCAGAAAATTTAACAGTCACCCTTATAATAAATCTGCGACATTATTAAACTATGAAATAAATTCCTTGTAATGAATGGAATTTAATGAGTCTGAACTGACTGTGCTTTACTTGCATATTATCAGATCTATTTTATATTGGTTATGGTACATTTAAAAAAGGAAAATACTTCTGTCTGCATTAATTCCATTTAAGATATCTTCAGAGTAGCAGAATGTAGACGTACACGTATACACCGTACGTGGTTAGTTTCCAAATTATTAGCAAATTTTGCAGATAGTTTTTGCTTGTAGATTAAAAAAAATAAAATCTTATTTATAGCAATTAAAACACTCAAGGCTTTACTCAGATTGATATACTTAATTCTATTTTAACTTGAATAATGTTCAGTTATTTTTCACATCTTCTGAGTTCTTTTGTTTCTATAGACATTTCTAGCCAGTAGATTTTATCAAGGCCTGTTCTCAATGTATTGGAACTGTATCAAAAGTTCCATTTACACAGAAATAATTTAAATTTTATTGCCAGGTTCCTCTTGCAGTTGCTAGTTATTAAATTAAAATCTTTTCTTTAGGTATTTGTAAGTTTACAATTTTTTTAAATTGTTGAAAATGCTGTTTATAATTTTTGAACTTCATTATGGAACTTTTTTTCTGGATATAAAAACTTTCTTTAATTAGTCTCTCTTGTTTTTATGAGGTTCATGGTCCAATAGTTTACTGTAAAGGTCCATTTCACACAATTGCTGCACCAATTTTAATGTACTTATTTTGTCCTAATTGGAATCTGTAATGTTCTAATAATTATTTATTGTTTTATTAATTTCTCTTTAAATTATCTTATTGTCTTGTTATCGTGATTCGCGGGTTTGCAGCAAGTTTTCTCCTTCAATGGTTGTGTACGCAGATACATTTTATTTTTATACAACTCTGGATATCTTTTTAGTGTTGAAAGCAGTCAGCCATCTATGCATAGTCATTTTTATCTTTGCAATTTATTGTGGTGATTGTGTGAAAAACACAATTGGTTATTATAAAACTGAAAATTCAAGATGTAGCAATTTGTATTAATTTGTAAGTTTCATATGAGTTGCATACCATGTTACAATTGTAGTTCTGTCCAATAAAATAATTTCCTGTAGCAGTATCCTTTTGTAATTAATGTCATCAGTGTGTGTACACATTACTGCACTGAATTACAGCCCCTTATAATGCTCATTAGAAAAGAACAGCACTTCCAGTTACATTTAAAATTTAACATACACTGCTATTCAAAATGATTGTCGGGGTTTTAAAAAATTGCTGCACGTACTGCACTTGAGATAGGAACATAATTTTTTTGTAAGTTGTGTAAGTAAACTCACCAAGATTTATTCTGTACCTTACAAATGCTCAATATGAGCACCTTTTTTACTCTGCATATATCTACACAGAAGTCCATTTCTTCTCATACGTGAAAATCAAACCATCAATGCTGAGATGCATTGATGGTTTTAATGGCAATGGTGATATGCATCTTGAGTTCTGGGATAGTTGCAGCTAGAGGAGGGACAAAAACTTGATTCTTCACGTAGCCCCACAGAAAAAAAAAAAAGAATCCCATGATGTTTAGTCTGGGGAACGAAGCGGCCAGAACAGGAATTTCTGATCAACATCAGTCTCACGTCCGATCCAATGCTGCGGTAAATGCTGGTTTAAAAATGCCCTGACTTCCTGTTTGAAATTCCTCCTGCGAGCAGAATTGTTGGAGGACAGATACTTCCCAAAGTTCTTTGTGGAAGTGTTGCTGGACAAGGGAAATGGATTGACTTTGATAAAATTTGAGGGACGCAAAAAGCTTTCTCCTTTTTATCAGACATCATCTCACAAACACATAAGCTACTGACTGGCAAAACACTCTCCTTAGTGTCAGATGCCATTTGGCAGGCACACAAGTAAACTACTGAATGGCGGGAGGTTCCGAAAAACTTTTTTGCTATCCCCTGTATTTTATATTTTGCTTTTGTGTGGAATTCTGATTTGCAGAAACTGACACAGAAAAAGTATTCTGCTCTTACCTTTAATAAGTTTTGTAGCCTTTACGAGGGGATGCTGAAAAGTTCTCAGGCTAACCCACTTCTTGTAATTGTAGCATTATTTTGTCACTGCAGTTCGAAAGAGTGTTCCTTTGTATTGTAAAGTGCCAATTTTCAGACTAATAGCTCTTTTTTTTTTTTTTTTTTTGCAGATGTTTGATGTCCTGAACTGAATCATGTCCATGCAAAGTGTTGAATTTTCGAATGTGGAACTGCATGCTGTCGTGAAATTTCTGTTCCTGCAGAAGAAAACTGCAAAGGAAATTTATGAGTATATGACACAAACATTAAGTGACAAGTGCCCTTCATATTCCACTGGTGAAGGAATGGTGTGCCAACTTTCAGCATGGAGACTTTAAGACCGAAGATGCAGCAAAATCTGGGAGGCCTTCAACAGTGACAACACCCGAAATTGTTGGTCGTGTTCATGACTTGATTTTGTCAGATCAGCGAATCTCGGCTAAAGCAATAGCTGAGACACTGGAGATATCCAGGGAATGTGTTGGTTTCATAATTCATGAGCACTTGGATATGCAGAAGATGTCAGTAAAGTGGGTGCGCAAATGTATGAACACCGATGAGAAACGAAAATGAGTGGACACTTCCAAATCGGTTTTGCAGAATTTTGAGTGATTTGGTGATAATTTTTTGCAGCGACTTGTCACTGTTGATAAAATGTGGTTACATCATTATGATCCAGAGATGAAACAATAGTCTCTGCAGTGGCAGCACTTGGGTTCTCCACGGCTAAAGAAATTTAAGACAAAGTTCTTCAGGAAAGGTCATGGCGATGTTTTCTTTGGGGGGGATTCAAAAGGAGTTTTACTGACTGACTATCTCCCGAATGGCCAAACAATAAATGCTGAATACTATTCCAACTTGCTGTACCAATTAAAGGAGGTGTTGAAGGGAAAAAGGCAAGGAAAACTAGAGAAAGGTGTTCTCTTTTTGCAGGACAGTGCTTGGACTCGCAAGGCTGGCAAGACAATGGATGTTTTGAGGGATCTGGAGTTTAAGTGCGTATACTATTCACCCTACTCACCAAACCTTGCCCCATCGGACTATTTCCTTTTCTCAAACCTTAAAAAAAGTTTGAAAGGGAAGCATTTTTCTAATGATTTGGAGATGGTATCAGCAGTATTTGAGGGATAAGACTTCAGAATTTTTTTGGAACAGTTAAAGAAACTCCAGAAATGCTGTACCAAGTGTGTTGAACTTTGGAGTGAATATGTGGAACAGTCTGTAAGTTTCATAACTCTGGCCCATTTCCTTCTTGGTGAGGACGAGAACTTATCAGCGTCCCCTCGTATTTGCTTCCATTTTTTTTATTGAATGTTTATAAAGTCGTGTTTTTATATGTATATTACTTTTATCAGGCTCTGACTTAGACGGAGATGAGTATGTTGTGATTTGGTTGCCAGATCTGATGTTTTCTCGAAACTTTGAGCCCATGGATTACCCACCTTCTAAAGAAAAGAAGATGGATAAGGATATTGAGGTTAGTTTTTTCAAAAATATTTTTAGAAAAAAAGTGAAGAAACTTTCAGAAACTTTTCAATGGATAGCATGATAGCATGCTCGAATGGAGATCCGGAGATGCAGGCTGTATTCCCGCTCCAGGGCAATTTAATTTTCAAGTGTTCTGTCTGAATTAGTTGCTGCATGAAAACAGTGAAAATACAGCACATTTGTGCCAATGATTAGATTTTCAACTTTTTCTTGTAATCAAAATAAGTAAATGATAAAAGGTGAAGTTGTGCAATGCTTCTTCAACTAAATATTGGGTTGGTACAGATGAAACGTCCAAAATGAGAGTGCCACTTGCAAAACCTGATAAAAATAGAAAGCGCCTGCCCTCCTAGTCAAAGTATAGTCCCCTTTTACTTCATCACACTTCTGCCAATGGTTTATGAGGCTGTGAATCCCACTGCGATAGAATTTCAGAGTCTGTGAGGCAAACAGATGGCAATGGCCTGACATGCTTTGCAAAGCTGCCAAGTGCCCCGGTTTACCCCAATTCCATCTGATTTTGAAAATATTTTATGGAAATCCGATTTTCTGGTTTTGCGATTTTCTTTTACTTATTTATTTTGCATGACATCCCCCCACCCCCATTAATGATATCAACCATCATTTAACGAATGGAGACAAATGTTTTTTTATTAATCCACGGCAGTTCGTACGCCAAGGTCATGAGCTCTGTGATGATAGCAAGACAGTCAGTGGCTTGGAAAGTTAAAATATTGGTTTATGACGTCACGTCCATGATGCTCGTGCAGAGTCTCATGAGAGTGGGAGGCTGTTTGTTTGTTAACGCTCAAGTTATACTTCAATTCCCATACTTTGTCCGATCTTTCAAACCAAACAAGTTGTGTTGCAAGTTATTATTTCAGTTCGCAGCCCCAGAATGGGGCCTAAATGTCGGGACCAAAGATTTTTGAAGAAATACTCCAAAGAATTTGTCTTTGTAAAACCATCGCGTAAGGGCGGGTTTCATGCACATTGCACTTTGTGTAACAGTGATTTCTCTGTTTCCTACACTAGTCGTGGGGACATAGTTGTGCATGTTGGAACTAACAAGCACATTAAAAATCATTATAGCACAAAAAGTTGTGCAACTTGGATCGTTTTGTTTCAGTGCTGAATGTTTTTTAAATGATTCGTGCAGAAGTTCTGTTGACCAGATTTTTTTGGAGCACAACATACTACTAGTGGCAGCTGTGGTATGTTGTGCTCCAACAAAAGTCTACACACAAAAAAAGAAAACCTGTTTCTTGATTGTTGTTAGCTATGTTTCCTAACTCCCCAAAAGTAAAAAGATATATGCATAAAAATTGGAATTTCTAGAAACTTATTGCTTACCTATGCATTCCACTTCTAGAGATGACTTACATTTCAAACACGTTGTTAGGGTCCTTGTCGATGTCTTTGTCCTTTAGTCCGCTGTAGATTGCTTTATCTACAACGGACTAAAGGACAAAGGTAAAGCAAGTGGTATAAAACAATATGCTACAACGGACTAAAGGACAAAAAGCAACAATTTTGCTTTATCTACAACGGACTAAAGGACAAAGACATCAACGAGGACCTAACAACGTGTTTGAAATGTAAGTCATCTCTAGAAGCTGGATGCATAGGTAAGCTGGATTTTTCTAGATCTCGATATGAATTGCTAATGTGAATAGATATATGCATGTGGAAAGAAATAATTTTGCATATTGTTAAAAAAAATGGCAGAATATCATTCAAAAAATGTCCGCTGTGCTATTAAAAGTGGATCATTTTCTGTCGCAACTCAGGGCAGAAATGATGCTGACAATCAACTTTATCCAATTGTGGTAATGTACTTTGATAATGATTTCAAGCAAGTGAAATGTACACTGCTCTCTTTGTCATGCCTGGAAACTTATTCAACAGGTGAAAATATTGCCAAACTTGTGTCCGAAGAATTTCAGCATCATGATATTCCGTGGATGAACTGTCTTGCCTTATCCTGTGAAAACGCTCCTGTTATGGTAGGAAGAAAAAGTGTCTCACTCTCTAAAAATGAAATTCATTAACAAGGTTTGTTAATTTTATTTTATACTTAAATACTAGTTTTTTGTTAATATTTCTTTATTTGTATTAAGAAATTAACTGTAATTAAAAAAGAAACCTATAATATATAATTTTATTATTTATTAATTGTAAATATGCACTCCGCCGAATGCTTGTTGATGTCCCAGTTTTTAATTTTGAAAAGTTGGATGCTCTGACTTAGCATTAGAAACACCTTCCGTTTTGCATACGTGGAGCAATAATGTAGTACCATGTGATATCAATGCCACGTGCGGCTACTAGAAATTGTGCATACCTATCCTCTGTATGTAATCTATCAACATTTGCAAGTACTGGGGAAACGTGGCAACTAAAGCCAATTTGACTGTGGCCAGATAGCTGAGACCCGCAGGGCAGGTACCAACATTTCGGAAACAGCCACACTTGTTGGCTGCTCCTGTACTACTTGTGTCAAGGGTGTACTGAAGCTGGATTAACCTTGCACAGACATCCAACAAGAGTATTAAACATCCCAAGTGATGCACTCTGTAATATATGAGGATTTTACAAAGTCAGACACTTGGTGAGATTGATTATGTACTGGTTTGTGTTTATTAGAATAAAGTTCATACCATCTAGACACGATAGAAATATTTTATTTTTCGCTAAAACAGACTAGTGCTTTCGAAACTATATCGATTCATCATCAGGTGTACAAAATAAGATACAGATACGTTCAAATACACACTATTCAAAATACTCCTTGAGGTTATAATGTCAAGTAATATATTTACGTGATAGTTATGATTAGGAACACTGAGGTGCGTGTTTGGTTTAAATATTAAATTGCTGTGGAAGTTAGCTATAAAGAGCAGTTGCGGTTTTTGATGAAGATGAGATATTTAACGTAACATCATGTTATAGTTTTTGTTAAGATTTCTTCGTCAGTTCATGAAAAGTAGTCTCTTCATCAATAAGGTGTCTTCAAGGATGGGGTAGAATAATAGGGGGTTCTTCATTACAGTAAGTGTTTGTAAATCTATGTATTATGACTGTTTCGCCATATCGAAGAGACCAAACATTAGTGTATCCAGTTATAATGGATATGTCGTCCCATAACGGATAGAATTGTTCATCTGTGCAGGCTCTAGCTTGTGCTGTTGAGCGACAATTGTTAGTAATTGTTCATTTGTGTTCCATGATTCTAGTACGTAAACATATCTTTGTACTTCCAGTGTACATGGTTCTTATGACTTCTGAGCTGGAATGTACATTTTTAGTCAATGGCACCAAGTGGATACCTGCAGATGTAAGAATACTTGGAGGGTCTCTATCTTTTCTGATGTACGAAAAGATGTTCCTTGTGTTTAAACCAAGACTCAGTGAATATCTTTGACACGAATATTGCAATAAATTGATGACTGCTGGTGTATATTGCATTGAACCAATAAACCTTTTAGGTTTCTTTAGAGATTTTAAAGATGTTTTGAAAAACATGGATTGTTTGGCACATAATGTATCGACCAAGTTGAGATCATAACCATCGTCATGTTCTAATATCCTAATTCATTTTATTTCTTCCTCCCGATAAGTGTCATTAGATGTACAGATATATGCTCTTTTGATATAGGCATGAAAAGCTGACATTTTTTGGTGGTATGGATGATGTGAGTCATTGGGAATGATGGAAGGTAGGTATGTTGGTTTTCTGTAAATGGAGAAAGACAGCCTTTGAGTTACAGTATTTCTATGCAGTTCAAGATCTAAGAATGGTAATGTACCTTGAGATTCCAATTCATATGTGAACTTTATGGTTGGAATAATAGATGACATAGATGAACAGAAAGACTGTAATGAATTTTCACCATGAGTCCAAAAGATACATATATCATCCACATAGTACATGTAGATTGCTGGTTTAGGATAACTTGATTGGAAAAATGTTTCTTCTAAACCTTAAATAACTATTTCTGCTAGGAAGGGAGAAATTGGTGAACCCATTGGTGTACCTTAGAGTTGCTTGTTAAAAATGCCACTATATTTCAATCTGTATCTTATTTTGTACACCTGATAATGAAACGATATAGTTTAGAAAGCGCTAGTGTGTTTTAGCGAAACATATTGGGCATATAAATAAGTTTTGAGGGATTTGAGGTGAACAAAACACGTTGTTGGAGAACAGAAACAATATTTTAATATTAATCGAAGTATGCTCCCTCTGAAGCTACAACTTTACCCCGTCTTTCGGGCAGTGAACGTATGCTTCGAAGGAAGAATTCCGGTTCCTTGGAAGAGATCCAGTTGTCCAGCCAATTTTTGATGTCTTCATAAAAACTAAACCGTTCTTCAGAAAGTGCTGACTGCATCGACCGGAACAAATGGTAATCCGATGGTGCAATATCTGGCGAATATGGCGGGTGGGGTAGAACTTCCCAGTCAGATCCTTCTAAGTACTTTTTCACAGGTCGAGAAACATGTGGTCTTGCGTTGTCATGCTGTAAGAGGACTTTGTTGTGTCTATTCTCCCATTCCGGCCGTTTTGCGTGAGAGCTCGTTTTAAACGCATTAATTGGGTTTGATACCGATCACCAGTAATAGTTTTTGATGGTTTCAGCAGTTCATAGTGGATCACACCCTTCTGGTCCCACCAGATACACAGCATTACCTTTGAACCATGGATATTGCGTTTTGGCGTTGAAGGACCTGGTTCACCTGGCTTCACCCATGCTTTCTGCCGTTTAGGGTTATCGTACCATATCCATTTCTCGTCGGCAGTAATAATACGATGCAAAAAAAAATTTTTTTTTGCCTTTGAAGCAGCAATTTGGAAATGGTTTTTCGACATTCAAGGTCTCTTTCTCGTAAAGCATGTGGAACCCAATTCCCTTCTTTTTGCAGCATTCCCATGGCAGCTAAACATTGTGAAATGCATGGTTGACTAACATATAATGCTGCTGCTGGTTCTTTTTTGGGTCTAGCACGGATCCTCGTCGAGTAAAGCTTCCAATTCGGCATCAGCAATTTTTTTGGGTGGTCCAGAAAGTTCTTTATCACTGACATTGAAATCATTCCTTTTGCAAATAAAGATAACTTGATCACGCTAGTTACGTTAAATGAAAACTTTTACAAAAAGTTCGTAAGTTGGAAGCTTTCGACCTTATCTTAGGTCTTCATCACGCCAATGGAGGACTAAGGACAATCTTAGTCCTCCATTGACGTGATGAAGACCTAAGATAAGGTCGAAAGCTTCCAACTTACGAACTTTTGTAAAAGTTTTCATTTAACGTAACTAGCGTGATCAAGTTACCTTTATTTGTTAATATTGTTACGTGTTTTGGCCATCATCGTCATCATTCCTTTTGAATCGTCGAAACCAATACTCACATGTTTTTATGGATGGGGAATGTTCACCATAGATTTCTGACATTAAGCGATAGCTGTCTGCAGCACTTTTCTTGACAATAAAGTAATGCACTAACACTTTCCTTTGTCGGGACGAAAGTTGCCATTTTCCATCGAGTAAAACAAATACGTCTTCGCACCTCAATCGAACGTCGTATACTGACTCTGACAGCTGGCATCTCATACTGCGATATCGCAGTGTTGCCACCTTAAAATACATGCAAGCAGTAATAAATATGATATCGAACGGAAATCTCTCAAAACTTATTTATATACCCAATAAAATATTTCTAATGTGCCTAGATAGTATAAACTTTATTCTATAAATCCAACAAGAGAGCTCACATTGGTCAGTCACACACGATTGGTCCCAGAGGTGAGCATCAGGCTTGTAACGGACAACCAGCTACCCCACCAGCACAACAATGGTGTAGTTTGACCTATTTCCATCTTAACCATGCACTGCACTTTGCTTTCTATGAGATTCCACAGCCGGAAACCAATGAGAGCACCCATGATGATGGCAGCCATCGCAAACAATGCCTTGCGTGGGCCAATGAACGTTGGCAATTGACCTTCAACAGATGGAAGAAAGTTGTCTGGAGTGATGAGTCAAGTTTCCTGCTGCATCATGCTGATGGCTGGGTTCGCATATGGCGTAAACAGCATGAAGCCCTATCCCCTGGTTGCACAGATGGAAGAAGGTTGTCTGGAGTGATGAGCCCAGTTGTCTGCTGCACCATGCTGATTTCTGGGTTCGCATATGGCGTAAACAGCATGAAGCCCTATCCCCTGGTTGCACAGATGGAATAAGGTCGTCTGGAGTGATGAGTCCCGTTTCCTTCTGCACCATGCTGATTGCCGGGTTTGCATATAGTATAAACAGCATGAAGCCCTATCCCCTGGTTGCACAGATGGAAGAAGATCGTCTGGAGTGATGAGTCCAGTTTCCTGCTGATGGCTGGGTTTGCATATGGCGTAAACAGCTTGAAGCCCTATCCCCTGGTTGCACAGTTGGAGTTCAACAGGCTAGTGGAGGTGGTGTTCTGGTCTGGGAAGCTTTTTCCTGGAAAGCTCTAGGTCTGTTGGTTATCATCCCACAAACACTGAATGAAGGTACTACAAAGACCTGCTAGCCAACCATCTCATCGTCTCCATTTACAGCAATCTTGGCACACAACTCGAGCTTCACTAACATTCATCACACTTGCCTTTTATACTTCATGCTCAATATCTTTTTCTCATGCTGGCATTCCTGAATCTGGTCTTCCCATGATTTCCTTGGCCTTCCTCTATCTTCCTTTCCTGCCACTTGGACTGAAAAAATTATCTTAGTAAGCATCGCATCAGTCATTCTTTCAACGTGGCCAAACCACCGAAAATTATTTGTCTCCACCTTAATAACAATATTTTGCTTCACGTTACACATTTGCGACATGTCTTCATTCCTCACATGATCAGAATGTGTCGACTCTCCGTAAGCAACACATCTCCAGCCTACAAACAACTGCTGTGTCTCTTTTGCAGTACCCAGATTTCACTGTCATGTGTCAGGGTAGAAACAATTACACTTCGGATTTTTTGAGAACCCATCATGCCTGTGAAATCCTTCTAAAGCAGCTTTGACTTTCATAGATGAATTCACCTGCCTACTAATTTAACAATTTTTTTTTTTTCTCTGTCAAACATGCTTCTTAAATATACAAATTCATTTACCTTCTATGTCTCTGTTCCGCTTAGAATGATCTTTCATTCAGTGCTAACAGTTTGCCATTAAAAATCATGACTTTGGTTTATCCCTAATTTATACATAGCTTGAATTCCATGCAAACTTCGTACATCCGGAACAACATACTCTGCAACTCACGTTTACTCTCTGTCAACAGGACTGTGTCACCAGTATAGAGCAATCTACACACACACGGATATTACCAAATCATAGACCAGAATTGTCTGTAACAGGAACACACAGCTTGTTAACAAAATTTAAGTTTGTGATACTGAGTACAGTTCTTCAGTAGGTTATTAATTTGAATGCTTTTAAGAGTGTGGTGCATGTTTTTAAGGTAAAATTAAATTTTTATGCATTGTAATTTAAATACTTTCATTTATTTTTTCAAGTTTTTTTTTTTTTTTTTTTTTTTTTTTTTTTTTGCAAGTTAGTTTTCATCTTTCCAGGTCCTAATTAGCATTTTATATTGTTTGCATAGCATTCATTGGGTAAAATATGCTCAAATGCTTGTATCAAACCTTGAGTATTCTAAACATTTATAATGTAATTCCTATACGTACTTAGAGCACAGGCTTTTGAGTTCCAGTGACATTTTCAGTTTTTCACTAAACACGTGCCTTATTGGCAACAAAACTTCTATTGATTTGTTTGGATTTCCTTTTAAACCCCTTAGTATAATCACACACGAAAATATTTACTGTTGTAACTTTATAAAATCACATAGTCATGTGTTAAGTCATCAATTAAAATGCCCAAACTCCTTCACCGTTTACAGAAAGAGTAGTCAAGAAAACATTTTTGTGGTAAAGAAATGTTTCTGAAAGGTAAAGAAATTCAGTTTTTTTGTACATAGGAAAATCAAATAGTAAAGGCAATGTGAAAATTATGCAGTAACCACAATGGATAGAAAGCTGACACAATAAACATGTTTGGAGTGGATTATGGCTAGTTTGAACACACACAACACAGTGCTCTGCCGTTAGTCTATTTGAAGCCAAGGTCAAATAAATATGGATGTTCTGCTGCAGGATTGCATCATTGTTTAAGTGCCATATTGAGATTTCTTTGGGCAGAGGGAGTGACCCCCCCCCCCCCCGTGAAATTCACCGAAAGATGTTGGCTCAGTATGGAAGTAAAAACAGCATGACTCAACGAAAAGTTTAGGAATGGGTAGAAAGGTTTAAAATGGGAAGAACAAGTTTAACTGGCAAAGCTCAATCTAGTTAGCCATCAACATCATGCTCACAATCCTGAATCGACAGGGCGAATGGCTTGATCAAGGAATACCAATTGATTGCATTGTCCACTGTTTCTGCACATTTGGATATCAGCTGTGGATCCATACATGCCATAGTGCATGATGACTTGGGATATCATAAAGTTTGAGCAAGGTGGGTACTGAAACAGCTTACTGATCTGCACAAGCAACAGCGTGTGGATGATGTGACCCAGCTCCTGAAACGTTATGAAGATCCAAGTGTTTTGGTGTGGATTGTCACCGGCAGCAAGACATGGGTTCATCCTTGTGAATCTGAAAGCAAAAAATTCTTGGGTTCACCTGAAAGCAGGAAAATTCTTGGTTTCGTCCTTGTGAACCTGAAAGCAAGAGATAGAGCATGAAGTGGAAACAATTTTTTTCTCCAGTAAAGAAAAAATTCAAATGACATCCCTTCACCAAGAAAATCAGACTAACCTTCTCTTGAGACATGAAAGGTCCTATTCTGGGACATTTTCAGGAACACAGATGAACATAAGATAGAGCATGAAGTGGAAACAATTTTTTTCTCCAGTAAAGAAGAAATTCAAATGACAGCCCTTCACCAAGAAAATCAGACTAACCTTCTCTTGAGACATGAAAGGTCCTATTCTGGGACATTTTCAGGAACACAGATGAACAGTGACCAATTCAACGTGCTGTGCTGTACTTAGAGAAAAACTGAAACCTGCAATTCTCAGCAAAAGAAGAGGAATGCTGTCAAAAACAGTCTTGCTGCATCATGACAATGCATGTCCCCATATAGCAGCCGCAGTGGTGAAGGCAATGCAACAACTGGTGTTTGAAAGTCTTCCACATGCCCCATACAGCCCTGATCTGGTGCCATGCGATTATCATGTCTTCGGTCCACTAAAAGAGGCTTTACATAGTTGCAGGTTCACCTCTGATGATGAGGTTAAGGAAGCCCTGCAGATCTAGATCACGGAGCAGGCAAAAAGCTTTTCCCAAGGAATGGAGAAGCTAGTGGAATGATATTAGAAGTACATCAACCTGCAGGAAGGCTATGTGGAGAAGTGAGATAACTGTTATGTCTATTTGCTCATATTTACCGCATTAAAGGTTATTATTATATTTGCACTTTTAAGGTATTAAACCCCTGCAAAGTGCGCATAGTTTACGTGCAATTCATAAATGAAATACTATTAAAAAGCACCAATCACTTACCCTAAAGATCATGGTAATTTCCATTGACAACACACTTCCAGCACGTCAATTATCGTAATGTTGTTGGTCTTCAAAGGTTTACAGACATCTTGCTTACGATTCCTTCTTCCGGGATGAAACATTGTTTTTATTTATTTATTTTTTTAAGCCATATGAGATGTAACTATAAGCTTGTCAATTCCATAAAAACCACACAAGCATACTACTTATTCATACAATTCAATTAAAAACTATGTACATATTTACACAACCTTACATTCCTAGGTGGTTAAACCTTTGTCACCTGTGAGTAACAAACTGCTCCTTCTGTTTCAAAACCCCTGCCACTCCCAATGCAAGTGTCACACTCATTCAGCCCCTCACACACAATCCTCTAGCGCTTTCAACAGAGTACTGTTGTCATCAGGAGGCAGGTGTGTCTCACCCGCCCACCACAGCTCAAGTGAGCAGAGGCAACTGGGGCCCGTGCCTCGATGGCTCTGTTTACTCGAGCTGTGGTGGGCGGGTGAGACACACCTGCCTCCTGATGACAACAGTACTCTGTTGAAAGCACTAGAGGATTGTGTGTGAGGGGCTGAATGAGTGTGACACTTGCATTGGGAGTGGCAGGGGTTTTGAAACAGAAGGAGCAGTTTGTTACTCACAGGTGACAAAGGTTTAACCACCTGGGAATGTAAGGTTGTGTAAATATGTACATAGTTTTTAATTGAATTGTATGAATGAGTAGTATGCTTGTGTGGTTTTTATGGAATTGACAAGCTTATAGTTACATCTCATATGGCTTAAAAAAATAAATAAATAAAAACGATGTTTCATCCCCGGAAGAAGGAATCGTAAGCAAGATGTCTGTAAACCTTTGAAGGCCAACAACATTACGATAATTGACGTGCTGGAAGTGTGTTGTCGATGGAAATTACCATGATCTTTAGGGTAAATGATTGGTGCTTTTTAATAGTATTTCATTAAAGGTTATGTTACCTTTACTTTTTGATTCTCCCTTGTATATCTGAAAACCATTAGCCTGTACCACCAAAAAGCTAGCTCAACACGGTTTAATGGATCTCTCTCAGCACATGTACAGTGGTAAATGCTGAAGTAGTATCCTTGTTCTGGGAGCTGCAGGTTTGGACCCGTGGACAAGTGGTGCAAGTGGGGAGTGTACGCAGTGGACAAGTTCGACTGGGAGACTTGTTCGTGCAAACAATTTTCTTTTTCATTCCATGGGCACATGGCCTTTAATCCAATTACGTAGTACAATCATAATATGCAATACAATCACAACGGTAAAAAAATTGACCACATCTTTAGATTAAAATTTTTTCAGACACTGAAACGCACGCACATTTTTGCATTAGTACAATATCATTGGGAGCGCAGTCCCATATTCATTCTCCATCTTGCTATCAGGCAGTGTTCATCCATAGTTCACCCTGTTCCTCTGAATCTCTATTTCTCTTCTTAGACTAGGGCAGTTCCCATCTAGACTTGAGTGGTTGGTGTCAAGCTTTGGTTTAAATTTCATGTTGGCTTTATGGCAGTTGGGGCAATTGGCTTCATTATTGCACTTCCAGTGCTTGTGCCCTGCCTGGCCTCAGCAGGCACAGCTTTCAAAGACTTCTGGGCACTTGGCCTTATAGTGCCTGAACCCATTGCATTGAAAGCAGCGATTGCCTCTTAAGAAATATCTTATGGAGTGGATCCTCTGTGCGAGATTCATCTTGCCTTTTTTTTTGTAGAGATCTGAAGTCCACTGGAGAAAGCTCAATCAGCCAGTGCATACTTGCCAACTTTGGAAAATGTGCATCAGTAAAACTTTTGCGCAAATGCCATTTACCATAAAACATAATATATATTAATAAATATGCAATAAAAATCTCTGCATTTGTGACAATAACTAAACTAGTATTTTCTGTGTTGAAATAATATTTTAAAAAACCATAAAGTAAAATCTTAATTTTGTTCAATGTTAGCCTCACAAACCTGTAGTGTTTCAATACCAAACTAAACATTTTCTGTAAAAAGGAAATATTCAATTTAAGAGTACCTACACATTGCATTCAAAACTGTATGTTACATATCTTCTAATCTTCATCTTGTATATCACGATTATATAATATTGTAATCACTTTCATGACTTCTATCACATGCTGCAGAAAATGGCCCTTCTAAAAATTTCACAACAGTGGAAGTTTGATCTAAAGCTATTTTGTGGACAATCGCCATCGTTTTAGTCTTTCCACAGCCATTATATTTGGCAGTTTCATCTTTTTGAAACATCTGCCAAAAAAGGGGACCAGCCTGTCTGAATTGCACGTTGTGTTTTATCAAAAAAGACGTAAACAACAATTCGGCACAAGTTACATTTCCTTGACTATTCGATGTTTTAAAAAATGTAGTCAGTTTGGAGTTAACTATCGGTGCACTTCACATTACTTTTGTGTTTGAGACAATTTACATGACAAAAAATATCGTTTCTGCCTTCGTGGGCAATGTTAAAATCATTTTGGCAAATGTCGCAAAATGGAAATTTTACACCTTTATTCTATTTCCTGATATACTGGAACTTTGCGGTGTATGCTTCCTTAAAAGTTTGAAAATAACTTTGATATGGTATAATCTTAGTACTCATATTTATAGATTTGTGTAAAAGTTAAACTAACAACTCGCTCCTCCCGGTAATTCAACTCTACAACAAAGAAACAACACCACACACTAAAAACAACACACGTAAAGTATTCTTTTGCTGCTACAACAACATTGTTCAACACTGTGCATGCAGATTTTACCCTTTTCTTTCATTGGCTGTGATTTCCCTCTAAAGAGGAGACCAATCAACTGCTATGATGAACTAGTGTCTACAGGGACTGAAATACCACAACTGCTCGATCAGCGTCACCACTCGCATAATCAAGTCGGGCCACGCAAATGGAATATGTGACGGCCACCGTTGTAGACTCTGTGCATGCGTCTTGTGTCGGCACTCGGCACGTCACTTGAGCCTCCCATGGAGAGAGCTACTGCACGGCGTCACGAAGCCAGCGAGTCACAGATGACATTATCACGTGACACACGCTCATAAGGTCCGGTAGAAAATCTTAAGTGGATGGTTGCAGGGGGTTGAACTATTTCGATTGAGCAATCAAAATATTAAAAAATCCATAAGAAAAGACCTCTATCCTTAAATCAGTAAAATTAAGCAGAAATCCGTAAAAGTTGGAAAGTATGCCAGTGAACCTAGTTTTCTTTTCCCTTGATTGAGAAAAGGAACGTACACTGGTCGGGCTCCTCTAAGTTGTTTTGCCATCTCGTGTCATATTGAATGTGCTCTTTCTCTGCTTCACTATCGAGGCCATAGATCAGGGGTCACCAAACTACGGCCCGCGGGAAACCGGGATCCCGCTCGCCAGAAAATTTCTATTTTTACAATTTTAAAATTCATCTTATGTATTTATATATTTTTTTCTGACTGAGAAAGAGAGTTTGCTATATGTCACAGCATGGCCGGATATCATAGCAACGTTTGATTGATGCTTCGCATTTAAAACCTATTTATTATTACTACTAAAATGCTTTTCAGAAGAGTGAAGCAGGATTTTTTTTTTTTTTTTTTTTTTTGCACACTTGAAAAGTTTTGCCAGGAAAATGATTTCAGTGTTTGGCAGTACATATCTTTGTGAACAAGCTTTCTCCAGAATGAAATATGTTAAATCAAAGCTTCGTTCACGATTCACCGACAACCACTTGTCCGACTTTTTAAAAATTGATTTCTCTGATTTGAAACCAAAAACCAGAAATGTAGCTAAATCATTCTAGAAACAATACCATTGATTTTTTTTTTTTTTTTAGTTTAAGATGTCATGAAGTCATTTAGTAAGTTTAGCTTTGTATTTGTTTTAGATGTGTGTAAATATCTTGAAATATTTATTTGAAAACTTTTATGTTAAATTACAGAACATATAAAATTACTTACACATTGACACATGTTAGTAATTAGTTCATTGGAAATTTACAATATCTGCATTAATTTATCTTTGATTTACCATTTTTTTTAATCCGGCCCGTTAAGCGTTACCTGATTTCCCATTTGGCCCTTCTCTTTAAACGTTTGGTGACCCATGCTAGAGGTGATCAGTCTCAGTAATTTCTTTAGTCTGTCTCAAGTACTCGCTTTTGTCGTAGGCATTTTCCAGCTTCTGCACACCATCTGCTTTTACACATTCTATTAACACCCTTCCATTGTTTACTTTCTTAACATTCTTGATCCCTATACCCAGAGTGTCTGGGTCCAGTTTTACCTGAACTGTCCTTTTCACTTTTTCTGGTCTTTAGGAAAACTTGCAGGGTGTGTTTACATGGAGGTCTTTTCTGATGATCCACTTTTGGTCCATTTTTAGCAGTTTTGGCATATGTTTGCTGTGTTGGCTGATTGGACACTGGTCTAATTTCTTTTTCTTTTAATCTTCCTTTGTGATAGCTAATTTCTAGTGATGGCTTTGTTTGGGCTTCTTGGATACAGTCTAGTTTTGGGTTTGTGCAAAAGTTCTACCTGTTTTTGTAATAGATGCAAATTGCTATCAGAGTAGTTAGGTCACAGATGACGCTGCGATGCCGAATTTTCGGCCAACAAAGTGTGCAGCATTAGAGCATACACTGAAGAGCAATTGAATTAGAGATACCTGTCTAGTAACGTGTAGCACCACCGTTCGCCTTGATGATGGCGGCAATTCGTCTCAGCATGGACTCGACAAGACACCGGAAGCGTTGGGAAGCCATGCGGATCCACAACCCCTGAACAAGCTCCCATAGTTCACGAAGATTTGATGGAGGGGGTCAGAGCCTCGAATATCTCTCTCGATGGCATCCCAGATGTGCTCGATGGGATTGAGGTCCGGTAACCTAGCTAGCCAAGGAAGCCAGGTCACATCGGTGGAGTGTTCATCCATCCATTCAGATACAATTCGGGAGCGATGGCATGGTTCATTTTCTTGTTGCAGGATGAGGTCCCCAGTGGGATGTTGAAGACGCACAAATGGAAGCAAATGGTCGTCCAGGATATCCCGGTAACGTTGACCTGTGAGGGACAATGTCACACATACCAGTGGTCCCATTTCAGTCCACGTAAACAGTCCCCAGACGAGAATGCCACCCCCACCAGCTTAAAGAGTACCCTGCTGGCAAGAAGGATCCATCGCTTCATGTGGTTTGCGCCGTACTCGTATCCTGCCATCCGCATGTACCGACTCATCAGTCCAGGCAACATTTCCCCACATGTCTGGGGTCCAGTGGCGATGTTCCCGTGCCTATGCTAATCTTTGCACCCTGCGATATGCGGTCAGCAGCGGTACCCTCGTGGTACGATGGCTTCTGTACCCCATAGCGAGGAGATGATTCTGCATGGTGTGGCTGCTTACACATTTTTGTGCACCAGCGTTAAATTGCCGTGTGATTTCTTGCACTGTGGTCCGTCTATCCGCTGTTACAAGCTAGCCGACGATGACCCCGCTCATCCACACGCTGTTGTCCACGGCAGTTGGCCCTTGCAGGGATGGTTTTAGCGGATTCGATGTACTCACAGTGCACAGTGCACCCGTGACACAGTGGCTCGTGAAAGTCCCAGTGCCTGCACGACTTCCGAGATGGAGTGACCCATTCGTCGGGTCCCGACAATTTGCCCACGATCAAATGCGCTTAGATCCTTCGTCTTACCCATGCTGCATCTGACTCTTACTGATTCCCATCGCATCACTCTTTATATTGTCAAATCGCTGCATACGTCATGTCGTTTCTGTTTACAGGGCCGCCCACAGCGCCACATTTGCATAACACCAGCTGTCTCTAATTCAATTGCTCTTCAGTGTATAGAGACACTAGGCTTGTCCTAGTAAGTCATTCATAATGGAAATCACGGACGGTGTAACATGGCATGCGATAAGGAACACATTAGATATTGTTTACTGTGCGAGTTTGATAAAGGCAGTAGCACTACAGCCGCGGCTTCCCGCGACATCTGTCAAGTGTATGGGGAAGAATGCTGTTGATGATAGCACATCGCCATTGGTTTTGGAAATTCCGAGATGGAGGCAGAAGCTGTAAAGGTCAGCCACGTCCTGGACGTCCATCAGTGGTTTCTGACGAGGATGTGGACCAAGCCATAACGAATGACCCACATCCAACCGTTCAGGAATTAGCTGAAACATTGTCGATATGCAGAACAACAGTTGAAAGACGGATGCACACGCTTAAGTTCATCACCAAGCTTGACAACTGGGTTCCGCACCAGCTTTCTGCAAAGCAACGAGAGGAGAGAATCCTTACCTGTGTTTCTTTGCTTTCTCCTCACAGAAATGAACCGTTTTGGGGGACAAATTATAACAGATGATGAGAAATGGGTACTGTGCCATAATGTAAAGCATTGATGGACTGTGTGCCCTGGTGCAGAACCTGCTCCATTGACCTCAAAAGGAAGATTGCATCCCAAAAAATTTTTGTTGAGTGTTTGGTGGGATGTCCAGGGAATAATCCGCTGGGAGGTGTTGGCACCTAACTGAATGATAAATGCCCACCTCTACTGTCAAAAGTTGGACAGATTGTGAGAGCAACTGACATCGAAGTGGCCAGCACTCGTCAATAGCAAAGGCGTGATCCTTCGTCATGGTGACGCCAGACCTCATGCTGCTTTAATCACTGGACAAAAATTACTGGACTTTGGTTGGGAAATGTTACCTCACCCGGCATATCGCCTTCGCTCTCCAAACCTTTCGATGATGTGGACGATGTGAAAACGGCATCACATGATTTTTTTTTACTCTAAAACACAGGAGTTTTTACAACGTGGGATTCACCTACTCACAGACAGATGGCAAGAGGTCATACAAAATGAAGGCATTTATGTGAAATCGTAGGTGGTACGTTATTTGTTGTGTTCTCCTCCTTTTTTGTAACCTACAAAAACGGGTAGAACTTATGCACACACCCAATATCAACCGTATTAATCCCTTAACATTGTTGGTGACTCTATACACTGGACTGTCCAGGATTTCATTCAGTTCTGAGAATGGTCTGTTGATTGTTTCTGTCTCTGCACTTTCTCCAATCACTTCTTTGTCTCCCATACTTTAACAAAGAATGATAACTTTCATTCTTTTTCTCGAAGTCTTTTTCCTGGCTCAGGGCTCAGGTGCAGTTTCCACTCCATCTAGTGTGCTGTTAAATCGGTAACTAGCACTTCTGGTTGATGTCTTTTTCCATCCACTGAGAGAGGAAGTCTCTGAGCAAAATCACTCTTGCTTGGTTCTGGTGCTGGGCCTTCCCTTAGGAAGGAGCCCCCGACTGTGGCAAGATCACCATAGCCCGGGGATAGAGTGGCTAGAAGAGATAGTGTGTCATGCGTTAATACCTCACTGTTTAAATTTTAGTTCCCTCTTTTCACGAGATGGCACTCCTGTGAGTTTCAGTGCTGTGATTTCTAAACATTAGCATGCTTTTTTCTGGTGTGTTCTGTGGGTAGCGATTCAAAGATCGATCATGAAAAGTAGTAGTAATAAGCGTAATGTTGAGAGCATGTTTCATACCTGGAACAATAATGGTTACAGGTTCTGTGAACAAAAGGTAACTATTTTCTTGCCAAAAGATGAGGCAAGGCGGATCAAATGAATTTTTTTGTACTTGTCCTAAATCAAGTTGGCTGCTACTCAATAATTATTTAGTTAAGTATGCCACCTTTTTCTTTTAAACTTTTATATATCATCGCATTTTGTCTAAAATTATTGTCATTTTTTTTTATTATTATTATTATTATCCACAGTTCTGTAAACTTTATCATGGGAAGATTGAACCTAAGTACAGTATCATGTGATACTCAAACATTTTGTGTCCTGTAGAGATAGAGAAAAGAGTTGCAACAGGATCAGAACAGAATTCAATACGATGACTGAGCAAAAATCCCAAAAATTATGGCGAAAATTTGCGTCCAGTAATACATTTGTACTGACCAGCCTTGTGACATGTAGATTCAGTGCGAGATAATACATTTCCCGAATAAAGTTGATGGATCGGTGTAATGGTTAGCATACTCGACCGATAATCAGGAGATGTGGGGTTCGATTCCCGCTCCAGGACAATGAGATTTTCAAGTTTTCTGAGAAGTTTTACATGGATGACCAGTAAGTGGTACAACCAAATTCAGTTTGCTTTGCTTGAATATTCTGTGAAATTTCAATGTATTATGAAGAATATTTCTTCCTTCATTGATTTGGAAGAATATTCACTTATCCATATATGACATTAATCACTTTTAGTATAATTGCAGGATAAAAAAAAAAAATTATTTGGTAAAACTTTAGTGAAATTACTCTACTGTACCAAACGAGAAGCATGTATATCTATTAGCATAGTTTACAGCAGTAGCATTGAAGCTGTCTTCAGCGCCCCTCTGATTTTACGATTTCAACAACCTATCTGGAGAAGCGCACGGCACACTATCTCTTTTAGCCACTATGCCAGAGACATGCAATGCAAGATCAGTTGACTGAATAGCACAAAGAGCTGTTTGGTGTGAGTGCCTGCTGTTCTCCCTTTTGGTAGTGCTTTATCCACTGTGGTCACGATAAAAAAAGGTCAAAGAATCTAGCTGTTACTTTGGGGGTCCCTTGCATAAAGTAAACACCGTCTACATTTCTTCTTATCATTACAATAAAGGAAATTTTCATTATATGATTGCTTTTATGTTTTTTTTTTTTTTTTTTTCAGAACTAGGTTTACTACCCGGCCTTGCCCGTGATTTAGATTCTTGTTATGCTTGACCTAGAAATTCCAGCATTACTAAGCTGTGCAAATTTCATGATGCCAAAGTTTTTGAGATTGGCGTTTGAAAGTTTTTGAGTTCTGTGTTCTAGAGTTATTTAGCACGCGTTGAGGATACACAATGTTAGAACAATTTTCCAATTATAGGAATCTCTGACTGAACAAAATCCCTTAACAATACTTGTCATAGAATAAAAATAACAACATTTCTCACAATAAGATGTTTATTATCCATCGACTATAGTTTCACAGAGGGTTTGGCTGGGCTTCCTCTGGATGAATGAGGAAGCCAAGCCAAATGCTCTGCGAAACTATAGTCGATGTATAATAAATATCTTATTGTGAGAAACATTATTTTTAATTAATCTTAACAATGCAAGCTTAGTAGTCATAAATTATATATAACAATACTTGTCAGTAATCACACGTGATGTAAAACACACTATGTCTTCTATACATTTATGTGGTGTCTAATCACCTCAAGACTTAATTAACTCATAACTTGGGAAGAGAGTGACGTAGAGAGCTGAAAATAGTTGTGTTGACCTAGAAATTTCAGCATTAATGTCCCACTCCAGGACAGTGCAATTTTCAAGTTTTCTGAAGGAAGTGGTTACATGGAATACAGTAAAAATATGTCAATAACAGCATTACAATGCCTACCATGTATCTATAAAGAATTATTTCCTTGGGGGAAATTTGTTTTCCAATTGTATCATCATCATCATTGTCAACCATTATCAATCCACTGCTGGACGAAGGTATCCCCAAGTTTCCACCACAACGGTCTGTCTTGTGCCAGTCTACTCCATGTCACTCCCGCATATTTACGAATTTCATCCATCCATCTCCCATGTGGTCTTTTTCTGGGTCTTTTCCTGTCCCTTGGAATCCAATCTAAAATTTCGGCTGTCCATCTATGGTCTGTCCTTCTGGCAGTATGTCCAGCCCATTGCCATTTCAGGGATTTAACTCTGATCATGATGCCTTCCACTCTCGTCATTTTTCGGATCCACGAGTTCCTCTTCTTATCTCTCCTGGTTATACCAAGCATGCACCTCTCCATGCTTCTTTGAGTTGTCTGCAGCCTTTGTATGTCTCTTTTAGTTAAGGTCCATGTCTCTGCACCATACGTAAGCACTGGAAGGATGCATTGATCAAACACTTTTCTTTTAAGACATAATGGCATATTGCTCTTGAAAATTATGCTGTTTCTTCCAAAAGCTCTCCAGGCAAGTTTTGTACGCCGATTAATTTCTTCATCAATGTGACCCTCACTTGATATCTGCTGTCCAAGATAAACATATGTATCTGTTATCTCCAGTTTTTCTCCATGAATCGATAAATCTTCATTTCTTGTAAAAGCATTGAACATCACTTTTGTCTTCTGAAAGTTCATTTTTAATCCCACTTCTTTACTCTTGTCAGCAAGTTCCTGGATCATACTCTGCAGCTCTGATGGGGTAGTTGCAAAAATGACTACGTCATCAGCAAAACGAAGGTGGGTTAGATAATCTCCATTAATCTTTATCCCTTTGTTTTCCCAGTTCAGTGATTGAAAGACATTTTCCAATGTGGCATTAAAGAGCTTCGGAGATATGGTGTCACCTTGTCTCACTCCCTTTCCAATTTTTATGTGTGTTGTATTTTCAAACAGCCGAATCTTTGCACTTGCATTTTCATAGATGTTATTAATAATATTAATGTATGCATCTTCAATACCGCAGGATTTCAGAGCCGTGGTAACTGCTGATGGTTTCACCGAATCAAAGGCTTTTTCATAATCGATAAAAGCCATGCACGATGGAAGTTCATATTCCCTCGCTCTTTCAATTAGTTCTCTCAGTACGTGGATATGATCTATTGTGCTGTAGCCACTCCTGAATCCAGCTTGTTCTCTCGGTTGAGCCATGTCCAGTGTTACCTTCAAGCGGTGTGAAAGAACTTTAGTGAAGATTTTATAAACCACTGATAGGAGGCTGATAGGTCTGTAGTTCCTGAGATCCTCAATGTCACCTTTTTTATGTAGCAGGATCATTGTAGCGTTGTTCCAATCCTCAGGAATCTTTCCTTCATTAAGGCATCGAGTGAAAATTTGGGCGAGTACTGTTTCAATTTCTCCACTTGCTTCTTGTATGATGTCTATAGTAATTCCATCTTCTCCTGGAGCTTTCCCCCGCTTCATGTTCTTGATTGCATGAGCAACTTCTGCTGGGAGGACTGGAAGAACTCTGGTACCTTTCATGATGTCTGGAGTACATGTATCATCCCTTTCATATAATTTGGAGTAGAAATCTTTCACTCTTGTCAAAATTTTGCCTCTATTTCTTGTTATAGAACCATCTTCTTTTCTCAGAGCCATAATCTGTTTTCTTCCCTTACTGAGATGTCCCTTTGCTATCTTAAGGCTTTGGTTGTTTTCAATTGCTTTCCTCACTAGCTCACAGTTGAATTTCCTTACGTCTTCAGTGATACTTTTTCGTGTTGTCTTGCATAGCTCTATATATTCCACTTTGGAAGTCACATCTTCTTTAGTTGTCCTCATCTCTCTTCTTTTTTGCATCAACATTTTGGTTTTTCCTGATAATTTGTTCACATGCAACTTGTTCTTAGACCCAGCTAATTTTGTTGCTGTTTCCATTAGAGCTTTGGTTACTTTTCTGTTAACTTCCGAAATATCCACTTCTTCCGATGTTAGGCCTTCTAAAGCAGAGAATCTGTTCTTCAGTTCCAACTTGAAAGTATTATGGTGTTTTTTAAGGTTGGTTATGTCAATACATTTTGTTTGTCTTATGAGCTTGCCACGTTCCAGTTTAGTGTTGAGGTGCATCTTACATCTCACCAATCTATGGTCACTACCTGTGTTGAACTTGTTCAGCACACTGCAGTCTTCGATGACGAATTTTTTTGTTACACATAATAAAATCAATTTCACTTGTCGTCCCAATTGGATGTCTCCATGTCCATTTCCTGTGTGGCTTTTTCTTGAAAAAGGAGTTCAAGATGAAAAACCCTTCTGCCTCTGCAAACTCAACGAGAGTATTTCCACGCTGGTTTCTGTTGCCGTGACCGAATTTACCTACTGAAGTTTCATTCTGTTGCCGTTGCCCTATTTTTGCATTGAAATCTCCCATAATTATCTTCAAGTGCTGCTTACCTTTATTATTTAGATGACGCATTTCCTCATAAAATTCTTCAATTTCTTCTTCAGGATGACTTGTGGTGAGTGCATAAGTTTGAATAATCTGAGCCTGGTATCTTCTCGATAGTTGAATAACGAGTCGTGCAGCTCTGTCAGAGGAACTTTCAACTTCTACCACTTTATCCTTCAGTTTCTTGTTCATTATAAATCCAACATCACTAGTTCTGCCAGTATCTGTCCCACGATAATAGAAGAGATGTCCACTTTTCAGTTCAATGAGATCTTCTCCTTTTCTCCTTACCTCACTTAGCCCGACGATGTCCCACTTGATCCTTTGTAGTTCCTCTTCTAATTCAAGAAGCCTTGAATCAGAAGATAGGGAGCGTCCGTTATAG
Organism: Macrothele yani; assembly: GCA_039090855.1. NCBI lineage: Eukaryota > Metazoa > Arthropoda > Arachnida > Araneae > Macrothelidae > Macrothele > Macrothele yani. The sequence continues at coordinate 104,947,950 of CM077006.1, read as the reverse complement.
GTAGCCAAGGTCAGCATCAAATGGCAGCCTAGTCCGGTCCTCCGGGGATTCTTAGCACCCTCTGCCTTCATGTCGCACTGGCCGCTGCCTTGGCCAGGTACATTCCAGCTGCCGGAGACTGAGGGCCAAGATTTAAGTTGTAGAGTCATTTTGGAGGTGTTTGGCCATAACTCACCACGCTGGCCAAGCGGGTTGGTGAGTGTGGGATAGCATTTCCTCTAATCCCGATGGTATAGTTATACCGCTATTGGCGGTCGTCAGAGCCCCTTTAGTGGGAACAGGATGCACCACGAGAAGGCGGGGTTGACATTTGTCAAGGAGAGGCTGTGATGTTACGCATCACCTGACCTTACATCCCCAATTGTATATGACAGCATTAATAAGCTGTGCAAATTTCTTGATGCCAGAGTTTGGTGATCGAGAGTTTTTGCTGCTTCAGACAAATAACAAACAGACACAAGGATTTGCTGTTTAACTGCAGAGTGTCCCACTCGCTACCAAACCCAGCATTTCTTTAATAATAATAACACCAATGGAGATATTGCAACAAAATTTGAAGTGGACTTACCTCATTCCGTGCGAAATGTGATGACATTACATGTGCTGGAAGTGGCCACCATTTGCATCCAGACAGCATTGAACCCGGAGCACCATATTGTGGAAAGTTCTTGCCAGTACATCTGCTGTCACTGCCTGAATTTCCTCGCTGATGTTTACTTTCAAGGCATCTATGGTTTGCGGTTTCTTTTAGTAAACTCTCCCTTTTAGGTATCCACATAAAAAGTAACCAAGAGGTATCAGATTGAGCAAGCGCAGTGGCCGTAGACCCTTCAAAATGACTTGGTCACCGAAAAAGGACTGAATTTCAGCCATATTGGTGTGTAATGTCGCTCCATCGTGCTGGTAATATCCAATGGAGAGTTCTTCGTCATCCAATTGATTTACAAAGGTGTTGAAGATTTTCATATATGCAGCTGTTGTGATGATTGTATAAAAAATGGGACCAATTAGACGGCGCCATGTCACCCTACCCCAAACACTGATTTTCTGTGAATGAAGTGGTTCTTCATGTATTGCGTTGAGATTTTCACTGGCCCAAATATGGGAATTTTGAGAATTGACGTATACGGACAGGTGAAACCACGCCTCGTCCGAGAACCATGTGTAGTCCAGAATGCCTGGATTTTCCCGAAGAAATGTCTGAAACCATCGACAGTATGTCACTCGTTTCTCTTGGTCAGGCTCTTTCAGTTCGTGGACCACGTAGATATGGTACGCATGAAGCTTCGCTTTTTTCACAGCATGTTGACAACTGCTTTTGGACAACCCTGTTTCCTGTGACAGTTGGCAAAGTGACTTCCTGGGAGACGCAAGTAGTTGGCCCTTTACATTCTGGATCGTTTCCTTGTACATTTGTGGATGACCTCCTGCATGGTCATCTAATAAAGTTCCCTTGGTTTCCAATTTCTTCGACAATGCCCAAATAGTAGACTTGCTCAGCAGATGTCTGCCTGCAAACCTCTGTAGGAATTGCTGTTGACAAGACTTTATCGATCCTGTTTTCCAATAAGTGCGAACAATAAACACTCGCTCCTCTAGGGTACACTGTTACATTTTCACACATACGCAAACAGCCACGAGCACTCACTATCAACAACCGTATTGTGTCATGCTCAACAAATGACATAACAAAGCAGCAGAGAGATGTGTCTGGCTGGCTGGCGGACTGCTCCTCAGTGGCGCCGCTAAGGAGCACTCTGGCTGGGTGGTGGACAGCGTCGGGTTCAATGATGTCGGGATGCAAATGGTGGCCACTACCAGCACATGTTGTGATCTCATCACATTTTGCACAAAATGAGGTAAGTCCATTTCAAATTTCGTTGCAATATCTTCATTGGTGTTAATATTATTAAAGAAATGCTGGGTTCAGTAGTGAGTGGGACACCCTGTAGTTTTTCAGTCATTAAATATTTTTCAAATTGCTATATTTACTGAACATTTTGTTATATGATCTCTCTTACATGGTTCATGTAATAATGAGCTATATTTTTTCTTATTGGTACCACCACGGTGGCGCAGTGGCATCTGATCATTCGTCCAAGATGGGTCCGGGTTCGAATCCCGGTGAGGCATAGATGTTGTGTTTGTCTTACGGCACTGGCTTTCTCCCTTCCCTAGAACCAGTGGCCCTAAATTAAGGACAGGCGAATGCTTATAGCCCACTGAGTTGCTCACGGTGGCCGTCAAACCTCAAATCAAAAAAAGAAAAATTTATTGTTGTACTGAAGAATTTATTTTATTTTTTTTTTTTTTTTTTTTTTGAGAGAGAGAGAGTAAGTAACTTAAGCGGTGAATTTTCTTTTCAGGTGGATGATATGTTAGATTTCTTTTGCGATTACATACAGAACGATAATATTGGAACCTTCGCCAATGCTCACCTGTCTTGGGCCGATCAGCACAAGGATGGAATTTTCTCCGATGTCTGCATGAGCATTTCTCGCAAGTTCCCCTACGTACTGGACTTTGCCAAAACGGGTCATACAGAATACTTGAAATCATCTGAAAAACCGCGATCATATCCAGACTTCATGGAGAAGGGTGTCTCAAGTAATAACTACAGATCAAGAAAATCACTGGGCACCCTTTACCGAACTTCCAGAGTTCTTGAAGCTTGTATTGGTAAAATTGATCTCAGAATGTATTTGTCAGAAGTAGATCATAACCTGGAATACCCTGGGTGGGAAGAATACAGAGAGTGGGCTGAAAGTTTATGCCTTGACTATACCAACAGGGTTTTAAGTATGCTGGATAAGTATGGTATTCAAAGTGAAGCAGAAGCACTGTCAGGCTACGTGGAAAAGGTAATTTTGAGCCAGAGTCGCAATGAGAAAGCTAATGCAATTTCAATTGTAAAAACCTACATTGTGGAAACCATGGCTCGGTTTAAGTATAAATTTCTAACAGCACTCGAGGATGATATTATTAGAAACTTTGATATTACTGACGCGCAAAAGAAGATAAAAAAGTTTCAAAGAGCATCAGCGTGGTATATGGTAGCGTATCAACAAAAATCTCCTCGTGTCCTCAGTTTTCCGTGGATACTGAGTGATGCGTTAATTGAAATCAGAAGTACGTACTTAGCGGAATCAGGGGGATCTTCAACCTTGTCGGAAAGTTCTTTTCTAGACATGCTGGATGAAAATTTAACCCCTGTGTTCCAATATTTGGAGCGAAATATGGTCGAAGACGTGTGTCCGTGCGTTGTTGCTGGCAAAAATGTCTTTTTCGAATGGATGTGTAGATCGAATTTGAATTATACAACTGATAAAGCTTGCATTGACTGTGTGACAAGAATTTTCAACTACTTTAGGGATTTTTCTGAAACTCACTGTTGCAGTGGTAAGCAGTGGGAGTGCCACTGTATTGAGCGTTGCTCACCTGGGAAATTTGTTATGTCTTGCCTGAAGTTTTTTGTATCCAACATCTCAAGTGACCTTGGAGAGTGTGGCAGTTGTGAGGGGTTTCGTCCTTTTAATTTATGCTCACTTGCCTTGCAGACATATGCAGATTTGGCCATTACTCATGACAAGCGCTATTTGGGTTTTGAGGAAAGGGACTCTGCTGCCTTGCAAGACAACATTTTAGATGAAGAAGGAGATCCTATTAGGATTCCTGTAAATGATGATCATGATCTTCGGAGTCTGATGACCCATCACATGGAGGAAGTGAGCGAACTGTTGAAAGAAATGTCCGGCGTGAGAGAAATATTTATTTCAGGTAATAAAGATCTAAGTGGACAATGGTTCATTCTTGTAAATTCTGTTGGGAGATGCTGGCAAAGATGGAACCTGGAAGAACTCATAATGAGCCCAGAACTGGCAAAACATCTACAGCAAAAGATTGAAAATGGAAAATTATAAATGCTTGGTCTTTTATTCATATAGTCTTGTATTATTTAAGAAATTTGTGAAAAGATGAAAGTAAAAATAATGTGACTCTTTTTAATACTGAAATCACTGTAAAATTTCTGTTATTTTAATCATTCTTGTTTGTCTGGCTTGTGTATCATATCATTCTTCTGTTTAGCAAAAGGTTGGTTGAATAATTGTAAACATTGAACTTTTTGTGCATGTGACTGTTTCTGATAAATGCCAAAATCTAACTTTTGTGTTTCCGTGTTTTACGGGGTCCTAACAAAAGTTCTACACACTATCCATTTTTGAGAAAAGTGTGAAGTAACGAAGAAAGCTTACCTTATTGCCGTTCAGTGTACTCCCCATTTGCTACTAATAACAGCTTGCCAGCCATGAGGTAGGTCCTGGATGCCCTGTAGTATCCATCTTTGTTCAGCTGTCGTATTACTCAGGTCATGCCCATTGACAGTTTGTCCAGTGATTCATAGCGGATGCCACGGAGATGATTTTTTAACTTTGGGAAAAGATCGAAGTCCGGTGGACTGAGATCAGGGCTGTATGTTGGGTGGGATAAAGTTTCCCAGCCATATTTTGACAATAGCCCCCTGTACCAACATTGCACCATGACATGACGTGTTGTCATGCAGCAAGATCGCTCCTGCTTCCAACAAGTTGGGGCGATTTTGATGAATTTTCATCTGAACTTTGTTCTCAGAAAGTCGTGATAATATGGTGCATTGACATTTTCCCCTACTAGCGCTCAATCAGAGACCACAACACCCTGGGCATCATACGCAAACATCGTCATTTGCTTCACTTTGGATTGTTTGTTGCCAACGACACTTTGAGGGGCATGGGGAATTTGGATGCCTCCATTCCGCAGATTGTGACTTCAGTTCCAGCTCAAAATCACAGGTCCAAGTCTCATCAGTTGCAGCAATTATGTTCCGGAAGGTGTCATCTTCCCTTTCAAATCTATGGAGGTGATCGTGTGCGATGCTCACTCTGGCTGCCTTCTGCTCAGGGGTGAGTTGATAGGGCACTCATCATGCAGCGATTTTCTTTTTACCAGTGAGTCGGTCAAAATCCGGTAAACAGACATGGTGGACAAATTTGTCTGATGAGCAATTTCTTCGACTGTCAAACGGCAATTCTCTTCGAGAAGCGTTGCAGCAATGGTGACAGATGTTTTGTCTGTCGCCGTTTGAGGTCAGCCTGAGCAGTGATCAACTTCGATGCTCCCGAAAGTGCGATGTGCAGCGAGAAATTGTGCTTCAATCAAGAGTTTCTTCCCCACAAACTTCTTGCAAGGCAGTGTGGATCTGTGTCGGAGTTTTTCCCCGCCAAGTTTCTATTTTCATGTACGAGCGTTGGTCTAACGCTGTGACTCGACCTGAGGAGCTGCACCCTTCCATTTCCAAACCCTCGTACATTCACACAGCAAATGATAGCTTGTCGTTCTAACACCACTGCATTGCTGAGAGTCTGACCTTGACATGATGCAATAATTTTCCCAATTGCATCATCTGCTTCCATTTTAGATTAACGTGTGCAAAACTTTTGTTATCACCCTCATATGCAATACTTTTTTTTCTTTTTGGAAAAATAGAAATTGAAAAAGAAAATTTTTTTCAAGAGATACAAGGAGAAAACCGTGACCAATCTAAATAAAAAAAAGTACATATACAGAATTATGACCTTTAACAGCCAAAATGTATTGTTGTATATATTGTTCAATAATTCAGTGCAATACAGTCAAAAGAAACTAAAAACCTGTACCTGCCAGGTTTTACGGTTTACCTGTAAAATTTACTGAAATTCTTGTTTTACGGGTGACATATTTTACAGATTTTGAAAATAGTGATCCTAAGAATGACCACACCTGTATACTCTGCTTTACTACATCCCAATGTTGTCCTCTTCTCTGTTCTCAACCCTCTCTGCTTGCACCAAAGTGGAAAAGCTTTGGTAAAAATACTGTAGGATTAGGGCGTGATAATTGCTAAAAAGTGAGTGAGAGAGAAAAGTGAAAAACGTCAGCCTCGCATAAGACTTAAAATTACATTCTGAATGGTATACTAATGTGCTGTCACAAAAATTTGTCAAAACATCAGTTAAAGTAAACAGTTACTGCAATTGCAGTGATTCACAAATTAAAATTTTGATCTGTGTATGTGGCCTAATGATAAGTTTCTAATGAAATAATTGAGTATTGATTGCATTTTAATTTGTGTTAGTGTGAAATGGGCATCATAATATCTTAATTTTAACATATGAAATGTATTAAAATTGCCTATTCATTTGTATAATAAATTGGCTTTTAAATCACTTCCTCAAGACTTTACCCGGGTATATTTATTTAATTCTAGTTCCACTTGAAGAATTTCATTTAATCTTCCTTTCCTCTGACTTCCTTTGGTTTTATTTTTTTACAGACATTTCTGGCCTCAGGATTTTATTCAAGGCCTGTTCTTAATGTTGAGAACAGGCCGCCTTACTAAAATCCTGAGGCCAGAAACATCTGTAAACAAGAAAGATGACACCGAATTTTCAGGTGTAATAAGCACGTCTTTTGAATCCATTCTGACGCCAATTAAATTTTTCAAAACTATTCAAAGTCAATGGAACCGGTATGGAAAACAATAGTATCTGACGGAAGAAAGAAGTTTTTCAATCGGGTTTTTAATCCCTCAGATATTGCTGTAAACGGAATTGTGAGCTTACGCCCTCTGGTTGCAGACTTGTGCGTTAAGAAAAGCATGAATTTATATGAAAAACATTTTGCACCGGAAACGCTCTCCAACACAGAAATAATTTTTCAAATCGGACTCTTAGAAACAGAGATATCGACAAAAATAAGATGTGACTTTACATCCCCTGGTGGGAAAACCATGCATTATTTTAGGAAGAAAGTATTCTCATAAGGTTTTTCCATATGAGCAGTATCGGTCCAAGAAAAAAAAATCTAGTGGAGTTTTCGGGAGCCCAGATTTTGCTACAAATACATTAGAAGCAAAAATTAACACTTATGCCCCCTGGTGGCCAACCCATTCTTTACCAAACATTAGAAATTGTGTGAAAAATATTTTCCATCAGGTCTTGTATGTGATACAGGAGGAATTTTCAAATCGGAGTTTCAGAAGCAGAAATAACGCAGAAAACGCAATTTACCTTTGTGCTCCCTAGCAAAAAGTCTATGATTTACTTGAAAATTTTGAATTTATAGGGAAAAACATTTCTCATCGGAAACACTGTCCAACAAAGAAGGAGTTTTTCAAATTGGACTCCTAAAAGTAGAGATATTGGCAAAAATAAGATACACATCTACGCCCCTGGCATAGAAACCATGCATTATTTTAAGAAGAAAATGTTTCTAAAAAGTTTGTCGACATGAGTACTATCAATCTACGAATGTTTTTTTCAATCCAGAATTTAGACGCTCATATTTTGCTGCAAATACATCACAAGCGGAAATTAAGATTTATGCCCCCTGTTGGCCAAACCATTTTGTTACAAAAATTTTAAATTATGTGCAAACGATTTCCCATCAGGAACTGAATCTGGTGCAGAAAGAATTTTTCAAATCGGAGATTTAGAAGCAGAGATATAGGGGAAACACAATTTACCTCTACGCTCCCTAGTGGAAAGTCTATGAATTACTTGAAAATTTTGAAATTATATGAAAAACATGTCACACTAAAAACACTATCCAACAAAGAAGGAATTTTTCAAATCAGACTCCTAGAAGTAGAGATATTGACAAAAATAAGATATACATCTACGCCCCTGGCGAAGAAACTGTAGAATATTTTAAGAAGAAAATATTACAAAAAGGTTTATCGATGTGAGTGGCATCAGTCCACGAAAGAATTTTTTCAGTCAATATTTTAGAAGCTCAGATTTTATGGCAAATACATCAGAAGCAAAAATTAAAACTTGCACCCCCTGGTGGCCAAAGTATTCTTTTCCAAAAATTAGAAATTATATGCAAAAGATTTTCCATCAGGAGGTGTATCCGCTGAAGAAAATATTTTTCAAATCAGAGTTTTAGAAGAAGAGTTATTGGGGAAAATGCAATGTACTGTTACGCCCCCTAGCGGAAAATCTATGCGTAATTTGAAAAAGTAACTATATCTAAAATACTTTTCGACATAAATGGAATCGAAAGATAAAATAATTTTTTCAATCTGATGTTTAGAAGCAAATATGTGAAATAAAACGTCTTTTTGAATTCGACATCATCTGCATTTACGCCTTCTAGCGGCAAAATTGTACATCGTAAAAAAAAACGAAATGAAGAATCATCATTCGCATATTTCAAGCTTCCCAATGCAAAAAGAATTTTTCAAATCTGACTGATAGTTGCAGAGATACCGTGAGTACAGACAGACGGACGGACGGACAGACAAACCGGTAACATAAGCACGATCTTTTTTTACAAAAGATGTGCTAAAAAACAACAACAAAGGAATTCAAGAGGAAAGGAAGATTAAATGAAATTCTTCAAGTGGAACTAGAATTAAATTGGCTTTCAATTGGTGTATTCCACACTTTACTCAATCGAACATATTGATTAAATGTTTGCTAAATTTTTTTGCGGATTTCAATTGCTGAAGGTTGGTAGGTCTGGGAAACATTCTACACCCCCACCATAGCAAGAAAAATAACTACTAGATGTGAAAAGCACTAAAAATTTGCACAGGTATAAGTTAAAGAAGAAAAAAAGAGAGAAAAGAACTGACCACCTTATATCTCTTCTACCTAAAAACATGTCTAACCTAGGTACTACAACAATTGTAATAATAACTAAGATCAAGAGCATTCTGTACCTATAATTTTGTCACCATTTTCAAGCTGAAACACAAGGATTTATGCAGTAAAATGATATTTAACAACACTAGAGGATAGAGGCATCCCTAGGAAAAAAATAAAGGGAGAAATCTTTGCTCCATCCTACTTCATTTTCAGAATATTTTTTTTTCCATTTTTAATATCAAATACAAAAATTTGTGTAATTAAATGGTGATTAAACAATAATACAATGCTGGTAAAACACCGTTGGGAGGGGGTTGCAAGAAAAATCTTCACTGCCTTTAGCTTCCATTGTCGAAAGTTTTTGCCTCCATTTTACGATTACGGGAGAAATTTTTGCTCTGTCCAACTTTTTGTTTTCGGAAGATTTTCCCCCATGTATTTTAATTGAAGTTTTAATGGTTAAAAACAATTAAGATAGTATAATTGCAGTGCTTCACTCAGGGCCAAGATGACTGTGAAGATTGTACATGCAACAAATATGTACCTTCAAGACAGTCATTAATAGGTGAGTTTATAACTCTTAATTTTCTTTGATTACTAAAAACTGTATCTGCTCAAAGATGAGCCTGGGCCAGTACCAGGTTCAGACTGCATGTTATTTACTATGGTTTAGGCTTGCCCTCTCTGAGAGAATTTTCTTCTCTTTTTTTTTTTTTTTTTTTGATTTTATGCGATTTCATATACAAGTCTTTAATTGTACTGTACTTCCAAGTTGGTAAAGGGAATTTTTCTTCAGCTAGGTCTGTGAGTAAAATGAGTGCTGGGGGGGGGGGCTGTTCAGGGTTCCCATGGTCTATATAAATCATCCTTAAAAGTCCTTAAAAGGTGCTTAATTCTTTAGGGTGCTTAAAAAATCCTTAATTTTTGACAAAAATTCCAAAAGGTACTTAAAAAAATACTTATCTTTCCTGACTGCACGAATTCTATAAGTTATGATGTAGTGCAGGGGTGCACAACCCGCGGGCCGCTTGCGGCCCTCAAAGTCAGTTTATGCGGCCCGCAGATAAATATTTTATACTATTGAAAACGTGAATATATATATTGTGAATGATGAGATTTTTTCCCATTATTGTAGGCCCTAGTTGAAATAAGAAAATTATAAAAATGTTTCGTTAACTAGCAAATTTTCCAACAATGAAAAGTTTTGTTGAAAGTTCTGAATTCCATGTAAATGTGGCTAAATATGCATCTCTTGTAGTGGACCTTCACAATGAGTTTAAAAGACGATTTGAAGATATAAGAAAATTTGAGGTTTTGTTTGATATGTTTTCTCTACCATTCACTACTGACGTTGCGTCAGTGCCACTAGATTTCCAGATGGAATTAATTGATCTTCAGTGTAACAATGAGTTAAAAACAAAATACTCTGAAGTTTCTCTCCTAGAATTTTACAAAAATTACTTACCGAAAGAAATGAAATTGCTCAAAGATCATGCTTTAAAAACGGCAACGTTGTTTGGAAGTACCTACTTATGCGAGCAATCGTTTTCTTTGATGAAACAAATAAAGTCAAAGTGTCGTTCCCGTTTAAGTGATACACTATTGGAGGGAAACTTGCGCATTACCATCTCTAACATTGAACCTGATATTGACAGACTATTGAAAAATAAACAATGCCAAGCATCTCATTAGGAGCATTAGGCTACTACTTGATTTGATGGTCAGTTTGACGATATACTGATTTTAATTTTTTATATACTTTGATGTTAAGAATTCTGTTTTTTGTAAAAATAAAAATTTTACAACCTTGTGATAGTATTATTTTATTTTATATACCCCTAAATCTTTTCCAATTAGGAGTAAGTTGATTGTAAATCAGTAATTTGATAACTTAATAACGCAATTTGCCAAAAAACTTCAAAAATGGATTTAAACCATTTAGAGGACACAAAAATGGTATTGAAACACATTTTTTGTCTGCTGGTAAAATAGGTTATTCGGATAATAGTAAAATTAGCTTTAGCGGTAGGGTTTGGCAAGTGCCTATGTGAAAAGGTAACTTGCGGCCCGCCACTTATTATGTAAAAATAAACTTGGCCCCCACTTATAAAAAGGTTGTGCACCCCTGATGTAGTGCCTAGAAGTTTGCTTCTGATTGGCCATGTTGATGTCATGTGATATCAGCTGAAAGCCCGTGGAAAAGCACAGGACAGTACAAGATAAGTAATTTGTTGAAAAATGTGAAGGACCATGGGCACTCTAAATAACATATATCAAGCAGATTCTGGATATTGTTTTTTTGTTTTTTTCAAGTCTCTCTACCATTTCTTGGAACTGACAGCTTACTTTTGTATTTCCCCTTTTTTCTATATGCTAGTAACAATTAGTGAGATATACCAAAAGAAAATTAAGTGCAAAAGTGAAATCTTCAACTCATACGTTTTACTGTGGTATTGCAATTTAAACTATGAGATGTTGGTAAGAAAGTTTTGCTACCTTCATAGATTTAGAGAAAACTTACGACCAAGTAAATAGGACACTTTTGGGGAAGGTATTGAATGAATATGGTGTTACTGGGAATCTACTTAACTGTGTAAAAGCCATGTATGCTGGCGGTAGAGCTTGTGTACGAGTTAATGGTATTTTATCAAAATGGTTTTCTATTGGTGCAGGAGTCAGACAAGGTTGTGTAATGTCACCATGGCTGTTTAATATATTTATGGATGCATGCATGTGTGATGCCAATATAGATAATACTGGTTTATGTCTTGGTGACATCTGTGTGGGCCAATTGCTGTATGCTGATGACACTGTCCTGTTGGCAGAGAGCAAAAGTGAGTTGCAGAATGTGTTGTCTCGGGTGTACGAAGTTTGCATGAAATTAACTGAGTATAAATAAGGGAAAAACCAAAGTTATGGTTTTTGAGAGAGGAACTGGTAGTACTGAATGTAATATATGTTTTAATGTCACAGTGATTGACCAGGTGAGTGAGTTTGTGTATTTAGGAAGCATGTTTGACAGAGAGAACAAATTGGATGGTGAAATTAGTAGGCGAGTGAATTCTTCATTGAAAGTCATGGCTGCTTTGGGAAGGTTTCACAGGAATGATGGGTTCTCAAGAGAGTCCCACATGGCTGTATATGAAAGTGTAATTGTTCTTACTCTGATGTAGGGCAGTGAAACCTGGGTACTACAGAAGAAGCATAGGAGTTGTTTGTGTGCTGGAGAAATGCGTTACTTACGGGGGGGGGTTTGTGGCAAGACACGGTCGGGTTGTGTGAGGAATGAAGATGTGTTGCAGTTGTGTAATGTGAAGCAAAATGTTGTTAGCAAGGTGGAGACTAATATGCTTCCGTGATTTGGCCATGTTGAAAGAGTGAGTGATGAGATGACAATCACTTCGTCGACAACTCATTTCATCGACACTATATATGCAAACAGTCGATTCCTCAAATTTTTTGTAAAATCTACAGTTTTCAATTGAGAACCATCAAATTTGGTATACTATCTCATGATACTCTAACTAAGCCCATACAACATTTTCGTAAAATCTACAGTTTTCAATTTAGTATTAAAAGAAATCCGTCTTGTTGCACGATAATATTTAATCAGCTAAAAAATGAAATCTATATACAGTTTAAAAACACATGAGCACTTTCGGTGTCACATTGACACCTTCATCAGATGTAATTTCACCATGTGGCTACATGCTGGTCTTATGTACGTGGAGTAGATGCATCATGGGAAAGGTAATGTCAATGTCACATGATATACCAGATAACAAGACAATAAAAAGGCATAATTAACCAATGAGCACTTAACAGAGGCAATTGCTATTGTGCTGTCCTTCCCAACAAGATTGCTCCAAGGTTCAGGTAAAACATAAGGATAATAGTCATTACAGCAACGTGTATTATAAGCCGAAATATAGAGGCTTTCTGCAAATAACAAGGAATAAACAGAGTTAGGTGTGTTTATGATCTTAGCGTTGTCCCAGTCTGGGATGGAATTTCCAGCACTTATGGTTCTTGCAAAAGAGGTGCATTGGTGATTCATTTTTAGATCATATCTGTGTTCATTTAATCTCAAATCCAAATTTCTTTTGGTAGAACCCACATAATGATTGTTTAGTTCACCAGAGATAGTGTCGAGCATAGGAATAACATACACACCCCATTTTTTCCCTTTGTCAATTTTGTCACGATCATTGCGGATAATGGTATATAGATTGCATGATCGTATTCCAAATTGTATTTTATGACAAGAACATATGTTGGTGAGGAGGTTTACAATATGTGGATTAAAATCAATAGATCCAACATACTTTTTAGGCACTTGCTCACTAATTAAAGCAGTTGACATAGAAAAACGTACTTTATTGTGCACTCCCTTAACAACGTTGTCCGGGTAACCATGGTTTTTAGCGAGGGATGATATCCATTGTAGTTCTTGAGCTCTGGCGAAATGGCTAGAAGAATGTGAATATGCTCTTCTAAATAGGAAGTGCAGAGCAGAAATTTTATGCTGAAAAATGTGAGCAGAATTGTACGGAATTAGAGTGGGTGTGGAAGTAGGTTTTCGATAAACAGCAAAAGACAGGGAATTGTCAGAAGGGTTACGAGTAATTTGAAAGTCAAGATAAGGTAAGACGAAGTTATTTTCAAGTTCTATCGTGAGTTTGATGGAGGGGTATTGAGCAGACATAGTGTTGACAAACTGATGTAACTGATTTATGGTATATGGCCAAATTACCAAGATGTCATCAACGTAACGGATATAGAGACTAGGTTTTTGTGGGAATTCTTGTATGACTTTATTTTCAATATGCTGTAGAAGAATTTCTGCTAAGACTGAGGATAAAGGTGAACCCATGGCTGTCCCATCGGTTTGTTGGTAAAAAATGTTCTGAAATTTGAAAAATGAACGCTTTTTAATGAGATGAAGAGCATTCATTATGAAAGCAATATCATTGGCAGGAATGTCAGAATCAATGAGCAAAGCCTGAATCAACTGAAATGTAGCTTCCATAGGTACATTCGTGTATAAAGAAACTACATCTAGGGACGCCAAAAAATAGGAATTTGGTAGTGGCTGAATTAACTTTAACCTATCAATAGCTTGTGTGGTGCTCTTTATTGAGTAGGAAGAATTCACTGTAAATTTGGTGAGATAACTTGCCAAAGCTTTTTCCAAAGGTCGGGTGGGGGCAATATAACCTGATACAAGAGGGCGAATAGGGTACCCTTCCTTGTGTAGTTTTAATCTACCAAATAAATCGGGCACATGGCAGCCGGGGGTGGATTGAAGGCTTTTGAAAAGGAGTCCGGAGGAGCTGAAGAGTTCTTAAGGCGGCTTAAAGCACTAACAGTAGCCCTGGTGGGGTCTCGTTCCACTATTACATGAGGGACACTAGAAATGACATTGAGCATTTTTTGAATATAATCACTTTGATTTAAAAGCACAACTTGACTAGTTTTATCAGCTAAAAGAATGGCAATATCTGGGTCCTTTTTCAGTTCAATCAGCTGCTGCATTTCCTCACGAAGCTAGCATTCTTCGGTGGTTTTACACCGTCTTGGATTGTGTTTGTAAAGAGACTTTGCGATTTTTATTCTTGCGAAGTTCCGATCTTCTATTGGAAGTGGATATAAAATTTTCTCAATTTGCGGAACTGTTTTGAATAAGTCCACTTTACGTTGGTTAGGGTAAGCGAACTTGTAACCTCGTTGCAAGGCTCTTAGTTGAATGGGATTCAGAACTTTATCACTTAGGTTTCTGACTCCATTAAGTGAATCAGAGTTAAAGCTGTCATGGTCCAGTTCATGCAAATCCAATCCATTACCCACATTAGGTGATCCATGTAATGATCCTTGTTCAGAAAGGCCGATACGATGTCTTGTTTGAAATCCGAACAGCCTATGCGTTCTACTACGAACTTCCGAATCCACCAACAATCTTAGTTTTTTCACATGGGTGTTAAATAAAACCTTCATTTCATTTTCGATTATTGCTGTAATTATGAATAATGTACGGTCCAAAATTATTGGGTGTGAGGAATCAGCTAGGAATGAGTAACAGGTATAGCATTTCTTATTAAAGAAGTCAATACTACTGCACTTACTTCTGATCTGTTGAAGTAGTCTCTTCCTTTCGGCAGTCCTTATAATCCTGGCGTCTCGTCTGGTAAATGGAGAATTGAAGATACGCAGATGTCGTGGAATGACATTTAAATCTCTGCAATTTAGTAAAAATGACAAATGTGCCGATTCCCTTGAAAGTTTTCCACGAAAACTTCTAAGTGATTGCATAGCATGGCTCCACATGATGAATTTTGACAACGTTGTTAAGGGAGTGCACAATAAAGTACGTTTTTCTATGTCAACTGCTTTAATTAGTGAGCAAGTGCCTAAAAAGTATGTTGGATCTGTTGATTTTAATCCACATATTGTAAACCTCCTCACCAACATATGTTCTCGTCATAAAATACAATTTGGAATACGATCATGCAATCTATATACCATTATCCGCAACGATCGTGACAAAATTGACAAAGGGAAAAAAATGGGGTGTGTATGTTATTCCTATGCTCGACACTATCTCTGGTGAACTAAACAATCATTATGTGGGTTCTACCAAAAGAAATTTGGATTTGAGATTAAAAGAACACAGATATGATCTAAAAATGAATCACCAAAGCACCTCTTTTGCAAGAACCATAAGTGCTGGAAATTCCATCCCAGACTGGGACAACGCTAAGATCATAAACACACCTAACTCTGTTTATTCCTTGTTATTTGCAGAAAGCCTCTATATTTTCGGCTTATAATACACGTTGCTGTAATGACTATTATCCTTATGTTTTACCTGAACCTTGGAGCAATCTTGTTGGGAAGGACAGCACAATAGCAATTGCTTCTGTTAAGTGATCATTGGCTAATTATGCCTTTTTTATTGTCTTGTTATCTGGTATATCATGTGACATTGACATTACCTTTCCCATGATGCATCTACTCCACGTACATAAGACCAGCATGTAGCCACATGGTGTAATTACATCTGATGAAGGTGTCAATGTGACACCGAAAGTGCTCATGTGTTTTTAAACTGTATATAGATTTCATTTTTTAGCTGATTAAATATTATCGTGCAACAAGACGGATTTCTTTTAATACTAGTATTCATGCACGAATTATAGTGTCTACAGTTTTCAATTTAGAATCACCAAATTTGATATCTATCTCATGGTGCTCTAACTTAGACCGTACCCGTTTTTTGGAAAGGGTCGGGGCCCTGGGTCAAGTGGACCCCTACAACATTTTCGTAAAATCTACAGTTTTCAATTTAGAACCACCAAGTTTGGTATACTATCTCATTGTGCTCTTACACCAACTTAGATCATAGACGGAAGGAGTCAGGGACCGGGGTGAAGGGGGCCCCATACAACATTTTTGTGAAATCTATAGTTTTCAATTTAGAACCATGAAATTTGGTTTACTATCTCATGGTACTCTAACTTAGCTTGCAGATAGGGTATTTGGAGTGCAGAGGTACTCTAACTTAGCTTGCAGATAGGGTATTTGGAGTGCAGAATTGTGTTGCAGTTCTTAAGTAAAAAAGGAAATTTTTCAGAAAATTTTGTATGGGGCTCCCTTTACCCCGGACCCCAATCCCTTCCAAAAACCATATACGGTCTAAGTTAGAGTACCATGAGATATTATACCAAATTTGGTGGTTCTAAATTGAAAACTGTAGATTTTACGAAAATTTTGTATGTGGCCCGCTTGATCCCGGGCCCTGACCCCTTCCATTTGTGGTCTAAGTTAGTGTAAGGGTATAATGATATGGTATACCAAATTTGGTGGTTCTAAATTAAAAACTGTAGATTTTATGAAAATGTAGTATGGGGGCCCCTTGACCCCGACCTCTTCCGTATGTGGTCTAAGTTGGTGTAAGAGTACAATCAGATAGTATAGCAAATTTGGTGGTTCTAAATTGAAAACTGTAGATTTTACGAAAATGTTGTATGGGGCCCCCTTCACCCCGGGCCCCGACCTCTTCCGTCTGTGGTCTAAGTTGGTGTAAGAGTACAATGATGTAGTATACCAAATTTGGTGGTTCTAAATTAAAAACTGTTGATTTTATGAAAATGTTGTATGTGGCCCCCTTGATCCCGGGCCCTGACCCCTTCCATCTGTGGTCTAAGTTAGTGTAAGGGTATAATGATATGGTATACCGAATTTGGTGGTTTTAAATTGAAAACTGTAGATTTTACAAAAATGTTGTATGGGGGGCCCTTGACCCCGGGCCCCGACCTCTTCTGTCTGTGGTCTAAGTTGGTGTAAGAGTACAATCAGATAGTATAGCAAATTTGGTGGTTCTAAATTGAAAACTGTAAATTTTACGAAAATGTTGTATGGGGCCCCCTTCACCCCGGGCCCCGACCTCTTCCGTCTGTGGTCTAAGTTGGTGTAAGAGTACAATGATATAGTATACCAAATTTGGTGGTTCTAAATTAAAAACTGTTGATTTTATGAAAATGTTGTATGGGGCGCCCTTTACCCTGGACCCCGACCCCTTCCAAAAACCATGTACGGTCTAAGTTAGAGTACCATGAGATATTATACCAAATTTGGTGGTTCTAAATTGAAAACTGTAGATTTTACGAAAATTTTGTATATGGCCCCCTTGATCCCGGGCCGTGACCCCTTCCATCTGTGGTCTAAGTTGGTGTAAGAGTACAATGATATAGTATACCAAATTTGGTGGTTCTAAATTAAAAACTGTTGATTTTATGAAAATGTTGTATGGGGCCCCCTTGACCCCGGGCCCCGACCTCTTCCGTATGTGGTCTAAGTTGGTGTAAGAGTACAATCAGATAGTATAGCAAATTTGGTGTTTCTAAATTGAAAACTGAAGATTTTACGAAAATGTTGTATGGGGCCCCCTTCCCCCGGGCCCGACCTCTTCCAAAAACCGTCTACGATCTAAGTTACAGTACCATGAGATAGTATACCAAATATGGTGTTTCTGAACTTTTTTTCGTGTTTTTAGGAATTGATTGTTTGCATATACTGTATAGTGTCGACGAAGTGAACCAGACCCGATGGATGTCAGCGAAGCCCGGGGCGGAATGTCAAGATCACTGTAAATGGAGAAGTTTGATACGGCAACAGTAAATAAAAATTATCTGGTAGTTTGTATTTCTTTGTGGAGCTAACCTCTGAATATCAGAGAACAGCTTAGTGATATGTATGCATGATTAAATGCAAAATTCAAATCTTGTAACTTTAACCACAGTTTTATAATTTACACATCCTTTATTGTATATGTGATTATTCTGTCACATAGGAAAACTGATTTGGCCAGCTGAACTCTCTCTCTCTTAAATTGCATAAGTTCAACTTTATTGCATCCTCTAACTTAAATTATACAGAAAAATATTGCAAATCCAATCGGCATAGTTAAGTCAAGGTAGTATTTGGGTTTACGTCTTTGTTGGGAGGGAGGTGCTTAAAAATCCTTAAAAAGTCATTTTTTAATTATTATTCTTCTTGCTTTGTTCCTTGCTGTCACTGTAACAAACAAACACCCGACTTCTGAGTTACAACTCTGTTTTGACTGGCTTCTCTTTACATTCTTGGCAAAGAGCTAGTGGCATATATAGATTTTTTTAATCCAGTGGTGTATATAGATTTCGACAAAAAATGGAAGTTTTTGAAATCTGCCAGAACACAAAATCAAAGTTAATAAAAAATAGAAGAAAAAATTAGAGCATTTTTTTCTAATGTGAGTTGCATTAAAAAAAAAGTTTGGGGGCAAGCCCCCCCCCCTTCTAGGAACCACCTCATGATTGTTATTAAATCTCCTGTTGATCATGATTAACAAATACCTCCCCTGAAAGAATGGGGGGGGGGCTTTGCTGTAGAAGCTGATCAAACAGGAGATTTCTGTTCTACAGCAGCTTCAAAATTTAGAGCATGTTTCATGTTTACTTGTGCCTAATCAAAAAGTGAATTTGCTGACTTGGTGGTGCAGTGGTCTAAACGATGGCTTCTGATCATTCGTCCTAGATGGGTCCGGGTTCAAATCCTGTGAGGTATGGATGTTGTATTTGTCTTACAGCACTAACTCTCTTCCTTCCCTGGAACCAGTTGCCCAAAATTAGGGATGGGTGACTGCTTATAGCCCACTGAGTTGCTCGTGGTGGTTGTTAAACCTCCAAGGGTTGCTAAACACCAAGAGAGAATAAATCTAGTAAACAATTCCATTTATTGGCATAAAGAGGCAAAGAAATACATTTCCTGCAAGCTTTTATGCCAATAAATGCCTCAGTATGCCAATAAATGGAATTATTTACTAGATTTATTCTCTTTTGGTGTTTAGCAACCCTTGTAATGCAGCCACTAACATATCCGATTTGCGAAGTTATTATGCTACCGAGAAGGTAACAATCACATGCTGTGAGTAGCTCGGCTGACTGTTCTTTGCCAGAATTGATGTCAACAAAACGACACAAACATGCATGCACAGTCTGCACGAGCGTCAGCCTATATGTTGGTTTCTGTGCACTGCATCTTTTATCCCAGGATATGTTGGCGCTAGTTACGTCTCGCTGAGCCTTAACTTCTTCTCAGTTAGATATTCTTTGACAGATGGGTACATAGGCAGGCAGACAAAGCTATATCATCATAGCTATATAGTTTGTCATAAGCATGCTAAAAAGTGAATAAATGTTTTATGCTGCATGAGTTTTTTCACTTGAAAAATATAATTCCATTGTTTTGTATGTGCTAGTTGTCCTAATTTTCAGTAGTAGTAATGTTTTTTTCTATGAAATCAGTATTTTGAAACTGTATTGTGCAAATTTTTTAAACAGTAAATATTTCATACTTAAACCTATGTGCAATGAGATTTCATTACAAAAATTTTGTAACAGTAAATAATGTCATTTTCACAGTGTGTGTGCCAAAAATAATTAACTTAAAGTACAATTCATGTTTTTATTTTACAATAAAACTGTTTTGGTTACTTTGTTATTAAGTGAAGAGAAAAAAGAAATAATTCCTTTCCATTATAATAAAGCAAAATGAAAACACTGCATTCAATAAATATGTAAAATATGAATACTTAATATTTTAATCCTTTATCTGTGATAGCTGCATTTTTTCTAAACATCACATGCAGATTTTTCAAGTATGTAATTTATATTCTTGGTACCTTGACATGCAGAGTTTTCAAGTCTGTAATTTACATTCTTTGTACCTATTTACAACAAGTGTTGATAAGATTGATAAAAGTAATTTATATTGTATTATTTATGCTGATAACTTTTCCAGTTATAAATAAAAAAATGAATAGATAATATTAATTCATAAAGTATTTTATGCAGAGCCCTTTTGCTCTTATATGTATGATACGATTTTAATATTGTTAAGTAGAGTATTAAGAAATATTAACTTTTTAAATGCATAAACCTTTTCATGATCTTTGCAAAATACAGATATATATTTGCACAAAAATGTATGATGCATTGGAGTAGTGTACTTCTGTTCTGTGCTGCACAGTTCTTTAAAAGGGAAATAGTGTGTTCTCAATTGTCTGGGTGCATATTATTTTTGCACGATTTTATTTTATTGATTCAAAAAACGTGTGCTGTAAATATATGCAAACTGTAAATTTAAATGTGTGTATATTCCTCTCTCAAAAGTTCTTGAGACTCAGTGTTTCTTAGTTGAGGCTCACTCAAAAGCTGGTACCATTTGACACAACTACAAAACAGAGACTTTTCTAAATATTAACACTGATTTATCACGTTGCATCAAAGAAGAAATAAATGAAACGTCTAATTAAATGATAAAAATTATTTGCAGGTATTGAAAAAATTGTGAAAAGGACTTCCTTTAATGAATGCCCATGAAGTGATCCTTTAATTAATGCCTGTGAAATGATTCACATGAGCCACAATACTATGCGAGTGATTTATATCTTGTTACTGATGCTGTGAATCAACTTGAAGAGAAAAGAGTGTGAAGAAATTAACAAGTGTATCAATCACAGCCACTGCCTTTGTTGCACCCTTTTTTACGCTTTCCAACCGTAGGTTAAAGAAGTGTATATGCTCCAGCTTTGTCCATCTGTCTGTCTGCACGATAACTCGCGTAAAACTGGTTCGATTTCGATGAAATTTTAGTATGTGGTAGGGGACAACCTGGGGACGAACCCTGTTGAAAATGGAAGAAATGGGGTCAAAGTTTAGGACATAGGAGCAGGATCCATTCCATCGCCCTTATGCATCATAACTTACGTAAAAATGCTTTGATTGCGACACAACTGTATCATGTTGTTCCAGAGGTATATTGAACTGGTTCTGTTGAATATCATCGAAATGGGGTCAAAGGTCAGGGCACAGGAGCGAGATTTATTCCACAGCCATTAGCCTCATAACTTGACTAAAAATGCTTCTATTGTGACAAAACGGCATCATGTTGTTCCAGAGGTATAGTGAACCGGTTCTGTTGAATATCAACGAAATGGGGTCAAAGGTCATTGCACAAAAGCAAGATTTATTCCACAGCCATTATTCTCATAACTTCCGTAAAACTGCTTCTATTGCGACAAAACTTTAGTGTGTTGTTCCGGAGGTATACTGAACCAATTCTGTTTAATATAATCGAAATGGGGTCAAAGGTCAGGGCACAGGAGCAAGATTTCTTTTATAGTCATTATCATCATAACTTGAGTAATGATTTCTGGTATGTTGGAAAGCGTATTATAATCAATGCATTGCATGATTTTACTAACATGTTGTTAGGGTGCAAGGGACAGTGGACTTTGAATATAATGGTATCATAACTGAAGAAGAAGAAGCTAAGCTGGTTCACCAGAGTAAGGAAAAAGATAGGAAGGAACAGGAGGAAAGGCACGATTTTCTTTTTGGAAAGATAGAAGTATTTACATAATACATAGGAAAAAGAGGGGAAATAAAATTCTAAGTTGTGTGAAGAACAGGGTCAGAGAAATGATATGGGAGCCCAGTGGTTAAGTGAAAGATGGGGTGAATACTTCTGTGAGTTATTAAAGCATGAAAGCGAAAGTGACTGAGGCAGAAGAAGATGATGTCACAGTGAGAGATGAAAGTACTGGAGAGATCTCAAGAGAAGAGGTGTGTAAAGCTTTAAAGTCTCTTCGGAATGGTAAGGCTCTGGGAGTGGATGGCATAACTGCTGAGGTGTTAAAATATGGTTGTGACTCTGTAATTGACCGGCTAACTGAAATTTGCCAGTTGTGCTGGGAGTTAGGAATGTTCCTTCAGGATCGGAGGGAGGCTATGATTGTTCCGTTACATAAGGGAAAAGGTGAAGAGGTGTGACGCCATTCCATGAATTGATTCTTTGTTTCCAGGTCGTAAAGATACGCCCACGTTTCATCCCCTGTCGCCAGATTGGGAAAAGACATGTCTTCATTGGCTTCAAATGCTTCCAGCAGATCAGAGCAGACTTCCACCTTTCTCTCCTTCAAATTGGGTGTCAACTGTCGAGGTTCCCACTTTGCACACACTTTCCGATACCCTAAGTCTTCCACCATCTTTTGTATAACATTGTGACTACAGTCCAGTTGTGCAACAAGTTCACGGATTGTGACTCGTCTCTTCGCGTGAATCAATTCATCCACTTGCTGCCAATTTGTGTCACTGGTCACAGATGATGGTCTCCCACTGCGTGCTTTGTCTTCAATGTGGGTTTCCCCTTCTCTAAACTTCATCCATCTGTGCACATTGCTCTTGTCAATGGTGTGATCTCCATAAACCTTCTGTAGCCTTCTATGGATGTCAGACAGCCTGCACCCTTTGTCAAGAACTCAATGATGACACAATGCTTCTTCTTGGAATCCATGATTTACCTGCAATGAAGAAGGAGGGTTACTATAGAGGAAGAGTTACTCTACCAACATGTGCAATTTGAACGGCTTCTGTCAGTTAATAAAAAAGTTATGCGCACTTTGGCATTACTATTGGTACAACATTCATAACTTTGAGGAAAATTTAAACTCGCTAGGGAACATCTCAGGGATCTTCAAATAAGCCAAAATTGCTAGTTATTTTTTTAGGTATTCAGGGCTGTTTATTTTTTATTGCCTGTGCTGATTCGAAAAAATTCACATCATTGAATGGCATTTAAATGAGTTAAATGTTTCAAGAGTTTGTTGTTCATGCCCTACTTTTTCAAATGTGCATTCACATACTTCATAGAAAATAATAATTTAATGTACTTGTGTCTCTTCTAAAGCTGTAAAATGTTTTCGTCTTGTGCTACACTGTTTGCAGCTGTGCTGCAGTAATTTGGAAACTGCTGCTTTAGGTGCATTTCTTTTTTAAATATTTTGAGCATGTGGAAATGTTTGATCTTTTAAGAGTTGTCAAAAACCAAAAATTGAGTATAATACAAGCAAATTTCAGAAGTAACTGATAATTGTTTGCTCTTGTACATTCTTCTGATTTTATGCTCCAGTTAAAGATACACTGCCATAAGTACATCATTGTTATAATTTTGTATTAAAACTTTTGATTAAATATTTTGTATTAAACATTGTTATAACTTTGTATTAAAACTTTTGATTGTGTAGTTGTATTACTTTATCTTCGTAAATATCATTAAAAACATATTTGCTGTCATACCATTTTTCTGCATAAATCTGTTATCAGTCACAGCTGGATTGTGTAGCAGATTTAATGTTCACTTCAAGGAATTCGGTATATGATTCTTTTTGAATGACTTAGTATAGTGGAACCTGCCTAAGATAGGATCCAAGGGACTGACATTATTTTCCATTTTACTCACATGCATCCATGGAAGCCATTGAAATGTAAACATGAGAATTTTTGTCATGCTAATGACATATTCTACAAAATTAGTGATTACTTAACAGAATGTGTTATTTGGACCTACCTTAATCAACTAAATGTCACGAACTCCTATTTTTTAAAAAGAATCCAGCATTGATTTCGAAACAACTCGTACAATGTGATGCTCAGTCAGAGCATGTGCATTGATTGATTGATGTGATGCTCTGACTGAGCATCACATTGTTCATTGACTGAAATAGTTCAAAGTCATCTCGTAGAAGCGCAAAATCTCGAATATCCTGAATATTTTGCAATGTCTGATTATATGTTTTTATCCTAGATGTGGTTTCTATATTTACGTCCGCTATTTCCTCATCCTCACTGCTATTGTTGCTTTTTCTCCAATTTGATGTCGCTGAATAATTTCATCAAGATCTCCATTGCAAGGCTTAGTTCCAAGGTTTCTAGCTGTTTATAACCTTTTCACAACTGCTCTGTTATCTCGTCTTTTCGCTTTCAAATGTCAGGAGTTTGTGTTTTTCTGGCACTAAAATATGTACCTGGTCAGCAACGATGTTTAGATAGGTGGTAGACATCAAGTTTCCTGCACATGAATGACTGGACCCCAGAGTTTCCCAGTAGAACATTGGCAAAGCATTACACTTCCTTTACCAGCTTGTTTTCGTACCATGGTGCATCCTGGTGCCAATACTTCCCCAGATAAACGAAGCACACACACCCGACCGTTTACATAGTGTATAAGGAAACGAGATTCATGAATCAATCATTCAAGGTTCAGTTTTGATGCTCGCATGCCCATTGTAGGTGTTTTCGACGGTGAGCCGAGGTTAGCATGGCAACTCGGTGTGAAGCCCTATTTTGGGGGTCCCCGTAAGGAATCTTTCACAAGAGACCTCCCCATGAGGCGAGATGAGTACATGCGTTATTTTGGAAGTCTAACACAGTAAACAACAAAATCAAATTTTAAATCGTGCGCGTTATGTCCATTTCCAAGCAATGATTGAAGAAACCTAGTCAGAATCTTTCCGTCGAAATAACATGGAACTATTTATAGTGTACCATGAAGTTATTTATAGTGAGTAGTAACACACGAATCCCGGTGGCGCAGTGGTCTAAGGCGCTGGCCTCTGATCATTCGTCCGTAAGGGGTCCGGTTCGAATCCCGGTCAGGCATGGATGTTGTGTTTGTCTTACGGCACTGGCTCTCTCCCTTCCCTGGAACCAGTGACCCCAAATTAGGGACGGGCGACAGCTTATAGCCCATTGAGTTGCTCACGGTGGTCGTTAAACCTCCAATAATAATAAAAAAAAAACATACGAAGAGCCGAGGTTTGAAACCTAAACAAACCCACCTACAACTGCAGAGAAATACACGTCAGACTCTTTTCTTTGATTGGAGGTTTTAACGACCACCGTGAGCAACTCAATGGGCTATAAGCAGTCGCCCGTCCCTAATTTAGGGTCACTGGTTCCAGGGAAGGGAGAGAGCCAGTGCCGTAAGACAAACACAACATCCATGCCTTACCGGGATTCGAACCCGGACCCCTTACGGAAGAATGATCAGAGGCCAGCGCCTTAGACCACTACGCCACCGGGGCGGCCGTCAGACTCCGGAAGTGCATCCCAAAAAATTTCGGGGCAACCTATTAATACAAATTTTGAAGATGACAATCCGATTTTTGGCGTAAATGTGACAAGGATGGTAAGTCAGATAATATCTGAAAACTTGAAAATTTCATCGTCCTGGAGCGGGACTTGAACCCGTGTCTCCCAGATAGCCCCCGGGTATGCTAACCACTGCAACAACCTATTAATGTTGTCGCTTTCATTGCTGAAATATGATCGAGTATGCCGCACGATCATATTTCAAAATTGGTTAAATGCTTTGAAAACTATTTGTATTAATTAAAAATGAGTAAATTCAAATTTAAGAGGAAAAAAAAGCTCCTAGGCAGTGGTACACAGTCCTGAGAAACGGCCTGGCTCTCCGAAGACCACCAGCCCATGCGGTATCGATTCCTGCAGGCATGGAGGGGAGGGAGCTTCAAACCTTTGAGATCGAATATACAAGTATATGTTTACCTCAGCAGATATCAAGGCCGCCCCGGTGGCGCAGTGGTCTAAGGCGTTGGCCTCTGATCATTCGTCCGTAAGGGGTCCGGGTTCGAATCCCGGTCAGGCATGGATGTTGTGTTTGTCTTACGGCACTGGCTCTCTCCCTTCCCTGGAACCAGTGACCCTAAATTAGGGACGGGCGACTGCTTATAGCCCATTGAGTTGCTCACGGTGGTCGTTAAACCTCCAATCAAAAAAAAAGCAGATATCAAGCAAAGTTCGCAATGAAGAAATCAATCGATGTACAAAACTTGGTTGGAGAGCTTTTGAACAAATAGTACAGTTTTCAAGAGCAATATGCCATTATGTCTTGAAAGAAAAGTGTTTAATCAATGTATCTTTCCAGTGCTTGCGTACAGACCACAGACATGACTTTCAAAATTTGCTACTTGAGTTTTGCGTTTCTCTCTCTCTCTCTCTCTCTCTCTATATATATATATATATATATACTGAGTAACCACTTTATTATGACCACCCTCTGATTACTTCGTTGGGCCAACTTTTGCCTTTAACACTGCGTCGATTCTTCGTGGCATGGACTTCACGAGATGTTGATAGGTGGTTTGTGTGGTCTGAGACCATGCTTGATGAATAGCACTTTTCAGGAGTGTGAGATTGCAGGGTTGTGCATCCAGCTGTCTGATGGCTCGTTCAACTTCATCCCACAAATTCTCAATGGGGTTGAGATCTGGAGATTCTGGGGGCCACCTAAGCAAAGTAAACTCACCGACGTGTTCCTGAAACCAATCCTGTACAATACGAGCATTATGGCAGGACGCATTATCTTGTTGAAAGTAGCCATCGCCCTTGAGATAAACTATCCACATGACAGGATGCACTTGGTCCGCAACGATGTTTAGATATGATGTGCCAGCCAGACGTTGATCAACACGAATTAAAGGGCCCAAAGCATGCCAGGAAAACATTCCCCGAACCATAACGTTGCCTCCACCAGCTTGAAAGGTTGTAGCAAAGCATTTGGGGTCCATGCTTTCGTGCTGTTTCCGCCAAATTCTCACTCGGTCATGGGCATGGGGCAACTGAAAACGTGATTCATCGGACCACAAAATTTGTTTCCAATTATCGACTGTCCAATCCTTGTGCGAACTGGAGACGGTTTTCTCTTGTTAACTGGAGACACCAAAGGTGTTCGAACAGGCCTTCGGCTGTCATATCCCATCCGATGCAGTGTACGGCGAACAGTGCGTGCAATGCAGAGATCATTTTAGGGGATCCTTGATTATCTTACAGACCATCTTGGTCTGTAATTTGCTGCACTGTTGTCTGTTACCAGTCTGGACACTCTTCGTTCCGCCCGAGCAGTCACTAGTCGATGACGACCACACGTTGCACGTAGAGGCCTAGTTTTTTGGCTGACAGTCCAGTCTTTAAACACCTTAACAGCAGCTGCTCTGGAACATTTCACGAATGCGGCGGTTTCGGTGATACTCGCTCCATGGCTCCGAGCTCCTATAATCATCCCACGTTGAAAGTCCATCAAATCGCATTTTTTACCCATCTCGTCACCCAAAAATCGCTTTTACTACTGTCGCAAGCACTAAGCTTTCCCTTTTTATACTAGCCTCGCCCTCTGGCGGCAACATTGTGTAGCCATAGCTCATTTGCTTAAAACTGTCAGGTGGTCATAATAAAGTGGCCACTCAGTGTATATACACATGTATAAGTACAATCCTAAGAAAAAGTATCTAGCATTCTCCTTCATCCGGTTTGGCACTGAAAACCGCTGCTAAATTACGGTGAGAGTTGGAGCAGTGGGTCAACCACACTAAAATTTTAATAGGTTGCCCAGAAATTTTTTGTCTGCAGTCTTTGTGCGTCTTTTTTAGGTTTTTGAAATTTTAAAGTGTGGTTGACCCACTGCTCCAACTAACCCTCACCCGTAATTTCGCAGTGGTTTACATTACCAAACCGGATATAGGAGACTGCTAGGATACTGAAATTCTAGACTAGATTCCAAGGGAAAGGAAAAGACCCAGAAGACCTAGTGAGAGATGGGTGAATGAAATTCAAAAGCATGCGGGAGTGATATGGAGACTGACGCAACATAGAACGTTGTGGAAGAAACTTGAGACCATCCAGTAGTGGGTTGATGATGATATATATGCACTATATAGATAAAAGTAACCGGACACCCCTTCAAAAGCAAATGAACGTATCCGTTGCATTGTTAAGATGCACGGTACAGCTGCAAACGGTATAAAAACAAGCCTGCAGCTGACCGCTATCATATCGCACTGTGAGGGTGAGTGAAAATGTCGCGGCAGGAGAAAACTGACTTTGAGAAAGGAAAGATTTGTTGGGTGTTATATTAGTGGGTTGTCCATAAGAGAAACCAAGAGGCGTTTAAACATACCCAAGTCAACTGTTTTGAATGTACTGAAATAGTGGAAGACACGTGGGGTGCCTGAAACAGTAAAACGTACTGCCAGACCAGAGAAAATCAGTGATAGAGGACGTCGAAGCCTCAGGAGAGTCGTTACAGCTAATCGACAGAGTACTGCACAAAACCTCAGTGTACAGGAGAGTAAAAATGCTGGAACCTTGGTATGTACACGTACCATTCGCAGAGATCTTCATTCCATGGGTTACCGTGGTCGTGCGGCTACTCATAAGCCTTTCATCTCCACTCGGAATGCTACTCGTCGCTTAGCATGGTGTAAAGAACATTTATCATAGACCGTAGATCGAGGGAAACTGGCCATATGGACTGGTGAATCCCGATACACGATCCATCAGTCTGATGGCCCTGTGTGGGTATTGCTTCAGCCAGGGGAACGCTACTTACCACAGTGTACTGTTACTACGGTCAAGTTTGGAGCCGGCAGTGTACTCCTGCCGGGGTGTTTTTCGTGGTATGGTCTCGGCCCATTCGTTATCGTGGACAAATCAGTTAACCATAACGTCTACCTCGATATTCTGGACAATTATGCCCTACCAACTCTGTGGCAATACTATGGAACCGAGCCTTGTTAGTACCAGCAGGATAATGCACCGAGCCATAAAGGAAGGACAGTTACGGCGTGGTTTGACGATAATTCCGTATCGTGTGTGGACTGGCCAGCACAGAGCCCTGATTTAATCCCATAGAGCACCTATGGGATGAATTAGAGCGCCGCATAAAAAGTTTGAAACCAAGGCTTACTACTGATCAAAAGTTAGCGGCATCATTATGTACTGAATAGAAGCGCATAACTGTCGATGTGTTCCAAAACCTTGTCGAAAGCTTGTCTCGAAGGGTCAGTGCATGCATTAAGGCCGAAGGTGGACCGACACCGTACTACTGTATGTCAATAAATGCTATGTTGTGTTTCTCTTCTCGGTGTCCGGTGACTTTTGTCAATATAATGTATTTCGGTGCAATCCAAAGAAAAAGTATCTTAGCAGTCTCCTACATCCGGTTTGGCCCTGTAAACCACTGCCAAATTGCGGGTGAGAGTTAGTTGGAGCAGGGGGTCTATCACACTTTAAATTTTCCAAAAACCTTGCTATACTCTCTATTACATTTTCCCTCTTTGCTTTTTATATAAGAGGTGAAAGCCTATATTTACATACTTATGCCGGCGGAAAACGCCGAGCTTTAAAGCGTTGCTACGTCATTATAAGTTAGATTATAGCCTGTACTTTCCCCAATGAGAAGAGAGTGCTAAAAATAGCTGCGTCACCATGGTAGCAGGTCACGGGACCAGAACTTTCCTGTGTGGTTAACTATGAAGACAGAGTAAGCCGTTCATTCCTTTCCTTTGCGTCTTTAAAAAATGCTTAAAAATCAGAAAATGACTTTTTCTTAATTTTTTTTTTTTTTTTTTTTTTGTAAAAAAGGGGTGATAGTTGTCAATTTATGCTGTAAAAATTGCAATGCGTTATGATTTATAGTTTGCTATATATCGGGATTTTTTAATGAATCCCATTGCAAAATAGACAATTTGGTGAAATTTAAAAATTTAATTTCTTATAAACTAAATCGAAATTCAAAAAAAGGGCGACGAGGTGCAAAAATTGGCCATGGCCCCACATGCCTACAAAGTTTCGTGGTTCTGTTGAAATGATAGCAATTTTTTGCTTACCTCAACTTTGAAATACACTAGCTCTTGAAGTATAGCCAGAATCAAAAAACGGTTTATTCCAGCATGTTATCCGAATAATTCCCTACAAACGATGAAAATTTCATATCTTTGTGTTCAATACTTTTTGCGCTGCGGGCTAGGAAAGCGCGAGTGACGCAAAATTTCTAAAACAGCGGAGGCAGCGGCAGTTACTTATTTTTAGAATAGAGGGACTAGTTCACAACTTTAATTTCCTTGTCTTCAGTGATACTTTTTCGCACTGTCCTACATAGCTTTTTGTCTTCCACTTTGGAAGTTACATTTTCTTCATTCGTCTTCATTTCCTTTTTTTTTTTTTTTTTTTTTTTCGCATCGGCATGTTTGTATGTTCTGATATTTTTTCCATGTGGTTTTATGATATTTAATATAACATGCTGGGGTTGGAAATTTATTTGCGAGAAGATAATGGTTTATTGGAATACATATAACATAGGATCCGACTCTAGTCGGCTATATCCCTTCGATATAGTCGCCAGCATTATACGAAACCCGCTGCGCCGCCCCGGTGGCGCAGTGGTCCTAGCGATGACTTCTGATCATTCGTCCGAATGGGGTCCGGGTTCTGATCCCGGTGAGGCATGGATGTTGTGTTTGTCTTACGGCACTGGCTGTCTCCCTTCCCCGGATCCAGTGGCTCTAAATTAGGGACTTGCGACTGCTTGTAGCCCATTGAGTTATTCCCGGTGGTCCATAAAACTCCAATAAAAAAAACCGCTGCTATCTGTGTGGAAGTCAGCAAGGCGAGGCGTGTTCAGTGATGTATTCAGGCATCTTCTCAGGGGTGGGGTGCTGACCCCCTCCCCCCGTAAGTTTTTTGTCGATCTCCCCTTATATTTAGTCTAATTGTTTTCGTTTATAGTTGAATATTTGGAGAAATATTTAAAAAAAAAAAACTTAAAAGGAAAATATAATAAAAAAAACCATCCACAAAATGTTTATCATCCTTCAATAAAACATTAAACAGTCTTCACTGAAGGGGCAATTTTTCAAGCACTGACAACTCGAACTACTTCCACAATAAAAACCTAATTCCACAGAGTACATACTGTATGTTTGCACTGCAATACATCACATTTTGGAAACTGGCATTCAGCTTGTTTCAGTCTTCTGGATGCTGACTTTCCATGTATAATGTTAAGCCTCAGTGTAGCTAATGTGACGTTAGGGCTTTTAATACAACAAAATATTTGCTACCTAATTTTTAACAATAGCAAATTGTTAGACGTTATTCCCATAAAAAGTTGTTTTTTTCCCCTTGCGGTGGGAGCAAATGATCATCATATGTAGAGGGTTTTAGGAAGGGAGTGTCTGACCCCAGGTCTTAAACAACCCTTAGAAATAGGAAGCTAGGAGATTTGGGCTACAGTGCCCGATAGGAAAGTGACACGGAAGCGAAGTAGAAACGGAGAGGAAGACGCCCTTATTTATTACCGGGGGGCCAGTACCCGGGGTCCGACGGCTTAACGTGCCCATCCGACGCACGGCGGATATTTAGTGGATCCAGCGTTCGTACCTGCCTGGGATCGAACCTGAGGCCCTTTCCGTGGCAGTCACGAACGTTGCCCACTAAGCTAACCGCGGCCCTTGCGGTGGGAGCTTTACACTCTGTGAAAAAAAAAGGAAAAAGAAGTCGAGGAAACTGAAACTGGCATCCAAACAGTTTTTCTTTACTACTATGTGCTAATCTAAATAATCTAAAGGAGCTGAAACCAAATGGCAGGGTAATAGTTTGCACCATATGTTTTCAGGTAACACTGTAATGATTCCTTAATCAGAAATACGCTTGTAGTATGGCGAGGACATTTTTATGTTTTTTGGGATGTGGGGGGGGGCATTTTCTCCAGTACAGAGTTATCTTACTAGGATTCTCAATATTTTATACCACCCCATATTGAAATCCGTAGTCCATGATTGAATTAAAGCAATGGTACAACCTTTTTAATCACTTGTATGTGTAGAATTCTTGGAATTTGCATTTGCGATACATGAGCATAAGAAAATTTTATGTATATATATATATATAGAGAGAGAGAGAGAGCATAAGAAAATTATATACATATATTTTTCTTATGCTCTCTCTATATACACGAGCATAAGAAATTTATATATATATATAAACAAAATTGTGATTATATGTATATAATCAGTCAACAAGTTTCAGCCCCCTCAAAATTTGTAATTGCCCCTCCCCGAAAAAACTCTGAATGCAACACTGGGCATGTCGATCGTAATGTACTGGTCTACAGCCGTTACCATGTAGCCGGTGGTCTTGTAACGAAGCCTCGGAAGCGGTGCTCTCACCTTCGGAAACAAATCGAAGTTACAGTGACTTAAGTCAGGCGAATAGGGAGAGTGGTACAACAGTACCCAACCCCATTGACAGAACAGGTCGGTAACAACGCCAGCAACATGGCAGCGAGCGTTGTCATGCAAAATTATGGGAGTATCATCCGGCAAAAGATGCCACTTCTTCCAGATAGCTGGACACAAGTTACAGTATATTTGAGGAAATGCGCATAATACGCTGCATTTACCGTTTGTCGTGGAGGTACTGTACGCGGTGGTACGACGCTATCCAAGTCATAGACGACGATGATTATTATCTAAAGGCTGTCTTTGATTCAGTGTAAGAGAAATTCTTTTTTTTTTTTTTTTTTTGATTGTAGGTTTTACGACCACCGTGAGCGACTCAATGGGCTATAAGCAGTCGCCCGTCCCTAATTTAGGGTCACTGGTTCCAGGGAAGGGAGAGAACCAGTGCCGTAAGACAAACACAACATCCATGCCTGACCGGGATTCGAACCCGGACCCCTTTCGGACGAATGATCAGAGGCCATCGCTTTGACCACTGCGCCACCGGGGCGGCAAGAGAAATTCTATCCTATATCTGCAATGCAAATTCTTTTGTACACATTTTCTCGAAGACTATTACTTTTTAGTGTCTGAAATTTTGAGCACAAATAAAAACAACCAATAGCTAATATATGGCACATTTATTATTCTGAAAAAATTGTTAGAATTTCTAATCAAAGACTTCGATTATGGGAATTTTTGCTAGGATTTTTTTTTATTTTAATTGCAAATTTTCGGAGAAAACTCTTCTCCTTCTTCATGATGTCTTTTGTTGTCACTTTTCCCCGTCACTATCGCGGTTACGGTTAACCTTGATGGTTACGGTTATTTTTCATTAAATCTTGCCAGATGTTAGACAGGGATAATCCTCTGCAGTCATTGATGATGGAATTCTGCTTTTTCTCAATATTCCTTCTTTTAGCTTCCTTTTCTAAAATAGTTCACAGAGAAGAATATATTTAAAAATGCAAGGTGTTGTCTATGAAGTAAAATGTAGTTGCGGACGATCTTATATAGGCGAGACAGGTCGCAGACTAGAAACTCGTATAGCAGAACATAAAGCTGCTATAAAAAAATTGCTCCAACAAGACTGGTTTAGATAGGCATGTTAGAGAAACTGGTCGCAGCATGGATTCTCTCTCCCTTCCCTGGAACCAGTGACTCTAAATTAGGGACGGGCGACTGCTTATAGCCCATTGAGTTGCTCACGGTGGTCTTTAAACCTCCAATCAAAAAAAAAAAAAAAAAATAAGAAGAAAGCTAAAAGAAGGAATAAAGATTGAGAAAAATCAGAATGCCATAATCAATGACTGCAGAGGACATCTGGAAGGATTTGATGAAAAATAACCGTAACCGTCAAGGTTAACCGTAACCACGATAGTGACGTGAAAAAGTGACAACAAAAGACAGTCTGAAGAAGGAGAAGGGTTTTCTGCGAAAATATGCAATTAGAATAAAAACTTTCCTAGTAAGAATTCCCATAACAGAAGTTTTTGATTCGTAGAATTAAGAAACTAGGAAGCCAATTCTCAAGATGAAATTGTTAGAATTTTTTTAATTCAATTTATCTGACTGGAAAGTATTCCAATTTGGCGGTAGATGGCGCGAGAAGTTAGCTTGGCAGTGTTTCTATCTGGAAGGAACGAAATCTCTTATTTCTGTCTGATTTTTTTAATTATCTAGGCCAAATAGAAATCAATTAATAGGGGACAAAAGTGACATGGAATCTTGTCTTCTATAGATCATCTTAAATCCTACTGTACGTTCATTTTTTGAAGAGAAAATGTGTACATTAGCAAAGAACCCCTGAATTTGAGCTATAGAAACTCCGCCGACTGACTATAAGCTCCACCTCCAAATAACACGATTAGTGAAATACGTAACACCGCGCGTGTTTTATCTTTTCATTCTCACTGTGTTTTCTGACTTCAGCGCGCTTGAAAAATTATAAAAATCCGTGAGCAGTTGTGGTTTTACGTCAGTTTTTTTAACTGAAAAGTTCTTATTACAACTTCCTGCTGGTCAGTGGCGACGCCAGCCGCCCAGAGCTGTGTGGGCTAGGCACAAATTTTGAAGCGTTTGACCAAAATTTTTGCATTTGGGAATAATAACTATTGTTTCTGTTGAGTAATTTTCATTGGCTAATTATGCTTTTTTGACTGTCTTGTTATCTGGTATATCATGTGACACTGACATTACCTTTCCCATGATGCATCTGCTCCACATATTTAAGACCAGCATGCAACCATATGATGGAAATCACATCTGATGAAGGTGTCACTGTGAAACCGAAAGGGCTCCTCGTGTGTTTTTTAACCTTTACATAGATTTCGTTTTTAGCTGAATATATATCATCGTGCAACAAGACGGATTTCTTTTAATACTACTAAAACATTTAAAATTCCGGTCATGTGCATTTTATCCTTCACTTATAATGTTATCCCTAGTAAAAATATGTTTTCAAGTGAATACTCTACGTAGAATAGGTTAAATGTACACTATATTGACCAAAGTCACCAGACGCCCTTCAAAAGCAAATGACTGGATCCCCTGCGGTGTTAAAATGCGCGGTACGGCTGTAAACTGTATGAAAACAAGCCTGCAGTTGACCACAATCATATCGCACTGTAAGGTTGAGTGAAAATGTTGCGACGGGAGAGAACTGACTTTGAGAAAGGAAAGATTGTTGGGTGTTATATTAGTGGGTTGTCCATAAGAGAAACCAAGAGGCGTTTAAACATACCCAAGTCAACTGTTTTGGATGTACTGAATAAGTGGAAGACACATAGCGTGCCTGAAGCAGCAAATCGTTCCGGCAGATCAAAGAAAATCAGTGATAGAGGACGTCGAAGCCTCAGCAGAGTCGTTACAGCTAATCGGCTGAGTACTGCACAAGACCTCAGTGTACAGGTGAGTAAAAATGCTGGAACCACGGTATGTACACGCACCATTCGCTGAGAACGTAATTCCATGGGTTACCGTGGTCGTGCGGCTGCTCATTAGCCTTTCATCTCCACTCGGAATGCTACTCGTTTAGCATGGTGTAAAGAACATTTATCGTGGACTCATAGATCATTGGAAACGGGTCCTATGAACTGACGAATCCAGATAAACGATCCATCAGTCTGATGGCCGTGTGTGGGTATGGCGGCAGCTGGGGGAACGCTATTTACCATAGTGTACTGTTACTACGGTCAAGTTTGGAGCTGGCAGTGTGCTCGTGTGGCGGTGTTTTTCGTGGTATGGTCCCGGCCCATTCGATATCGTGGACTAACCAGCACGTCTACCTCGATATTCTGAACAATTATGCCCTACCAACTCTGTGGCAATACTGTGGAACCGAGCCTTGTTGGTACCAGAAGGATAATGCACCGAGACATAAAGCAAAGACTGTTACGGCGTGTTTTGACGAAAATACCGTATCGTGTGTGGACTGGCCAGCACAGAGCACTGATTTTAATCCCATAGAGCACCTATGGGATGAATTAAAGCGCCGCATAAAAAGTTTGGAACCAAGGCCTACTACTAAGCAACAGTTAGCGGCAGCCTATCGCTGTGTTTCAAAACCTTGTCGAAAGCATGTCTCGAAGGGTCAGTCCATGCAGTAAGGACAAAGATGGTTTCAAAATATCTTTATTCAAGGTAGAAATCAGGAGACGAACTAATAAGGACGTCTTAATACAAATAAAATACGATCAAAGATCGTTAAACCACTAAAATCTATATACAAATATACAGCATAGTGCACAAGTTGAAAAATGGAGCAAACTTACAGCTCGTGATAAATGATCAGCGACAAGCATGTCTGGGCATCTCCAAACACAACAGAACCAAATTAGGAAGGATTTTAACAAAAACTTATTGCTCATAAGTGCATTTCTGTGCGATTAACAAGCTTGTTCAAGAAAATATTGAGAGCTTCATGAGACAACATTTCTCTTGCAAAAAAAAGTACAATAAGACAGTAAGTTTTAACACACCATAGTTACAAGAATGTATAGTACAAAGCAATTGACAAACTGATCATAAGACAAATCAATGAAATGATGAATATCAGGAGAAGAACAAACTTGGACTTTCTGGTGTAAATAGAATATATTACCTGTTCGGGAATATTCAGAAACAATGTACAAATATACAGCACAGTGTCAACATGTTACAAATCAAAAATCGGACCATATACAGAAATGTAACACTATTCTGTTGACCAGATAGAAAATGTAAGTATAATAAGAAAACACACGATGAATAAAGCTTTAACATATTCTCACTATCCATATGTAGTAATAGAAGAATGATAGTACCAAGCATCACCTCACACAAAAGAACAAAATAGGTAAAATGTTTTTCAAAATATAATACTCATGAGTACAACACCATGCAATTGACTAACTTGTGCAAAAATAAATACAGTAAGAATCATTAGTCAACATGTCTCTTGAAAGAAGGTACGATATGACAGTGAGTTTTAACACAACATATTTACAAGGATGTACAGTACTATGCAATTGAAAAACTGATTATCAGACAAAGCAATAGAATGTTGAATAACAGGAAATAACTAAACTTGGACATCCTGATGCAAATAAGATGGATTACTTGTTCCGCAATATTTTTAAAACTATGTACAATTATACAGCACAGTGCAAACATGTTCGGGAAACAAAATAGAACAAAATTACAAAAAACAACAGTATGCAATTAATGAAGCAGAGAAACGGTATCGAAAAAAAAAGAAAAGATGGTTACAAAGGACAGAAACAATTTATATGTTTATACAGCACTATGCTAATGACTAACTGCAATATTTGTGCTCAAAATGTAATCTAAAGACGAACTAACTTGAACGTCAATGTAAGAAGAAAAAAATACAAAATGAGTGTCACAAAAAACAATTTACTGTGTAAACACGTACAGCCCTTTATAAAAAACCAGTGCGGTAAATTTCCAAGCTGCGCAAAGATCTTTAAAACAGATTGTTGAGATTACATGTGCATTTCTGATTCAAAAAGGTCAAATACCAAATCTGCCAACCGTCAGGTACAATGACGCTGGCGAGCTGGTAAACCATGAGGCAGCCGGTGACCAGGTGGCAAGGAACTGGCTCTCCCGACGCTGAGTAACTGCAACAGAATACTCTAGCCAAAGTCGAGATGTCAGGCGGTCGCGGAAGTGGCATAATAATGCCGTAGAAGCTTCATGCACAGTCAGAGGAGTAGTCAAATCTCTGCAGCGTTGATGAAACACGTAGATTACATGCTTCGCTAAAATAAAAATATAGGCACAGACTGATGGAAGCTTGACTGGGGGAGCAGAAGAGTCCGATATGCATCAAATGTAAGATCTGCTGTAATGGAACATTGGGCAATAGTAAATGCCAAGTTCAGCATTGGGAGTAATATAACACAGTGTTGATAGACATGGGAGACATCAGCCTCCCGAGCACAGAAAGGGCAAAGAGGGGAATCGAGAAGAGACATTCGGAAAAGAACGGTCCGACACAGTACTAATGTATGTCAGTAAATGCTATGTTGTGTTTCTTCTCGGTGTCCTGTGACTTTTATCAATATATTGTAAAATGGGGGCACAATATTTTGTGGTTTGCCCCAGGCGCAAAACTTCCTATTTGCGCCACTACAGAACTTTACTGCAAATATCACTACAGAATAAATAACTTATGCTGGTGATAGTGCCAAAAATTTATATTGGCATCTTCAATATTCTGATTTTATGTTCAGGAGTCTACAAAAATAATGTATATGCTGTACTTGTTGCTTTATCAAAAAGATGGAAGCTTCGTAATAGAAATCCAAACTGGGCTCCTTGGATTTCACTATTAATGTACGCAGTAGTGTGCCCATAATTTTTTTTTCGCGGGGTTGGGGGGGGGGGTTACGGAATTTATGTTCTTATACAATTAAATGTGTTATGAGTGCATTTTTTAAATGTGTCCAACATCCGCGGAAAAATATTCAATAAATATTTCTGGAAATCATTATTAATGTTCTTATTACCTATATTCTTATCACCGCATAATGGTTGAGCACTTATATTTTGCTTTTTATTTGTGCTGAAAACAAGTTGGGGAAGTGTCTGGAACCCTGATAAGACTGATTTGTGTAATAAGACTGATTTGTGTGCGAGAAATCTAGTTTTTCCGAATCACTAAAAAGCATGTCTGAAAATGGTACATAACTAGAAATCCTGTTTTGGTGTTCTCAGGTTTCCGTGTTTATGTTACAGGGTTGATTTTATTTTGATGTGATTCTTGGTATTTTAATCAAAACTCCTTGCTTTTCAGGGTGCTTTAGAGGAATCTGAAATAAGTCATGGAATTCAAATGTGGAAATGCCTTGTCTTCACAGAAAGTTTCATTAAACCCATATTAGCTTTTCATCTCAATGGGAAGAGCCGAATTAAGGGGGGTGTGTGTGTCTATAGGGGCTATAGCCTTGGGGTCCACCACGACCAAGGGTCCAGGAAGCGTGCCTGGGGAAAAAAGTAGATAGGTACTATAACGTAAATGTCTTTCGTACTGAGCTTTTATCGCTCTTCTTACGTTATTTTAAAAATATCACCATACGATGAAAGAGTTCCTAAATTAAACCTTAACGGCCAGACGAAACATTTAAACAGAAGTCAAACTTACGGAAATTGGCTTTATTCCAGATGTTTTCATCAATACATCATAGCACTTCAGGATAGCATAGAAATTACAAACCACTTCTCTCACACAAATCAACACCCCTAATTAAACACCACGACCAAGGGTCCAGGAAGCGTGCCTGGGGAAAAAAGTAGATAGGTACTATAACGTAAATGTCTTTCGTACTGAGCTTTTATCGCTCTTCTTACGTTATTTTAAAAATATCACCATACGATGAAAGAGTTCCTAAATTAAACCTTAACGGCCAGACGAAACATTTAAACAGAAGTCAAACTTACGGAAATTGGCTTTATTCCAGATGTTTTCATCAATACATCATAGCACTTCAGGATAGCATAGAAATTACAAACCACTTCTCTCACACAAATCAACACCCCTAATTAAACACTCCACCCGAGCAACTGTTGTTAGTTTATATATCTGGTTCTTATCTCATAACATGCATACGTCACGTTCATTCGACCTCAATTGTTGCCAACAGTATTCGTTTGAGAGAGAAGATATCACGTTAAGTGTGAAGTATAACTGAGAACAAAATCAAGATTTACATAGGGAAAGAAACTAAAAAGGAAAGTTAATTTAGAATATACGTCACAGTACAGAGAGAGAGAGAGAGGTTTGTAAAGTAGTTTTACTTTTGTCTCGTATGATTTCCACTCAGTCAGAAACAGAGGCTGGAAGATGAACAGATTCTAAGGCAGTGACTTACTTATCAATGGCAAAGGTTTCGTGTCGCTGTGTACAGTGGGGTCGGAGAGACAGTTTCAGCTTTTTGACTACCATCCACCCACACCTCCCTGTTTGCACTTGGAACCGTTAATGGTCGAAGTCCCCTGTGGCTTCACATTGCATAACAAAAAGATGCACTAAGAAAAGTATACAATGCTAAATCATTAGAAAATCCAAGACAAAATCTAGGAATCTTAAGCTTTTACCTCGTGTTCTTGTGAGAACAGTAGAAAATACAGTGGTTTTTTATGAAAACTCTGCAGATAATTTAGTAGTTACAATTTCGTGTTTTAACGGACTTCATAATAATTGCCTATTATAAGGTTTTTGGGGGCCCACTCAGATGCCTAAGGACCCTACTAAGGCCTTAACCCGGCCCTGGCAATGGGACATCCGGGTTCTTGGCTCCTTGCCACTTCTTCGTCTTGATGGAGAAAGCACGTTCAGTTGTTGCCATGGGACAGAAAAACATTTTTTTTATTGGAACGACCACCTTGAGCAACTCAATGGGCTATAAGTGGTCGCCCGTCCCTAATTTAGGGTCGCTGGTTCCAGGGAAGGGAGAGAGCCAGTGCCGTAAGACAAACACAACATTCATGCCTCAACAGGATTCGAACCCGGACCCCTTACGGACGAATGATCAGAAGCCAGCGCCTTAGACCACTGCGCCACCGGGGCTGCCCGGACTCCTTTTGAACGAATTTTTATTATTATTATTGGAGGTTTAACGACCACCGTGAGTAACTCAATGGGCAATAAGCAGTCGCCCGTCCCTAATTTAGGGTCACTAGGTCCAGGGAAAGGAGAGAGCCAGTGCCGTAAGACAAACACAACATCCATGCCTCATCGGGATTCGAACCCGGACCCCTTTCGGATGAATGATCAGAGGCCATCGCTTAGACCACTGCGCCAGCGGGGCGGCCTTTTGGACGAATGATCAGAAGCCATCGCTTAAACCACTGCGCCACCGGGGCGGCTAAAAACAATTTCAGATATTAACAAAAATTTTCCTTTTAAAATGACGTTTTTGAAATATCGAAAGATTCCAAATTTTGAGGGGTGTTGTTGGAAATAAAATTATTTAAAATAAATTTAGTCCAACATGCACGTGCATAGATAGCCCCAGGGGATAGCGGGAGGCAATCTCAAGCCTTGTGACGATACTTAGGCCCCAGGGGATATAGGGGGGTCGGAAAAGTTGAAGGGTCAGTTCCCAAGGAGGGAGCGAAGTAACGTTCCCCGGACGGATTAGATGAATTCCAGACTGGTCAAGTGACCTTGGCATCCGCGGACAAGGTGAAGCTCAGGAGGTCTTCACTGGTCAACAGTGTGGAGTGCGTGTAGCGACAAGGGACAGACGTGGATAGCGGATCGTCGAGCGATGTGACGAGAGATAGATGAAGTACTGCCAGCGCTGACAATTGGAAAAAGATTTGGATTGAAAACCTGAAAGACATATGGAAATACCAGTTAAGTTATTTTTCCTTTTCCCTGTTATTGCATGTACTTGCTTAAATTAATTCATAACCCTATTCAGAGCACGTGGCGTGTGTATTGGTCATGATCAAACAATGAAAACCCAGTTAGCTAGGTAAAACATTTAAGTAAAGCATAGGAGAAAAGGAACTAGAAGTAAAATGAATCACTAAGCTTTGCACTTATATATATAGATAGATGTATGCAGAAATGATCGGAGACGTTATAGAGAAAAATCGTAATAATAGTAAATTTTATGTGTAAGGTATTGCTAACGGCTGCACCCACGCACGTGGTACCTTAGTGTTCCTAATTCTCTCGTATTAAACTATTTTGATTACTTCCACATAAGATTCCTGTTTGTTTTCCTTATAACCACACAAGACATAAGTTAAGGTATGTGTAAACTAAGATATGTGTTTATGTTTCTGATTTCTTTCACGAGCGGCACCTTTACTCCCCCACCATTCCAGTGACGGGATAAAGGTGAATCACAACGCCGTGCTTTATTATATGCTAGTACATATAAGGGGCACGTTTTTGTCCATATACGATCACTGTAGAACAAAAGTCCCATAGTTATAAAAAGGCACGATAAAGTAAATTTAATCGGTAAATGATCTGTAACTGATGCACCTATAATTTGTTCATAATAATAAATATAACAATAAAATTAACACCTTGTATTTAACATTGATGACAGTAACACGTGTTCCAATGAATAGCATCAACACGTGTTCCATTGTTCATAACTTTAACACGTGTTTTGTATTAGAATGTAACGTTGGTACAGATTAACGTTTGAAGATTTATGGTGAATTGTTTCATAAAGTATATAACTATGGTGAATTGGTTTGAGCTAAATATTTGTTTATAACATATGATTATTCCTATGATTATAACGTTTCAAATAATTATATATAACATTGGTGCCGTGACTTTTGAGCCATTCGTGCTGTCACGTATTTTCCCCCGTCGCAGTACGGATTGAATGGGTTTTCTTTTCTTCATGTGTAGCAGTTCATTATTTTCTTTTGTTGTATGCATCATGCAATAGTTTTCTTAAGGTGCTATTTTGACAACTTCATTACTAAGAGTTAGGTAAAAGCGCAATTGCATGTTGTAGGGATAAAGGTATTATTTTAATTGGTATTAGTGTACAACTTAGGTATTAAACTTCTATTAAAAATGTCAGGCTCCTCCGTTCAAGATTCCATGCAGGAGTTGCAATTTATTGCATCAGTACTTCCCCTGATTCCCGAATTCTCTGGAAACGATAAGCTTATTCCAGCTTGTTTCTTGTTCGAAGCAATAGAGGGATTAGAATCAGTCACTAATTGGTCAGAAAAAGTAAAAATTTTTGTAGCAAAAGCTCGCATGACGCAAGCAGCTTTAGGATTTTTGAGTGAATCTCCCCATGTTAGACAGCTTGATGATTACAAGATGTTTAAATCAGCAGTGATAAAAAGGTTTACCAATAACCAACCTCTAGTAGTGGCAATACAAAATTTTAATTCTTGCAATCAAAGACCAGAAGAGTCGGTCGCCCAGTATGAATCACGTCTAAGAGGATCAGCGCATTCTTATCTAGGCACACCAGTCTCAGGGGATGAGCAGGTTAAGGCACTGGTTGATTCAATTATGTTATCACAATTTTTAGCAGGTGTGGAAAGAAGTATTCAAACAGAGGTACTTTCGAAAGGGCCTGAAAATTTCGATCAAGCAGTACAAGATGCACTGCTTGCTGAGGCAAATCGACATATCATCACAAAGAGTGTCAATTCTGCCGATGATGCAGATCAAATCCCTCGAGAAAGCGCCCCAGGCGATGCTAATGGTATTTCAGAACTTTCTCCCATGTTTCAGCAATACATCGTGCAGCAAAATGCACTTATCAGTACCTTACGAGAAGAATCACAACAAATGAGTGAAAGATTAATGAAAGCCGAGAATGAGCTATCAGAATTACAATCAAAAATTAATGAAAGTCAAAATTATGGGAATTCCAGATATAAGGCTAGGCGAAATTTTGTTAATGTCAGATGTTTCAAATGTGGTGCATTAGGACACCCAGTTAGCAGATGTAATCAGCAATCAAATAATATTGGAAACCAAAGACAGGGAGATAGAGCCTCGTTTCGTGTCCCCCAATCTTCAGGTTACGGAGCGCGGGACACAAATGGCGCGGGTCATTTTAATCCTCGCGGAAATTTGTACCAGAGACAAAACAGGAATAACAACCAGGGAAATGTAAACACTGCAGTTGTCAATACGTTCCACATCCAGAGACATAGAAGTTTTCCGTTAGAGCAGAATAAGCATTTTGATCAAATAAATAGGAACGCTAGACCACATTACGTAACAAATCAGAAACAACGTCAGGCTTATGACAACCTCCGTTGTTTTGGATGTGGAGCTGTAGGCCACAAAGTGAGATTTTGCAGAGGGAAAAATAATTACAGAAATCCATTTCCCTCAAGACCTAGTCAGGGTAGGCATTTTTACAATAAGTATAATAGACACCAGCGTGCTCAAAGTTCCCCAAAGCCACGTGTTACTCAAAATGAAGAGGCTCAAGAGAAGGTCCAGGTTTTGACAATAGTTGATTCCCGAAGTAAGAGCAAAGCAAGCGTAGATAAAATCTCAACAGCTGAATCCACTACAGAAATTGTACATAAGCAACGTAAAAATGAAAAAGACAACTTAGAATCCCCTCAGATGGTGAAGAACAGTAAAGAGAAGAAGTCAGTAACGAATCCAGTTCGTTCTTCCTCACAGTCGTTCGCAAATCCTCATAATCCACTTAACGAAAAATGTGAAGAACAAACTGCAGAATCGCCATTTGATCTTTCACAGTTATTAGGAGTACAGGACGATAAAGATCCTTTTAAGTTAAAGCAGCCAAGCAAATCTTGTTCGAGACAGAAAGGTGCAAAGCAATAGAAGAGCTGCAGTTTATTTCATTTACCACCCCCCCCC
Organism: Macrothele yani; assembly: GCA_039090855.1. Classification (NCBI taxonomy): domain Eukaryota; kingdom Metazoa; phylum Arthropoda; class Arachnida; order Araneae; family Macrothelidae; genus Macrothele; species Macrothele yani. The sequence continues at coordinate 104,903,975 of CM077006.1, read as the reverse complement.
TCACCGCAGCCCCAATTCCAGTAGCAAATCTAATTCGGATCTTTATTGCATTTATTTGATAGATTTAGTAATTCATTATTGTAGTTAGAAGGCATTTTAAACGGAAGTTAGTAAGTCAGAATGTTTTATTATAGGATTAGCATATATCTCTTAATATTAAAGCAAAAGGTGGAAAATTCACTAATATTTTGTGTAATATATATGTATAAAATTTTCTCGAGTTCGGGTATTATTATTTTCCATTCCGTATTTCAAGTATGTTTCAAGTCTGTGTGTGGTTAGTGCATAGAAAGGTGTGTAAAAAGAAAAAAAAAGAAATTTCTTAACTGGTTAACTAACGTTATGTTATATCTGAATATTCCCCCAGGAACACATGGTTATCTCTTGTGGAGGTGTATGATCGAAAAATTCGTCAGATAAAAATTTAGTAGAGATATTGGCAAGTGTAATACAAAATATTAATGTTAATAATAATTAGGTGCAGTAGGACGGTATTGTTTAAGTTTGGCTGCGCGGATCTATCTTTGCTTGGGAAGGAAAGAATAGTGTAAATCTAAGATATTAGATATACAGCTATTCTGAAAAAAATAATAATGATAATGAATGTAGATAAGGGTAAATGAAAATTAAACCACTGGGTAGTTGACTTTGTTTGGATTGACGGATCACACTGCCGCGTCTAGTCTGGGTAATGACAGAGCGGTACAGTGCGTAATCAGGGGAAGAGAGAAGGTTATAGAAAAAAAAAAAAAATCAAAGTGTGAGTAAAGTCAGTGTGTTCCATGTGGTGGTGAACAAAAAGAATCACGTGTTGGTGGACAAAAAGAATCACGTGTTGGTGAACAAAAAGAACCACGTGTTGATGGACAAAAAGAATCGCGTGTTGGTGAACAAAAAGAACCAAGTGTTGGTGAACAAAAAGAATCACGTGTTGGTGAACAAAAAGAGCCACGTGTTGGTGAACAAAAAGAACCATGCGTTGGTGAACAAAAGAACTATGCTTCCTACGGGAACTAGAGTGCAGCAGTGATTGAAACACCGTTTTCTTTTCCCAAACTCAAACAACAGGAGGATATTCAAGTAATGATGCAAGCTTTTGAAAATAATGAACGGATCGCACGTGGCATGCGTAATGTAAGCGTGCTGGTGTATCCAAAGACGGTCGTAATTACTGTGAAGGCAACGCATTTTTTCATGTGGATGACCTACAGACTAAATAAAGTGCTACATTGACAGCGAAGACTTTGTTGTGCTATGTGGTCAACAGGTAGTGAAAACGGTATGGCCAATGAGCGGTGTGGTGTTTAAAAGCACAAAGGACAGTGTCAATGAGGGCGCATGCAGAGATGAATAAAACACAGGTGAAATGATTTTGCTGTTATTGTGTTCCAGGTCAAAGAGACCTTGGTGAATAACATATGTTATAGGTGACTGTGGACGAATAATATTAGATAAACATATACGTACAGAGCAAAGTGTTCTACAGCTAATTTTATTACCAGCATATAAAAAGCACAAATCAGGTGACCATGTTCTCCAAATATTGCGAACTGCCAGTGATATTGGTTTGATGTCTGATAACTTTTTGTGTGAATTGTGTGTGAATCGCAGAACTGAACGTAAATCAAACAATTTCACCTTGTCTTACTTTCCACCAGGAAAAAAATTAAGTCAAACAATAAAACTCAAGAATCGGTGGACGTGGACAATGACAATAAAAAAAAAAAAATTTGAATATAAAAGCAAACAAACAAGCGGAAAAGCGTTTGGCAGTTAAATGTGTTACTGATACTTGGTCAGCAACAGCTCAAAGTGTACTAAACGACACGTTAATGTAAGCTTCAGATGCCAGCAGTATCACTGAATTGATATTTTTTAGATATGTATTGTGGGTGCAGGACCGTAACAGTTAATTAATTTTTGTGTTTGAAAAGTGTATTGTGTATATGTGTGATTATGAATATTTTATATAATTTCATTGCTATATGTATATATAAGTGCACATGAGGAAAAAGATAGAGGATTACTAGGTAAGGATGGAGTAGTCTATCCGTGCGTGTAGTTTTTCCCCCAGCATTCCTTTTGGCCCCCCATAAAGATTACATCTGGTAAGGGAGGAATGTTGGAAATAAAATTATTTAAAATAAATTTAGTCCAACATGCACGTGCATAGATAGCCCCAGGGGATAGCGGGAGGCAATCTCAAGCCTTGTGACGATACTTAGGCCCCAGGGGATATAGGGGGTCGGAAAAGTTGAAGGGTCAGTTCCCAAGGAGGGAGCGAAGTAACGTTCCCCGGACGGATTAGATGAATTCCAGACTGGTCAAGTGACCTTGGCATCCGCGGACAAGGTGAAGCTCAGGAGGTCTTCACTGGTCAACAGTGTGGAGTGCGTGTAGCGACAAGGGACAGACGTGGATAGCGGATCGTCGAGCGATGTGACGAGAGATAGATGAAGTACTGCCAGCGCTGACAATTGGAAAAAGATTTGGATTGAAAACCTGAAAGACATATGGAAATACCAGTTAAGTTATTTTTCCTTTTCCCTGTTATTGCATGTACTTGCTTAAATTAATTCATAACCCTATTCAGAGCACGTGGCGTGTGTATTGGTCATGATCAAACAATGAAAACCCAGTTAGCTAGGTAAAACATTTAAGTAAAGCATAGGAGAAAAGGAACTAGAAGTAAAATGAATCACTAAGCTTTGCACTTATATATATAGATAGATGTATGCAGAAATGATCGGAGACGTTATAGAGAAAAATCGTAATAATAGTAAATTTTATGTGTAAGGTATTGCTAACGGCTGCACCCACGCACGTGGTACCTTAGTGTTCCTAATTCTCTCGTATTAAACTATTTTGATTACTTCCACATAAGATTCCTGTTTGTTTTCCTTATAACCACACAAGACATAAGTTAAGGTATGTGTAAACTAAGATATGTGTTTATGTTTCTGATTTCTTTCACGAGCGGCACCTTTACTCCCCCACCATTCCAGTGACGGGATAAAGGTGAATCACAACGCCGTGCTTTATTATATGCTAGTACATATAAGGGGCACGTTTTTGTCCATATACGATCACTGTAGAACAAAAGTCCCATAGTTATAAAAAGGCACGATAAAGTAAATTTAATCGGTAAATGATCTGTAACTGATGCACCTATAATTTGTTCATAATAATAAATATAACAATAAAATTAACACCTTGTATTTAACATTGATGACAGTAACACGTGTTCCAATGAATAGCATCAACACGTGTTCCATTGTTCATAACTTTAACACGTGTTTTGTATTAGAATGTAACGTTGGTACAGATTAACGTTTGAAGATTTATGGTGAATTGTTTCATAAAGTATATAACTATGGTGAATTGGTTTGAGCTAAATATTTGTTTATAACATATGATTATTCCTATGATTATAACGTTTCAAATAATTATATATAACAGTGTTTTAACACCCCAACCTCACCCCTGTGCACGCCACTGCCTGTACGTGTATACTTTTAATATATATACTCTCGAACACAAATATTAAAATAATTGTTATATATACTCTCGAACATTTTATTATTATTTTATATTTAATAAAAATAATAATATTATTATAATAAAATATTATTTTTTTATATATATTCTCGAACACAAATTGTGTATGTGTGATTGAAAGGTGTTACAATCTATCGGACATCATCGAAAGTCAGCAACACTTTTTCTGTAGAGGCCCTAAATCCTTTTCGTAAAGTCACCGCCGTTTTTTTTTTTTTTTTTTTTTTGCTACGCCATTGCAAAAATCACTACGTTAGGCGAAACTGCTTTTTATTTCCTTATGACAAATAACCACATCTAATGCACTTTTAAATCGTCAGTCCGAAAAATCCGAAACGCATTAAGGTAATCCCTGTTTTGATGAAGGACTTTGGGACTGCGGATGAGTCGTGTATCGAGGCTATTCAGTTCGTTTTCGATGAGGAATATGTGTACTGAGTATGCTAATTCCCTCTTCCCCACCAAGTTTCCCTCCTCAAACAAATGTGCTCTAATACCCGCCCAAACGCCCGTGTAAAAAAGGCCAATTCTGTTCGGCAGACGAACACACACACGGATCTGTGCGGGAAGAGGTATCTCAGCCCAACAGAGACATTGTATCAGTTGGCCCGCTGCTCTCTTGGGATGGTGGCGACCTGGGGTTTCAGGAATTAGGCCTGTCACTCGTTCGCTCGTCCAGAAGCGATCACTAGCTCGAAAACTTACGTTTCGCTGACTCCTGTCGCTTCAGCATTAGCTCCCTTCGTTACCCTGACGATAGAAGATCGCAGAAGGGGCAAGCGCGGAGGTTCTCCGCAAAACTAACACTTGAATGACTGCTGAGATAATCGAAACTGCGACTTCGACAGATGGGGGTGTTTGTCCAACACTCGCCAGTCGACCAGTGAGGGTTAACTAGAAAGTCGTCGAGTTGAACACGCATTCACTAATTTTTGCTGTTTTCCTTTCTTACTTCTGCAGTCGTCGTAAACTGAAGTACTTGTTATCAAGTTGAAACACATGGAATAATTAATACAGACATAAATCAAGCTGTTCTTTCCGTGTAACATTACCACAGAAATTTGAAAATTTCATCGTCCTGGAACGGGAATCGGACCCGCATCTCCCAATTTGCGCTTTAGTATGCTAACCATTTCACCACGTGAAAAGACCAGTTTGTCTGTATTAATTATTCCATGTGTTTCCAGTGGCGGATCCAGCGGGGGAGACTGGGGCGATACCCCCCCTAAATCCTAACAAAGTTTTTACGTTTAAAGTAGCGAAGATCGTAAATGATTAAATTTGCATATTTTGTTTTCAGTTTTTCTAAAAAAAAATTTACAATTAAACTTACTACGGAATTGGATTTAAAATACGAATCACATTGATTTAGCTTCAGTAAAAAAGAAAGGTAATGGAATGGAATAGAGAGAGAGAGAGAGAGAGCGAAAGATAAAGGGAAGACAGGGACGGCGGAAGAATAAAGCATGGAGTAATTCTTTGTTAGTTCTTCGCTATTGTCATATTTTATAGCGTCTGTAACGTCTCGAAACAAGGTAAGGCAGTGCTTGGTACTGAAATCAGAGTAGGTGGGAGGAACTGTGAATAACAGTCTGATCTACGTACGTATCTTAGTTGGGTCGTAAACAAAATTCGTAAAAATGCCCCCCCCCCCACCACCAGATGGTCTTTTCAGAACCGCTTTCTTTTCCCATTTTTATGTTAATTTCCAACAGACGTAGTTTCGTCACTACATCATCAACGACGAGAAGTCGAAAATGATTCTTTTTGTCGCCGTCGGGCAAAGTGAAAACAAAAAAAAGTTGGTGGGGGAGAGCAAAATTCCAGTAACCGTGTTTTATATTTAGCGATTTTATGATTAAACCTCGTGTTCATTGTGTTTTGGGCAGGAAATCAGGACAGTTTTTTTTTATTAAAAGAAATTTACATTTCAATTTAATAAAAAAAAAATTTAGCGGTGGAGACCACTAAATTTTTTTTAATTAAGTTGACCACCTCCGAATATCAATGCAAGGTTCTCAGGTTCGATCCTGGGCTGATCTTGCGGAGTTGGTGTGATTTGCTAACAATCACTGAATATTCGCCGTGCATCGGACGAGCACGTTAAGTACGGCCCCCAGTCTGGACCCACTGGTTAAATGGGTATCCTTTCCTATGCCCCCCCCCCCAAAAAAAAATTCTCTCACTCCTCTATGTGCAACATCGTACTTGTACGGTGGCACCATCTACTGTACTCTAATCTCACTACAAACTGTTCTATCAAAGTCGCTAGACCTGCTCTCATTCCTTCCGTTTCTGTGTCCTGCCCAAAAGGCGAACTCGCTGTAGGTGGCTGGGACCTAAAATCTACTCACTGTGATGGACGGAAGTCCTACAAGAAAATGATGCATAATTGCTTGCTTGCTACAAGGGCTGGGGCTTTATTTTGAAGGATTTCATTCAGACGTAGTCAGTGCCGATTTCAGTAAAGCATAAAATTCATTTCTTCGGGAAAACACACAGTCTATCGCACTGAAACAGTTGTGATTTTTCATCTATTACTTGCTCTTGTTCAGTTATTTAAAGATTTAATATTCCTGGAGCAAGTGAAAGTGTTTTAAAGACCTTGCAAAGGAACGCCAGGTATGAGCGGCACCGCCAATATGTATAATGTATATAAAAAAAACTCTTCCATAATGCCTTCTGCCCCCCTTTTTATACCCGAAACACCGACCCCCCTAAATAAAATTTCTGGATCCGCCCCTGTGTGTTTCAACTTGATTTGCTGGTGATCTAACTTAGAACTACGACGAGACACGTTTGTTTCGATTAGTACAACGAAATCAAAATGTCTAACGTTTCAGATTAAGGTTTAGTTGTTTGAACTTCATTGTCCTGGGTGCTGCAATGGTTAGCATACTCGAGCGCAAATCGGGAGATACGGGTTCGATTCCCGCATCTTCAGATTTTGGACGATGAAATATTCAAATTTCTGTGGTTATGTTACATGGAAAGAGCAGCTTGATTTATGTCTGTATGAAGTACTTGTTACTTTTTAAATAGCCCAGATTAGATGTGACGTACCTGCCAGCAGGACGCACACGACATAAAGGCAGATAGGAATCAGGATAATCGTCTGCGTAGCTCAATTGGTAGAGCGACTTGTTCCGGAATAAGCGGCCTCGGGTTCGAATCCCGGCGTAGACTAAAAATGACGGAGAAATTTACTTCGTTATACAGTTTTTCATTGGTTCCGGGAACAGAAGCGGAACGCAAAGCACCCCCTTCGCCGCGCAGAAATATATTTTACGCTATTTTACGCCCAGAGCATATTTAAGGAGACAGGGGCCCGGGGGCTGGACAGCATTTGGGGGCCCCAGTATTAGTGGCACATTTAGGATTTCACTATGGGTGGATGAATAAAATTACCCATGAGAATACATTCTCAAAATATCATGATGAGGAAGTCATAAAAATATCCCCGCGGTATTGAAGTATGTATACCATGATTCGTGGACGAATCAGTGGTAACAAGAAAATGCAAAAATATGTGGTTGAAAAATGGATACCAGTTCAATTCTGCTTTAACCCCCTTCCCCCTCCCCAGGGTTCAGCTTGTTGAAATTATGTCAAAGTACTGGGCAAAATAATATGTCCAAATATGATTCAAACTAATTCTTGCCGCCCGGCGCAGCGGTCTAAGCTCTAGCTTATGATCATTCGTCCGAGATGGGTCCGGGTTCGAATCCCGGTGAGGCATGGATGTTGTCTTTGTCTTATGGCACTAGCTCTCTCTCTCTCCCTTCCTTGGAACCAGTGACCCTAAATTAGGGACGTGTGACTGCTTATAGCCGATTGAGTTGCTCACGGTAGCCGTTGAACATTCAATAAAAAAAACAAAAAAAAAAACGGATTCTTAATATATTAAAAGTTCTCCCAATTACAGATGTGTACCAAAAAACATCTGTAATGCTTTCAAAAGATTTGAGGATGCACTGGGGCCGCGACTATACTTTTTGCGGACTCCTCGTAAAAAAGCGGAAAGAAATGGATTTTTTTTTCGCGAGCCAGTTTCTTATAGTTTTTGCTGTGCTATCTGTAAAAAAAGTATAGAACTCTGTCAATTCTTCAGACATCCTTCACAATTATGGGGCCCCTTGAAAATGCGGGGTCCGGGGCTACATCCTCCCTAGCTCTCCTCTTAAATAAGCTCTGTTTACGCCCCACCCCAATAAAAATTAGTTTTGTGCACTTTCGGTGAATTTAAATAGATTGTGATAACTTCTAATTACACATAGTGTGAAACCCAAATTTGCCCTTGGCGGAAATCGAAACCACATCCTTCTTCTCCGGAGCTGAATGTTTTCCCAATTAAGCTATGCTGGCAAAAAGCTTATCACTGCTACTTCCAATTTTGATACGTACGTCACCTCTGTAGTACATCACAAAAGGGCAACGCGTATTGTGACGTGCTACAGAGGTGACGCACATATTTATATATATATTTAGTATATTAAAAATATTAACAGTCAATCCTTGATGTACAGCACCCGTTTGTTTCATTACATTGTGGCGTTATATCAAGGATGGAGTTATACACTGTAGAGCAATTGAATTAGAGACAGCTGGCGTTATGCAAATGTGGCGCCTTGGGCGGCCCTGTAAACGAAAACGACATGACATATGCAGCGATCCGACAATATAAGGAGTGATGCGACGGGAATCAGTAAAAGTCGGACGCAGTATGGGTAAGATGAAGGATCTAAGCGCATTTGATCGTGGGCAAATTGTCGGGGCCCGACGAATGGGTCACTCCATCTCGGAAGTCGTGAAGGCACTGGGATTTCCACGAGCCACTGTGTCACGGGTGCACCGTGAGTACATCGAATCCGGTAAAACCATCCCTGCAAGGGCCAACTGCCGTGGACAACAGCATGATGAGCTGGGTCATCATCGGCTAGCTCGCATTGTAACAGCGGATAGACGGGTCCCAGTGCAAGAAATCACTCGGCAATTTAACGCTGGTGCACAAAAACGTGTAAGCAGCCACACCATCCAGAACCATCTCCTCGCTATGGGGTACAGAAGTCATCGTCCTACAGGGGTACCGCTGCTGACCGCACATCACAGGGTGCAAAGATTAGCATGGGCGCGGGAACATCGCCACTGGACCCTAGACATGTGGAAAAATGTTGCCTGGACTGATGAGTCGAGATTCACGTCGGTACATGCGGATGGCAGGATACGAGTATGGCGCAAACCACATGAAGCGATGGATCCTTCTTGCCAGCAGGGAACTCTTCAAGCTGGTGGGGTTGGCATTCTCCTCTGGGGGCTGTTTACGTGGACTGAAATGGGACCCCTGGTACGTGTGACATCGTCCCTCACAGGTCAACGTTACCGGGATATCCTGGACGACCATTTGCTCCCGTTTGTGCGTCTTCAACATCCCACTGGGGACTTCATCCTGCAACAAGACAATGCACCTTCCATCGCTCCCGAATTGTATCCGAATGGTTGGATGAACACTCCACCGACGTGACCTCGCTTCCTTGGCCAGCTAGGTCACCTGACCTCAATCCCATCGAGCACATCTGGGATGCCATCGAGAGAGATGTTCGAGGCTCTGACACCCCTCCATCAAATCTTCGTGAACTGTGGGAGCTTGTTCACTGGTCGTGGATCCGTATGGCTTCCCAACGCTTCCTGTGTCTTGTCGAGTCCATGCCGAGACGAATCGCCGCCGTCATCAGGGCGAAAGGTGGTGCTACACGTTACTAGACAGGTATATCTAATTCAATTGCCCTTCAGTGTATCAAATTGGCCAATTATTTTTAAGTAACCCAAATTTTATCAATTATGATTCCTCGAAAATCATAATTAGCATTAAATTAAAAATATGTTAATCAGAACAAAAATGCAGTTGTATGTTGTGTACCTAGTGCGCACTGTAGTTCGGAGTGTCCGTTTTGATATTGGAAGCAGCTGACTTATGTTCCCAACAAAGTCCGCCATTTCCTCCGCCAAAAGGTTCTCCACAATTGAATCATGGTCCGAAAAAACGGGAAGGCAATTCACACACATCTTGGAAGTAGCCAAGGGCGCCCATATGGGGGGGGTCTAGCACCCCTAGCCGTTGATATAGCCATTTTTTTATAAATTTAAAACACTAAAATAGATGTAATCTTTTTTTAAAGCATTTTAAAAATAATAAGATATTAATGATTGATTGTATCAATTATTTTTGTTGTATTTTAGTAACTTGTACATTTATTAAAATGTTTGACAGCCTTGAAGGAGGTAAGGTTTTTTCTTTGCCCCCACCCCCTAGAAGTACTCATATGGGCGCCACTGGAAGTAGCGGTACATCAAATATTTTTTGTGTTGGAAATGGCAGGTTGGTGCAGTAATATATATTGGCGGTTGGCGGATGCCAAGGGTGTGGCGGTATATCAAGGGAAGTTTTATATGGAGCACATCTGTTCAGACACAAGGGGTTGTAAATCGAGGGTTGACTGTATATATGACTAAAAAATTTAGGTGGGGATGAGATGGTAACGCAGACAAAAATACCAAAGGAGTAATGGTTCAGTGGGAGAGATCGATTGCTGAAGGGGAATTTCGCTACTTAGCTGACCTCTCGATTTCGGACACTGTCAGAACACGAGACAATGTCGCATGTTACAAGGCCCGCTTTGTGAGCGAATGGTTCAAGGACCGCGTCCAAGTATTTCGTGTTCGTCCTTGCCCTCCAAATTCACCCGATTTGAATCTCATTGAGCCTTTTTTTTTTTTAATTATTAATTTAGGTGTTTAACAACACCGTGAGCAACTCAATGAGCTATAAGCAATCGCCCGTCCCTAATTTGGAGCCACTGGTTCCGGGCAAGGGAGAGAGCCAGTGCCTTAAGACAAACACAAAATCCATGACCCACTGAGCCGCCCCGGTGTCGCAGTGGTCAAAGCGCTGGCTTCTGACCATTCATTCGAGAAGGGTCACTACCGTCGCTAACAAACCCAGACCCTTCCACTACTGTCAGCTAGCGATTGTACTGGAAGAGTCCGGGTTCGAGTTCCGGTGAAGCATGGATTTTGTGTTTATCTTATGGCACTGTCTGTCTCTCTCCGTTCCCTGGAGTTAGTGGTCCTAAATTAGGTACGGGCAACTATTTATAGCCCGTGAAAACATAAGTTTGTCCGTGTCCCCTCACTCCGGAGTAAGTCGCTCTCCCAACTGAGCTACGCGGACAGAATGTCTCGCTGCAGATTTGTCGTCTTGACACATGTTTTCACCTCTGTAGTAAGTCACAAGTCCATCGACTTGTTCACAATGGTTGTTACCTCCCCCTCCCCTCCTCCCCTCCGAAAATTATTTTGCACTACAACTCAGCTCAGAAATTGGAGTATTATTTCTGGCCAGTTTTCTTAGCATAAAATAAATATTTTGCTCTTTAATTTGTTATTTTATATGACCGCCCGTATTTCCCTTAACATTTCTTTTTCCTCATTCAGCTAGTTTAAGCGGCAATCACAAGACTTACAGTGCGAGGAAAATGGCTTTGGAAAAGCTCGTTTTACGTGACACGGAAACAGAGTTCATCCATGTTTGGTCTCTTTCGGGTAATTAATTGTCAGTGGGGTGGAATCTGATGAAATGCGACAGCAGATCCTACACTCAATGTAGCACAAACATCAATTAAATCACTGCCACAAACTAACCGTACGTAACATAGTAAACCATCCTTAAAAAGTTCTGTCTTTACTTCCTTAACCAAAAATTTCTTACTTGTAACTTCCGCTATTTCTTCCCCATCAGGGTAGCACGAACTGCCTAAGTATTAAATTTCTTCTATGTACTGTATAATAGTATCTTTCAATAATGGATGCAATTATGGAATAATAAATGTGTATTTCTGTTGAAATATGGAAGTCGAATTTTTTTCGTGATTACAATTCTGTCTCATGCATTAGAAGAGTATAAACCTGAAAGATGACACTGAATTTTCGATTGTAATGAGCAAGTTCTTTGAATCCTTTCTGACACGAATTAAATTTATCAATTTATCAAACTTATTCAAAGGCAATAGAACTGGTTATAAAAAAATGCAACCGGGTTTCTACAATCGACAAAATATCCAGAAAAAAAATAATAATACAGGTAGGCTCAGTTCAGATTAAGCCGTCAGTTTGGAACGTAGGACTACGACTTGCAGATCGGAAAGTTCAAATGAGCTTGTCGAGTATGATTTCAAAGCGTTTATTTAATTTGTCATAGTCAACACAGGTCTATGGTATGAAAAGCAGCTTACATAATTTTTTCAAATAATGCTGGATACATTGCGAACGCAAAGCAGATCGATACATGGATTACCCAACGTGGTGCTCTGTCTTATTGAGCTTCTTACATTCTTTGCCTTTCGTTTTGATTTTCTCCACTTGTGCCTGCGTTCATTCTGTGAATTCCGCGGTATCGTCGAAAATGTTAACCCGTTCACACGAAAACAATTTTAAAAAGATTTAAGTTTAAAACATTGCGATATGTTCTTTATACATTTGAATAGATCTCGTCGAGAGCTGTAAAACGATACCACGCACCGTTGTTTTGCACTCACGGTTGTCCAGATAAACCGCGATATTGTCAAGTGTTCACAGGTACCCAATATATCTTTTTTAAATGTTCAATTCAAACCACTGCGAAATGTTCTTCGTATATTTGAACAGATCAGTAGATCATATGTAGAGGATTTTAGGAAGGGAGTGTCTGACCCCAGGTCTTAAACAATCCTTAGAAATAGGAAGCTAGGAGATTTGGGCTAGAGTGCCCGATAGGAAAGTGACACGGAAGCGAGGTAGAAAGGGGGAGGAAGACGCCCTTATTTATTACTGGGGGACCAGTACCCGGGGTTCGACGGCTTAACGTGCCCATCCCACGCACGGCGGATATTTAGTGGATCGAGCGTTCGTACCTGAGGTCCTTTCGGCGAACTTTGCCCACTAGGCCACCCGCGTCCCATAATCGCGAAGAAGGAACCATTGCCCGTGGCGGGGGGTCAAGTGTCGGTAATAGCCGGGCACCTTTCTGATATTTTCCCGCAAAATTAAAAAGTGTTCTTGGGCTGTCTATAAGCTCTCTCAATTACTTAAGGAAAGGAATATACTTTTAAGTAGTACTTTCTTTCACGAAAAAATATTCAATTTGCTATTAAAACCTAACAAACAGAAGCTTTTCCTTGACCTTGAGGGGAGGGCGCCCCCCCCCACCCTTTAGATCCACCCTGCCTAACATGAACAATCATCTCCCACAATCGTTCCAAAATGGATGCGTAAGTATTGCCAGTGACAGTTATACCTTCAGGAATCAACTCGTGATGCAGAATTCTATTGCTGTCGTTAAAAGCACAAAAGCATTGTCTTGATTTTGGGCTTCTCATCTTCTTTCCTTTTAATGACTGTGGCGACTTGCGCTGAGCACTGTGTCGCTTCGTTTCAGGATCATAACAGAAACACCATGTCTCGTCATCTTCCACCATTGCTTTGGAGAAAATTTTGCATTGTTTCTGCAATCTCCACCATTTCATTTCATTTATTATTTCTGCTGTTACAGATTCATGATTTATTGTTACACTAGCTTTACTATCCGGCTTTGCCCGGGCTTTAGGCTTATTAATTTCATATTCCCTTATATGTCACTGAAAAAATCGGGGGAAAAAATTGATGCTTGCAAGAAAGAAAACAGCTGATTTCACAAATTCGGTCATTAGAAATTATTTATTCATAATGTGATTATTTCAGCACTTGGCCGTACACAACATTTTTGGTTTCTCCTTAATTGGCGACAATATATAATTTTGTTGGATCCTTTGCTCTTGACATTTCAACATAGAATCAAACGGACCAAAAGGTTTACGAATTATTTAACACGCGTCCAGGAGACACAGCATTAGAACACTGACTGAACAAAATTTGTTAACAATTTGTTATCGACGATCAAATGCATCACATGCTTTCAGTTTCAGACGTCTTTGAGGGGCGAATCTCTGGGATAAGAAGGTTAAAAACTTTTCTTTGAGAATATTTTATGAAACTGTCTGAAATTTTAATGAAGGCCAGAAATCGTTAATAGAAACATGACCTCTAAATTTCGCCTGAATCGGTAAATAACTTTTTAAATTAGCCGTCAAATTTTTTTATTAACCGTTTCTGCGTATATATTTCTGTTTACCAATGAATTAAAAATTCCATGCCTATTTTAAAAAGTTTTGACCGGATTCCGGTGAAATTTTGAGGGACTCCTCTTATTACCAATTCATGGTGGTGATAAAAAAATTCATCCCGTTTCGTTAAGATTTCGCAAAGTTCGTTTTTTTTTTTTGGTTTTTTTTTTATGCACAGTTCTCAAAGAATAGAAACACCTGTGGATGTGCCGCGGCGATGAGTGCAGTCACGTGCTTTAAGATTTGGAACAGCATGACGATGACGTAGCAAACGACGCTGACTTTATTGATGAGCTTATTAATTCATTCATAACTCGCGAACGGAACAACGTAGAGATCTTAAAATAGTTGCGTTGACGTAGAAATTCCAGTATTAATAACCTATGCAAATTTTACGATGACACAGTTCGGCGTTCAAGAGTTTTTGCTGCTTCAGACAAACAGACGTTTTGTGTTTTATATATAAGATTATTATTTATCTATTTTTATAACAACAGCAAGAAAGCTTCAGGAAAAGGCCCCTGTCTTTTGCGTACTCCACTCATGCATGTTTCTGGTCGTCTGACAAAGCATGTGAAACAAAACGAGCACCCCCCCCCCTCCCACATCTCGCCCTAAAATTTGACCAATCGTCTCCTTATTAACACCGAGCTACCATTCCAGCATGCTCAAGGTCACGCAACGATCACTTTTCATTCTTCCGCGAACTTTCTCAATGAGTTCAGATGAGCGCACTAAAATCAAGTGGCCGAGCCTTTCGTCATTTTCCAAATCTTTCCGCCCATCCTTGAAACGTGCATACCATCGGAATTATTTGTGCACAAGATAAGCAATTCGCCCCATACACATCACGCAACAACTCAGACGCAATTTTACCGATTTTCAAAAAACCCTTCGGGTATTTCCTCTCAGCTCCATGACAGAGCCGTGACATTGTTCTTCCACCGAATGACGTCATGCACAGCGTAAGTAACCATCTGCGCAATTCTCCCGCAAACGCTCTTGCCACCGCATTGCTGATAAATGGCTTATCAAAAAACCATGCCTTCTCGAGCTGTGTTTCTTTAACTGGGATTTTTTTTTAAATCAGTCTCATTATTTAATTGCATCACTGTGCATAAAGACTCGCCCTGCTCTATTTGGGGCCACTAGTTCCAAGGAGGAAAAAGAGCCAGCTTCCGAAAGACAAATACACCACTCATTCCGGATGATTGCTAGTCTCCTCCGCCACCGGGACGACATAGGGTTGTTGGTTCCATGAATGGTAGAGAACAAAAGTCTTAGCATAAACGCAGGGTCCATACCTTACCAATTATCGGAACACTGCCTACCAGAGTCCATTTAAGAGGGGGCTAGGGGTAGGGCTGCGTCCCCGGGGACCGCATTTTCAAGGAGCCCACAGAATTTTGCAGGATACTTTAAGAATTGACAGTTCCATAGTTTTTTTAGTTTTTTTTCAGATAGCACAGCAAAAACTATAAGAAACTGCCGTGTGAAAAAAAATTCTATTTCTTTCCGCTCTTTTAGGAGGAGTCCACAAAAAATACATTCACCCCCAGTCCATCCTCAAATCTTTCGAAAACAATACACTCATTTTTTTGTACACATCTGTAATTGGGGAAATTCTGATACATTAAGAATTCGTTTGAATCATAATATTTCGATCATATTATTTTGCCCACTACTTCGATATAATTTCAACAAGCTCACCGCAACTCTGGTATGGGGGGGATTAAAGCAGAACTGAACTGGTATTCATTTTTCAACCAACCATGCATTTTTACATCGATGAGGAATTACATTATGATCACCTACTTAATAAGCTGTAGGACCCCCTGTAGCCCGTAAAATAGCGACCACTCGGCGAGGTATCGATTCGATGAGGTGGCGATAGGTATCCTGGGGTATCTGGTACCCTAATGTCAACAGCAGGTCCTCCAATTCCTGTACATTTTTTTTTTGGGGGGGGGGGGGGGTTGATTTAGCGCGAACCCGCTTTTCCAAGTCGAACCACAAATGTTCGATTGGGTTCATGTCGGGTGACTTTGGAGGCCAGAGCATTAACAGAAAGTCACCAGCATGTTCCTCGAACCACTCCTTGACGGTTTTGGTAATGTGACATGGCGCATTATCCTGTTGGAAACGGCCATCACCAGCAGGGAGCACAGTTGACATGAATGGGTGAACTTGGTCCGCAACGATGTTCAGATACATGACAGCTGTCAGGGATTGATCTGTTGGGATATTGGGCCCTAAAGTGTCCCAAGAAAACATCGCCCACAGCATAACACCGCCGCCGCCGCCGCCGCCGGACTGTTTCCGCTCAAGACTGCATCCAGGTGAGATAGCCTCCGTTGGTAATCAGCGTATCTGCGCTCGACCGTCTATACGTGATGTACCAGGAATCTTGATTCGTCAGAACAACACAGTTTCTTCCAATCATCCTCGATCCAATCTCGATGATCTTGGAACCATTTCATACGTTGTTGGAGATTCGCTGCAGTGAGCATGGGGACCCAGCTGTGTCTTCGGCTACGCAGACCCATGCGCAGAAGGCTGCGATGAACAGTGTGCTGTGACACATTGCCCTGATCACCACTGTTGTAGCTGCGGGTGATTTGTCGCACTGTGGCCCTCCGGTCGCTGTGAACAATGCGCGACAGTCTCCGCTCCCCTCAGGCATTAATGAGCTACGGACGACACACGGCCAAACGACGGTTCGTCGTTTGGACATTTATGCACCACTTTTGATACGTACTCACTACATCGGCACGTGAACAATCCACAAGCAGCGCCGTTTCCGAGATCGTAGTTCCGAGGCGCCGTGCCATCACAATTTCTCCTTTATCAAACTCCGATAAATCGACAGCTTCTCCCATTCTGACTCCGAACACTCTACTAACCGAAAACCGGTCCTCGGGTTGTATATATACTGCTATGTGAATTTAAGACCGTTTCCGAGATCGTAGTTCCGAGGCGTCGTGCCATCACAATTTGTCCTTTATCAAACTCCGATAAATCGACAGCTTTTCCCATTCTGACTCCGAACACTCTACTAACCGAAAGCCGGTCCTCGGGTTGTATATATACTGCTCTGTGAATTTAAGACCGTTTCCGAGATCGTAGTTCCGAGGCGCCGTGCCATCACAATTTGTCCTTTATCAAACTCCGATAAATCGACAGCTTTTCCCATTCTGACTCCGAACACTCTACTAACCGAAAGCCGGTCCTCGGGTTGTATATATACTGCTCTGTGAATTTTAGACCGTTTCCGAGATCGTAGTTCCGAGGCGCCGTGCCATCACAATTTGTCCTTTATCAAACTCCGATAAATCGTCAGCTTTTCCCATTCTGACTCCGAACACTCTACTAACCGAAAGCCGGTCCTCGGGTTGTAATATACTGCTCTGTGAACTTAAGACCGTTTCCGAGATCGTAGTTTCGAGGCGCCGTGCCATCACAATTTGTCCTTTATCAAACTCCGATAAATCGACAGCTTTTCCTATTCTGACTCCGAACACTCTACTAACCGAAAGCCGGTCCTCGGGTTGTATATATACTGCTCTGTGAATTTAAGACCGTTTCCGAGATCGTAGTTCCGAGGCGCCGTGCCATCACAATTTGTCCTTTATCAAACACCGATAAATCGACAGCTTTTCCCATTCTGACTCCGAACACTCTACTAACCGAAAGCCGGTCCTCGGGTTGTATATATACAGCTCTGTGAATTTAAGACCGTTTCCGAGATCGTAGTTCCGAGGCGCCGTGCCATCACAATTTGTCCTTTATCAAACTCCGATAAATCGACAGCTTTTCCCATTCTGACTCCGAACACTCTGCTAACCGAAAGCCGGTCCTCGGGTTGTATATATACTGCTCTGTGAATTTAAGACCGTTTCCGAGATCGTAGTTCCGAGGCGCCGTGCCATAACAATTTGTCCTTTATCAAACTCCGATAAATCGACAGCTTTTCCCATTCTGACTCCGAACACTCTACTAACTGAAAGCTGGTCCTCGGGTTGTATATATACTGCTCTGTGAATTTAAGACCGTTTCCGAGATCGTAGTTCCGAGGCGCCGTGCCATCACAATTTGTCCTTTATCAAACGCCGATAAATCGACAGCTTTTCCCATTCTGACTCCGAACACTCTACTAACCGAAAGCCGGTCCTCGGGTTGTATATATACTGCTCTGTGAATTTAAGACCGTTTCCGAGATCGTAGTTCCGAGGCGCTGTGCCATCACAATTTGTCCTTTATCAAACGCCGATAAATCGACAGCTTTTCCCATTCTGACTCCGAACACTCTACTAACCGAAAGCCGGTCCTCGGGTTGTATATATACAGCTCTGTGAATTTAAGACCGTTTCCGAGATCGTAGTTTCGAGGCGCCGTGCCATCACAATTTGTCCTTTATCAAACTCCGATAAATCGACAGCTTTTCCCATTCTGACTCCGAACACTCTACTAACCGAAAGCCGGTCCTCGGGTTGTATATATACTGCTCTGTGAACTTCACCTGCGCCACCGTTCGGTCTCCAGGCGCGCTCATTTCTGTAGGCTGGAGGTAGTCATGATGTAATTGCTCATCGGTGTAAATTTTCTCGCTACCGCTGATTCTTCCATGAATCATGGGATACACACTTCAATAGGGCGGGAATATTTTTATGGATTACTCATCATATTTTGGGAATGTTTTCTCCTGGATATTTTTATTCATCCACCCATAGCGAAGTCCTAGACGTGCCTCTAATACTGGGGCCCCTAAATATTGTTCTACCCCTGGGCCCACTGTCTCTTTATGTACTTTGCTGCCCACCCTCTTACAACGAACTATAAAAATCAGATAATTCTTTCCAGTTTAGAAAACGCGTGAAAGTAGCGTGTCACAAAAAAGTAACACTTCACCGGGCTCATTGGGCTAGTGATTATTCCGTTTCGCGTTGTGACTGCCGCTTGTTATCGGTAAGTGTGATTAAATTATGATCAATATAATTCTCTCAAAATGAAATTTAGAGAGAAAAAAGTGACTGATGAAGTTATTTTCTCGCATCCCGCCTATTCTTGATGAAGTCGTCACGATGTGGAGGCTAGTGAAGGAGCATTTCGTCACGCGGGAAAGAGGTAAAAAAGAAAAAAAAAGAAAAGCATCGCGTGCCGAGGGTGAGAGCAGATGACGTCGAGCCCTGGCCGAGGCAACAAACATCTGCTTACAGGAAACCTTCAACTATTTTTTTTTTTTCTTTTTCTGTCACTTCCTTTTTTAAAAAAAAAAAAAAAAAATTGGATTAGCACCCTGCTTTCTATTATGCAGCGATAATTAACACGTCTCGGAGATTCGTGAATATCTAACATGACGGGCTTCTTCGCCCTGTGACGTCGCGTGCCGTTCGCGCGCTCGTGCACGTGCGCCTGTCACGATCGTGACGTCACCCGTCGACCGCCAAGTGACGTATGCACAGGTGGCTACGGACGATTAGTGCGTCTTCCTGCTGTGTTCTGCGAGCGTTTTCCTGGGCTGTCAAAGACTGCGTAATAGACAGAACACAATCTAATTTACCCCGGCTGATCTGCTCTCAACAAATCTGCTCAGTCAGACCTCTGCTTCATATTACCAGCGTTTTTCAATACGAAGGGTCGGAACCATTAGATAACATCTCTCTCTCAGTTCCCCTCTTTTTTAATCATCTTTAAAGTTAGCTTTTGAGTTTAGATAGGTGCAAATAAACATTTACAGTAGCCTCTTCCCGGTTGTGATATTTCCTAAAAACTCCCGCAGCAGATGAACTTAAAATCATGGCTAAATAAAATTTGGGAAAGGCAAGTCGTATCTAACGTATTGCGAACAGGGTCAGGTTTGCCTAGTGGGACACTGGGACATTTCCCGGTGGATAGAGCCCATTTAAGAGGGGAGCTATGGGGACTGCTGCCCCGGGGCCCCGCATTTTCAAAGGGCCCCAGAATTATGCAGAAGGCTTGAAGAATTGACAGAGTTCTACAGATTTTTTTTTTTTTTGAAGTTATCACAGCAAAAACTATACAAACTCCCTTGTGATTTTTTTTTCTATTTCTTTCCTCTTTATTAGAAGGAGTCCGCAAAAAGTATAATCGCCCCCAGTGCCTCCTCAAATCTTTCGGAAACATCGCAGATGTTCTGTACACATCTGTAATTAGGGTAAATTTTCATACATTAAGAATTCGTTCGAATCATATTTGGATCATATTATTTTGTCCTCCACTACGTTGATATAATTTCAACAAGCTGAACTGGGGGGAGGGGGGGGTAAAGCAGAACTGAGCTGATGTGCATTTTTACATTTTCTTGCTACCACTGATTCGTCCATGCATCATGGGATACACACTTCAATATGGATGGGATAATTTTATGGCTTCCTCATCATATTTTGGGAATGTTTTCTCCTGGGTATTTTTAATCTGCCATAGATGTGCCACCAATACTGGGGCCCCGAAATACAGGGTAATTCAAAATGATTACCCCGATTAGAAATGACAATAACGTGTTTATGAAGATAAATGGACATCTGATATCCTTACACAAGAAAGAAGGAAGTTCAGAATTTACCGCCCCGGTGGAGCAGTTGCTGTAAGCGACCGATGGCTTCTGATCATTCGTCCGAGATGGGTCCGGGTTCGAATCCCGGTGAGGCATGGTTGTTATGTTTGTCTTACGGATCTGGCTCCCTCCGTTTCCTGGAGTCAGTGGCCCTAAGTTAGGGACGGGCGAGTGCTTATAGCCCATTGAGTTGCTCATGGTGGTCGTTAAACATTAACAAAAAAAAAAAAAAAAAGAAATTTAGAATTTTATTGGAACCTACTGTTGTATTGCCATGGTGACTTAGGAAAATGGGCTGCCCGTGCGCCAAAGCCAGTGGGAAGAAATAATGACCGCAACAGAAAAGGCGTTTTGCGTTCTGGAGTTTGAAAAGTGTCATTCTGCACTGACTCCTTACGATTTCTTTTCATGGGGATATGTCAAGGACCATGTGTATGTGCCACCTTTGCAGAGAAACACTGCAAGAACTAAATATGCGCATTCAGCTTGCACTGGCATCAGTGACTGCGGACATGCTTCATAATGTATGGCGTGAAATGAATTACCGTTTAGATGTTGTCCACGTGATCCAGGGAAGTCACACAGAACATTTGTAAGGTATGGAAACAAAATTCTAAACTTCCTTCTTTATTGTGCAACAATATGATCTCTGTACCTATGTTCATAACCCAGGTATTGTCATTTGTAATTGGGGAAATCAATTTGAATTACCCTCTACTGTCCAGCCCCCCCTCCCCCTGTCTCCGAAAATGTGCCCTGCCAATGAACCATGCGAGAAATGGCCCATTTTCTCGTATTCTTTTTTACGCTTTCCAACCGTAGGTTTCGATGAAATTTTAGTAGGTCGTAGGGGACCACCTGGGGACAAACCCTATTGAAAATGGGTGAAGTGGGGTCAAAGGTCAGGACATAGGAGCTGGATGCATTCCATTGCCCTTATGCGTCATAACTTGGGTAAATATGGTTCGATTTCGATGAAAGTTTAGTATGTTTTAGGAGACCACTGGGGACGAACCCTATTGAAAATGGATGGAATGGGGTCAAAGGTCAGGACATAGGATCGGGATCCATTCCATCGCCCTTATGCGTTATAACTTATGTAAAAATGATTCGATTGAGACAAAACTTTATCATGTTGTTCCGGAAGTATACTTTACCGGTTCTGTTGAATATCATTGGAATAGTGTCAAAGGTCAGGTCATAGGAGCGAGATTTATTCTACATCCATTATCCTCATAACTTGAGTAATAACTTGAGTAATGATTTCTGGTGTGTTAGAAAGCGTATTATAATCAATGCATTGCATGATTTTACTAACTTGTTTTTTTTGTTTGTTTTTTTGCCGGCATTTCTGGAACGAATAATTAACATGGGCTTATGAATAATAATTATTAAGTTCATTTCAGCTTTATTTTTCTATGAAAGACTTTTTCTTAAACAAAAAGTCCTTCTGTCTATATGTTGAGCGTTTTCTGTGAAATACATATCAAAATTATTTGTGTTCATGCCGCTGGACCAAGCATGCTGTTATAAATTACTTAAGTTAACTACAGCTAGACGCAGATTGTTGGAAGAGCAGCCGATTGTCATTGTTATGTCCCGGAAAGTAATCTTGAAGAAATGCATTCGTTGAGGTCTGAGTCCGTGAGTCTGAAGAAGAAGAGGTGTTCTCGTTTACATAATTAGTTAGAGACGCAGACTTCATGGAACGCACGCTATGAGGAAGAGATATTTGCATAGCTGCTCTCTTCCGCTTGAGTCACGTTAAGGATTTCATCTTCGAAAGTCGATGTTTCAAAAGTAGACAAGAGGACTGCTACAATTCGTAACACCCAAAATAAACAAGAGTCACTCAGCCGTTTCAAGGAGGACAAAAAATTGGCTTCAAAGCCTTTATGGAGCTGAACATACAAGAACAAATCAGGTAAGCGAAAAACTTTTAATATAATTTCGTCAACTTGCAGAGCCATAAAAAACACGACATTGTTGAAGAGGGCACAAGCACCCACTGTGATAGCCCGGTAGTTTCAAAAAAAGTTTAAGCAGTTAGTTTAAAAAAAATAATTGGTTAGATCATCGGAAAACCGGGACAGTCGCCTTGGGTCCCGCGCCTTTACAGGGCCCCGCGGTTAAGGAAATAAAAAAAAATCATTTTCGGAAGAAGTTTTTATATTTCTTATTCTTTTCTTAAGTTTTGGGGCTCGTGGCACCCCTTAAAATATTTTTTTTGTCTTGTTTTTTTTAAGTTTCTAATCCTTCCACTTTCAAATAAGTTACAGCTCTTCGTCGTACAGATACTGATATTTGCAGATTTCAAACGATTACTGTAACCACCTTATTCTTTTCCGGGTTCCTGAAACAGCAAATTAAATTTCATCATTTTGTGGCTTCCAATTTTATATATTCCACAATTTTTGTGTAAACTAGATACTTAAATTTGAAGATATAAAAATAATATCAAAGATGTTTGTCGGCTACAGTAGAGTATATAAAGACCAACTGTTCAATGACTTTAAAAACAGTACTGGAAATATGAAACAATAGCAATTGTGAGCACGTATAAACGTTTTATAAAGTCACAAATTTGTAAGTTACACCACCATGCATCAAAAATCAATCGCTAAAATATGTATCAGGAAAAAGGACATATTTGTACGAATTTATTTTAGGGATCCTTATTGTATTCGCTTCGCAGATAAGCTGAAGTTATGTTTTAACATTTTGTAAGAAAAGTTTTAAAAGAATCGCAATACAACCACAACTCTCTCTCTCCGGAAAGAAAATAATAGATTTCAACACTTTTTATTCTCTCTCTCTCTGCCTGAAATTTCAAACCATATTATAGTCTTCTTAAGCTTAAAGCAAATACTTCTTTCAGAAATTTTTTGTTTCTTTATGATAGTTTTCGACGGACATTTTTCACGTAATGACTTTATTAAAAGATGAGATTTATTTTCTAGGGTCAGAGACGTGGCCAAGGGGAAGGGGGGGTCTCGGGTTTAGACTCCCTCCCCCTTGAGGAGGATTGAGTTCAAATTTAAAGCGATATATACTATATTGGCAAAAGTCACCGGTCACCTAGAAGAGAAACACAACATAGCATTTATTGACATACATTAGTATGGTGTCGGTCCACCTTTGGCCTTAATGCATGCACTGACCCTTCGAGACAGGTTTTCGACAAGGTTTTGAAACACAGCGATAGGTATGCGCTTCCATTCAGTACATAATGCTGCTGCTAACTGTTGCTTAGTAGTAGGCCTTGGTTCCAAACTTCTTATGCGGCGCTCTAATTCATTCCATAGATGCTCTATGCGATTAAGATCAGGGATCTGTGCAGGCCAGTCCACACACGATACGGAATTATCGTCAAACCACTCCGTAGAAGTTCTTTCTTTATGGCTCGGTGCATTATCCTGCTGGTACCAACAAGGCTCGGTTCCATAGTATTGCCACAGATTTGGTAGGGCATAATTGTCTAGAATATCGAGGTAGACATGCTGGTTAACAGGTTTGTCCCCGATAACCAATGGGCCCGGACCATACCACGAAAAACACCCCCACATGAGTACACTGCCAGCTCTAAACTTGACCGTAGTAACAGTACACTGTGATAAATAGCGTTCCCCCGGCTGCCGCCATACCCACGCACGGCCATCAGATTGATGGATTCTTCAGTCCATAAGACTCGTTTTCATTGATAAATGTTCTTTACACCATGCTAAACGACGAGTAGCATTCTGAGTGGAGATGAAAGGGTTATGAGAAGCCACACGACCACGGTAACCCATGGAATGAAGTTCTCTGCGAATGGCACGTGTACATACCGAGGTTCCAGCATTTTTACTCACCTGTACACTGAGGTCTTGTGCAGTACTCCGTCGATTAGCTGTATTGACTGTCCTGAGGTTTCGACGTCCTCTATCACTTGTTTTTTTTTTTTTTTTTGGTCTTACAGTACGTTTTGCTACTTCAGGTACGCCATGTGTCTTCTACTTATTCAGTACATCCAAAACAGTTGACTTGGGTATGTTAAAACGCCTCTCGGTTTTTCTTATGGACAGCTCACTATTATAACACCCAATAATCTTTCCTTTCTCAAAGAAGCCAAACCCTTTTATAGCAAAACCTATTCTCTGTCCTAACGTAACTCCGCGTTTTCTCAGAAGCCATGTATGTTGTAGAGGCAAAATAACCGCCAGATAAGGTATACAACTAGTTCGTCGATCGCAAACAAACCTTCCCTTTGTTACAGGGCTTGGTGCTGAGTTATATTTCAGCGCCCTGTGTGAAGGGTTCGTTCGATGCTTTGCTTCCAGAGAGTTTTTGTTTCTGGACCTTAACCCGTATTTTGTCTGATTGAGCAGATCGATAAAATATGAATAAAATATCAATCAAAGTATTAGCTCGCTCTTGCAGTGAGGAAGGTGTTCATTCAGATGCTATGGGGAATGTCTCAAAGCATTGTCCTGATCTCCTTTCCTCTATTATCATTAACAAGCTGATCGCTTTTCCGTTCGACCAGTATTCGCTTCCTACTTATTCATTCCCCGTCGATTCTCAGCATTTTCCTCAATTCACACCGGCGAGCAAGATTTTCACACCTTGCTCTCTCCACTCCTTCCCACCGAATCCCCTGCAACCGAGTAAAGTCCACGCTTTCTTCTAACCCTAGAGTCCCTCACTTTTCAAGAAGACGCTGACACTCCTTAAAAGGACTTCTCTCTGTCACCCCTCACAGATCATTATTTCAGTTCCCCTTCGCTCTTAGAAGACGCAGAAGTTCCTTAATTTGCTTCTCTGTCCCCTCTTCGTACTCCCTCGCATGGCAACCAAAACCATAAATCTCTCTCTTCCTCGGAGAAGCGAAAGCCAACCCACTGACCAACGTATCGAAAATGGCGGGAAGTTTGGGAGAAATGATTGCAATTCACTATCCTTCCTTAACTTCACTCCTGACAAATACGGATGCCCAGGTTATACCTTTACATTATAATGTCAGGGGACAAGTTCTACAGAACGTCTTACAAATCCGGGCACACTTTAACCATTTCCGCCTTAACACTGGCGAAAGCCATTAGGATCAATGACAAAATGTTTTAATTGCGTTACCCCGATGTCGAGCTGGACCCCAAAGTTCCTGCAAGCAAACCATTGCTTTGGCATGCAAGACAAAGAAAATTTGATATTATAAAATAATTATAAAAATGTTTATTTGTACGGGTGTACCTCGGGAGGCTGGTTTTTATCTGTCCATACCGTGATGATGCGAGCAGCAATCATAAAAAAGAGAGAGAGAGAGGGAAAGAACCTGTGTGTTTATGTAAACAACCGCCCAGCAGAGCAAACTTGAACGAAGCGCTGAAAGCTTTTTGCCATAAAGTTAAGTGCTGATTGATCACGCACTTAATGCATGTAATCTGCATGGCGTTTTTGTCTATATGTCTGCTGACACCTGCGAAAGAAAGGGGAATTGAAAACCAAGAAGTGGTTTGGAGACAGGGTTTCGCTTTTTTGAAGGCAATGCGAGCAAACAGACTTTGCTTAGCGTCTTGAGCTATTGTTTTCCTCCGTAACAGAACGCCAGCATAGTGTAATTTTAATGTTTCTATATGTACGTTGTGCCGTCTTTGTGTTTTTGTGTGGTTTTATGAAAAACCATTTATTGAACTCCCTGCAATAATGCAACAAGTTAATTTGTGCCAACCTGCGGTAATGAGGAATGGCTGGCGATGATAAGTGCCAAATCTCTTTTGCCGACGCTACCTTAAACGATAATACTATAGTATGTGTGAGTGAAAACGAAACAACCACTATGAAAAACACAAATTTTCTGCGTCCCCTCACTCCGGAGTAAGTTGCTCTCCCAATTAAGCTACTTGGATATAATGTATTGCTGCAGATTTGTCGTCTTGACACGTGCTTTACCTCTGTAGTACGTCACACCACATGTATTAAAATTTATTGACGAGCGTTGGGTTTAACACCTCCATCAAGTCATAACATAATACCTGCAATAATAATAAAGTTATTGGAACTTCAGGCAAAAATAACGTGTGTGTACTGAAGATAAAGAAAAAAAAGATTTCAAAAGTGAAGTGCAACTGTTAGAAAGAAAAGAGGAAGAGAGATCAAATTCACAGTTATAGTTAGCTCAGCTGAATGATAAAGTGATAAAAACAATGTACACCTTATCTGGAAAATATTTTAAGAGTTGTAATATAATAAATTTTTTTTAGAGGTGAATCGATTATGGAAGTGCAAAAAAGAAAGTGAAGAAAAACGGGTTTATTTTGATTCTTTGATTTCCTACTGGAAATGTTATTAAAGAAAACTGAAGTTTCTCCCAAACTCCTATTTCATGCGTTTACTTCTCAAAGCGTTGAAGAAAGAAAAAAGGAATATTCGGACCATGAGTTCAGATCTGAAGTGCATTGATCATTTCTGACGCTCTTCATGGTAAAACTTTATTTCCCCCGGTTGCATTTCTTAGGATTTTGCGAAACCAAAATGTCAGGAGGCACTCCTCACAGAAGCTGCAATGGGGAAACTCGAAGACTTCAGGAAGATGGGGGTCATTGTTTGTCTGTCTTGAAAGGAAACTACATTCCTTTCTTCATGTAAAACCATAAATCACTCTCTAACGGTGCATTAGGATATGTATGTAAGGGTGGAACAGACGTGCGATTACCACACCGCCTCCCCAACCTACTTTTAAAGCAAAGTTGCATTTGGGGGGAATTTACGTTGGCACAAAGATCCTGTGATTTTTGCATGCGATCCGAGTGCTTTCAGGTCTATGAGGCGTAAAAGGAAAGAAAAGGCTACCAAATCTAGCATATCCCGTAATTCCCAGTCCCATACGCACTTTCCTCCCAAATGGAAAACATTCACCTCTTCTTTGTTCTTGTTGACATCCTTGTTTCTCAAAAACCCTCTCCACCATGCGATTGAAGACGCTTCCATTAAATAAAGGTGACGTAATTCATGTGCAAACATTCCATTGGACAGTGCCAGCATATAAGTGGGCGGAAAAATGGTATCGCATTATAGGCAGATGGCTTTTCTCCACCCAAGTACAACGCAGGATTTAGTAGAGGAAAAACTTCTTGTATTGGATAAGTTTTACTGTTCAGTTTGAAAATATTGAACACTGGACTTTAGTAAAGAAGTAATGCAGCACGTGGGGGTAGGTAGGGGTGGAAGATTCCTATTAGAAAAGCTGCGTTTTCAGTGCAGCTTAATACTACGCATCTGTCTGTTGTCACGAACAGATACCCGAAAGCATTTAACCTTTCCATTCATTCCGCGTAGGTGTTTGTGATTGCGTTGTGGAAGAGCAGATCATTTTGAATTTCCAAAGGCTGCAGAAATCTTAGCCAGTATTTCTGACTTCTGCTCATAAACGTTCGTTGCTTTGCTTCAAATAAACGTCAAACGGGGTTGGCGTAATTAGTTTCTGGCGCTTAAGCAAATTTTATATATATTCTTTATTTTATTCTCGTTTTTGTGTTGTCAGAAGTTGTGGAGTAGGGGGTTTTTATAATCCAGTTTTCTTTCAAGAATCTGTGCTTTAGAAAAAAATTAATATTTCCTTTTTTATTGCAATGTTTAAGAATTTGTAATACTTTTGTATTGCTATTCAGGTTTAAATTCACTCTCAGGCGAACTTGGCAATTTGTTATTGCTGAACATTATTTCTGATTCATTAAGTCACTCTTACAACTTGAGTTTTCTATAATCATCTTCTTTCTGTTTAATAGTAACAGATGAAGAGCATGGGTCGGGCCAGGAAAGTTATGGATGCAAGCTAAATTGTTAATAAAGCTTGGTCATACAACTCTGCGGAGGTCATGACATATATATATATTTTTAAAACAATTTTTTGGTAGGCTTATTACTTGCATCTATGACTTTGCAGAAACTTATTTCCAAATAGGTCTTTGTGGAAGTGAGAAAATGCAGAGTTTTTGCTGGTCCTTGATAAAGCCAAGGCTCCAGTATTCTTGACACTTTCTACATTCAGTTGTTCTATTTTTTTCTCTTTTTACTCACACCGGTCAATACATAACCTTTTCTATGTTGTACTTGGTATGAGTCAAAAAATGTTTTGCTTCAGTCTCTTTTTAATAGAATATATATATATATATATATATATATATATATATATATATTCTATAAAGATACCTAAGCAAAAAAAAAATATACAAATATAATTTTGACTCACACCTAGTACAACATAGAAAAGGTTATGAATCTACCTGTGTGAGTAAAGGAGAAAAAGAAAAAAAAATAAAATAAAATAAAACAACTGAATGTAGAAAGGTGTCGAGAATACTGAGCCTTGGCTTTATCAAGGACCAGCAAAAACTCTGCATTTTCTCACTTCCACAAAGACCTAGTTGGAAATGGGTTTCTGCAAGGCCATAGATGCAAGTAACATTCCCACCTAAAATAGTTTAAAATATATATATATAAGTCATGTCCTCCGTAGAGTAGCATGACCTAGCACTAGTTAACAATTTCGCTTGCATCCATTAACCTTCATGGCCCGACCCATGCTCTTCATCCGTTACTATTAAACAGAGAGAAGAAGATTAAGAGAACTCAAGCTGTGAAAGTGACATAATAAATAGAAATGATTTTCAGCTATAACGAAATTCCAAGTTCGTTTGAGAGAGAATTTAAACCTGAAAAACAAATTTTTACATTGCAATTAAAAGAAATGTTAATTTATAACGAACAGATTTTTGAAAGAAAACTTGAGTCTAAAACCCCCTACTCTACAACTTATGACAGCACGAAAACGAGAATAAGTTAAAGATAATAATTAACTAAAGAAAACTTTGTGAAAGTTATATACCTTAAACAGTTAGTTGCAATATGTACAAAGTATTTCAGCAGTGCTTTAAGTGCATAATTAATTAGTTATTAAGAACTTAACTACTTTGAAAAAACAGCGCATAGACAGCGCATAGAAAAGGAACAAGCTTAGCCATCTTCTGTTCCTAGGTACCACAAAAGACGCTCAAAGTTACAAGAAAAGCAAGAGTTAAAACCCGCATAAATGTTAACAGACAAACCAATGCTTAAAAGCTGAAAAGCTAAAAAAATACAGAGAAAAGGTACATGAAGTACTAACATTGAACTTATAAAACCTAGAGCCCAAAAACAAGGAAGAAGAGCTTACCTCTTGTGTTACAAAAACTTTTCTCCTCACAAGAGGAGAACATGGCTGACCTCTTCCGCCACTCCCCTAGACGCTGGGGGGCAGTGAGGGTGGGGCTGATGGCCTCCTCATACAGCAAGAAACCAACGCGCGGAGATTTTAACCAGAGAAAAAAATATAAACTTAAGACTGTGAATCTGTATGATCAGAATGTGCAGAATTAACTCTCCAGAATACATGAGAAATATTATAAAATACACGAGCAGTTTATTTAATAATCTTTGCATGTATTAAATCACCTGTAGTGAGCTTCTATAGATTAATCAGAATCTTATTAATTTTAATGTTGGTTTTACTATTTTTAGTATAGCTATCCTAGTGATGAATAACTAGTTTTTCTTTTTTATTTGTTTTATTTTCTTTTATAAACAGATTTTTAAGCTTTTTTGTGATTTTGTTTATATTATTTAATTTTTTTGTTTTAATAGGACCGTCATATCCATAGCACTAAGGTTCCTTTAGGTAGTTAATAGGCATCCTCTAGCCAACTTCCTTACGGCTTTGATTGGTCAGAATCATATTATTAACTGTGTAGAAAATTAAAGCAGATCTGCCAACCTTACTCTATTATTCAGAATAATTTTTCTTAAAGTTCTTTTGATGAAAGAAGAAGGAATTTCGTTCTCTAGAAAACTTTCTAATAGTATATTAATGTGGTAATTGAAGTCCAAATTGTTGCTGCAAATTCTTGAAATTCTTAGGACCTGAGAAATTAGTACATTCTCAATTACTTTGGTTGAAATGTTATTATTCCAGTGTAGATATTTAATTACTTTGAAAGGAAAATTAGCTCTTTTATCAAAGAGGCTAATAGATGGGTTACCTCTGTTGAGCTTAATGCTTAAGTCTAGGAACTCAAGTTCCTGATTACTGTGGTTGGTTTTACATAAGTTAAGAGAGCTAGGATAGATATTATCAAAATCACTCTCTATAACTTCGGAATTATTGATACACAGCAGATCATCAATATATCTAAAAGTGTAAAGGTAGTTATCTGAGCAGGTGGGGTGATTTTTAATGAATTTATATTCCTTAAAGAACAGGAATAGATTAGCGATATTCGTGGACGTTGATGTTCCCATTGGAATACCGTTCACTTGCTTATAGAGAGTATTATTATATAAGATATGGTTATTTTTTATGCAGCAATTGAGATAAGAGTTCCAAGTTCCTACATCAACAAATTGGTTAAGTTTAAATTCTGCATACAGCTCTTTAAAGGTAGTGATTATATCTGATAGAGGCAGATTAGTATATAGGTTTTCAAAATCATAACTATTAATATCTAGGGGACAAACTTTGAGTATAGTAGAAATTACTTCTGCATTATTATTAATTATCCAAAAATCTCTGTACATCAAGTTAGAACGGTTTCTAATGTGTTTCAAAACCTTCTTTAAGACATCTTCAAAAGCAAGATCTATTTTCTTTTTATGACTCCTTACTCCACTAGCTATGAACCTGAACTTCACAGGATCCTTATGAAACTTAACCGTTGCAAAAAGAAATGGAAATTCAGGCCCATATCTTCTAGTTTGCGGAATTTTAAGTTTCTTGAAGAATGCCTTAAACCGATTTTCTAACTGCTTGGTAGAATAACTTACGGGCTCGTATGTTACTATATTATTGAGTTCCATAGTTAACAATTCAAAATAGAACTTCTTACAGATAATTGCAAAATTATTGCTAGCTTTATCCGTAGTGGTAAAAATAAATTGGTCTTGTAGTTTGGAGAGTGACCTTTTAGCTTCTCCAGAGAAAAAGATATTTCTGTCGAAGCAAAAGTCCAGACCTGCCAACTCACCGGTGAAGCTATTGATTATATTATATTTCCATTCTGCGAAGGCCTCAATAGGCTGATTGTACGTTAAACTGGTTTTTACGATGTACTTATTTACATCTTGAGTGAAGCTCTCAAGAATCCTTTCTTTGGAAATTGTGAAGGAAGGTCTGAATTTAGAGCCATACTCTAATAAATTCCTAAGCTTTTCATTTTCAACAAAACTCAAGTTTCCGGTGATAATATGGTTGTAATTCTTATCATAGTGAACTGTTTCTTTATGTTCATCACAAGAACAAGTAGTAATTACAGGAATGTAGCTCGAAGAGTTAAGTTTGTAGTTTTTAACTATTGACCCTAAGGTCTTAACATATTTAAAACTTACAATAGACTGGTGCCTGTGGATGGGAAAAAAAAATTGCATTATTGTAGAACAGCTTCCTTACATTGAGATTACCGTAGGCTTTATTTAGGAACCTGATGGTAACAAAATTACTGGAAAATTCTTTAAGAGAAATTTTATCTTTAAGAACATGTTTAAGAATGTCCAGAACCAAAGCAAAAACATGCTTATCAACATGGTCAGCAGTTTCATTCCAGAATTTGAAAAAACATTTAAGGACAGAGTGCTTGAAGGACTTGAGAATTTTGTAAGTATTTTTAACAAAATTAGTGCCAGTTTTAAAGCTTTCCAGAGTTTTTAGCAAGTTAGCAAAATCAACTTTGCTTGATGTGCAGAAATAACCTCTGTCCTCTATTACCTCTAGAGCAGCTCTTATTATTAACAAGAAAGAAGTAGTAAACAAGTTCTCTAAGTTCTCTAATTCAGGAGTGAACCCCTCCACAAACGCCAACCAGTACTCTACCTTTGAATTAGAGCATTTCCATACTCATGGTTTTGACAAAGTGAAAATAGAGGTACTACATATTATCCCTGACCTCTATGCTCGGCTAGAAACTGAATCCCTTGAAATTTTGCAGCATCAGTCTCTTTATCCCTATGGCCTTAACTCCACTCTATCTGACAATAAGCATAATCAGCATAAATTTTCAATTCGTGAACTCTTCTTTCTTGTTAATAATAAGAGCTGCTCTAGAGGTAATAGAGGACAGAGGTTATTTCGCACATCAAGCAAAGTTGATTTTGCTAACTTGCTAAAAACTCTGGAAAGCTTTAAAACTGGCACTAATTTTGTTAAAAATACTTACAAAATTCTCAAGTCCTTCAAGCACTCTGTCCTTAAATGTTTTTCAAATTCTGGAATGAAACTGCTGACCATGTTGATAAGCATGTTTTTGCTTTGGTTCTGGACATTCTTAAACATGTTCTTAAAGATAAAATTTCTCTTAAAGAATTTTCCAGTAATTTTGTTACCATCAGGTTCCTAAATAAAGCCTACGGTAATCTCAATGTAAGGAAGCTGTTCTACAATAATGCAATTTTTTTTCCCATCCACAGGCACCAGTCTATTGTAAGTTTTAAATATGTTAAGACCTTGGGGTCAATAGTTAAAACTACAAACTTAACTCTTCGAGCTACATTCCTGTAATTACTACTTGTTCTTGTGATGAACATAAAGAAACAGTTCACTATGATAAGAATTACAACCATATTATCACCGGAAACTTGAGTTTTGTTGAAAATGAAAAGCTTAGGAATTTATTAGAGTATGGCTCTAAATTCAGACCTTCCTTCACAATTTCCAAAGAAAAGGATTCTTGAGAGCTTCACTCAAGATGTAAATAAGTACATCGTAAAAACCAGTTTAACGTACAATCAGCCTATTGAGGCCTTCGCAGAATGGAAATATAATATAATCAATAGCTTCACCGGTGAGTTGGCAGGTCTGGACTTTTGCTTCGACAGAAATATCTTTTTCTCTGGAGAAGCTAAAGGTCACTCTCCAAACTACAAGACCAATTTATTTTTACCACTACGGATAAAGCTAGCAATAATTTTGCAATTATCTGTAAGAAGTTCTATTTTGAATTGTTAACTATGGAACTCAATAATATAGTAACATACGAGCCCGTAAGTTATTCTACCAAGCAGTTAGAAAATCGGTTTAAGGCATTCTTCAAGAAACTTAAAATTCCGCAAACTAGAAGATATGGGCCT
This sequence comes from Macrothele yani, assembly GCA_039090855.1. NCBI lineage: Eukaryota > Metazoa > Arthropoda > Arachnida > Araneae > Macrothelidae > Macrothele > Macrothele yani. Next base: position 104,870,522 of record CM077006.1, on the reverse strand, counting down.
GAATTTCCATTTCTTTTTTGCAACGGTTAAGTTTCATAAGGATCCTGTGAAGTTCAGGTTCATAGCTAGTGGAGTAGGAGTCATAAAAAGAAAATAGATCTTGCTTTTGAAGATGTCTTAAAGAAGGTTTTGAAACACATTAGAAACCGTTCTAACTTGATGTACAGAGATTTTGGATAATTAATAATAATGCAGAAGTAATTTCTACTATACTCAAAGTTTGTCCCCTAGATATTAATAGTTATGATTTTGAAAACCTATATACTAATCTGCCTCTATCAGATATAATCACTACCTTTAAGAGCTGTATGCAGAATTTAAACTTAACCAATTTGTTGATGTAGGAACTTGGAACTCTTATCTCAATTGCTGCATAAAAAATAACCATATCTTATATAATAATACTCTCTATAAGCAAGTGAACGGTATTCCAATGGGAACATCAACGTCCACGATATCGCTAATCTATTCCTGTTCTTTAAGGAATATAAATTCATTAAAAATCACCCCACCTGCTCAGATAACTACCTTTACACTTTTAGATATATTGATGATCTGCTGTGTATCAATAATTCCGAAGTTATAGAGAGTGATTTTGATAATATCTATCCTAGCTCTCTTAACTTATGTAAAACCAACCACAGTAATCAGGAACTTGAGTTCCTAGACTTAAGCGATTAAGCTCAACAGAGGTAACCCATCTATTAGCCTCTTTGATAAAGAGCTAATTTTCCTTTCAAAGTAATTAAATATCTACACTGGAATAATAACATTTCAACCAAAGTAATTGAGAATGTACTAATTTCTCAGGTCCTAAGAATTTCAAGAATTTGCAGCAACAATTTGGACTTCAATTACCACATTAATATACTATTAGAAAGTTTTCTAGAGAACGAAATTCCTTCTTCTTTCATCAAAAGAACTTTAAGAAAAATTATTCTGAATAATAGAGTAAGGTTGGCAGATCTGCTTTAATTTTCTACACAGTTAATAATATGATTCTGACCAATCAAAGCCGTAAGGAAGTTGGCTAGAGGATGCCTATTAACTACCTAAAGGAACCTTAGTGCTATGGATATGACAGTCCTATTAAAACAAAAAAATTAAATAATATAAACAAAATCACAAAAAAAGCTTAAAAATCTGTTTATAAAAGAAAATAAAAACAAATAAAAAGAAAACTAGTTATTCATCACTAGGATAGCTATACTAAAATAGTAAAACCAACATTAAAATTAATAAGATTCTGATTAATCTATAGAAGCTCACTAAGGTGATTTAATACATGCAAAGATTATTAAATAAACTGCTCGTGTATTTTATAATATTTCTCATGTATTCTGGAGAGTTAATTCTGCACATTCTGATCATACAGATTCACAGTCTTAAGTTTATATTTTTCTCTGGTTAAAATCTCCGCGCGTTGGTTTCTTGCTGTATGAGAGAGGCCATCAGCCCCTCACTGCCCCCCAGCGTCTAGGGAGTGGCGGAAGAGGTCAGCCATGTTCTCCTCTTGTGAGGAGAAAAGTTTTTGTAACACAGAGGTAAGCTCTCTTCCTTGTTTTTGGGCTCTAGGTTTTATAAGTTCAATGTTAGTACTTCATGTACCTTTTCTCTGTATTTTTTAGCTTTTCAGCTTTTAAGCATTGGTTTTGTCTGTTAACATTTATGCGGGTTTAACTCTTGCTTTTCTTTGTAACTTTGAGCGTCTTTTGTGGTACCTAGGAACAGAAGATGGCTAAGCTTGTTCCTTTTCTATGCGCTGTCTATGCGCTGTTTTTCAAAGTAGTTAAGTTCTTAATAACTAATTAATTATGCACTTAAAGCACTGCTGAAATACTTTGTACATATTGCAACTAACTGTTTTAGAGGTATATAACTTTCACAAAGTTTTCTTTAGTTAATTATTATCTTTAACTTATTCTCGTTTTCGTGCTGTCATAAGTTGTAGAGTAGGGGTTTTAGACTCAAGTTTTCTTTCAAAAATCTGTTCGTTATAAATTAACATTTCCTTTTTAATTGCAATGTAAAATTTGTTTTTCAGGTTTAAATTCTCTCTCAAACGAACTTGGAATTTCGTTATAGCTGAAAATCATTTCTATTTATTATGTCACTCTCACAGCTTGAGTTCTCTTTAATCTTCTTCTCTCTGTTTAATAGTAACGGATGAAGAGCATGGGTCGGGCCATGAAGGTTAATGGATGCAAGCGAAATTGTTAACTAGTGCTAGGTCATGCTACTCTACGGAGGACATGACTTATATATATATATTTTAAACTATTTTAGGTGGGAATGTTACTTGCATCTATGGCCTTGCAGAAACCCATTTCCAACTAGGTCTTTGTGGAAGTGAGAAAATGCAGAGTTTTTGCTGGTCCTTGATAAAGCCAAGGCTCAGTATTCTCGACACCTTCTACATTCAGTTGTTTTATTTTATTTTATTTTTTTTTCTTTTCTCCTTTTACTCACACAGGTAGATTCATAACCTTTTCTATGTTGTACTAGGTGTGAGTCAAAATTATATTTGTATATTTTTTTTTGCTTAGGTATCTTTATAGAATGTGAATTCTGAATTTTCAAAACTGCTGCGTTGCGCGTTTTGATTTTCAGGTTATTTTGCACCCTTCGTTCTAAATTCTAAAATTTTTTCCTTAGTCTTCAGTTTTGCTCTTAAGTATATATATATATATATATATATATATATATATATATATATATATATATACAGGGTGTTTCAAAAAGAATGACCCGATTTCAAAGTAGTATATTTAATAAGGCAAATATGGGATAGTTACAAAACAAAGAATCAAGTATGAAGGAAGTTCTAAAGTTTCACTCATCACAATTACAAATGCTCAGTGTGCCCTCCACCTGCTGCACGGACAACATCAAGCCGATAGCTGAATTCATCCCAAACGCGTCGGAGAGTGTCTTCAGTCACAGGTAAAGGGGGAACATAAACACGGTCTTTTACGTATCCTCATAAAAAAAAGTCACATGGTGTGATGTCTGGAGATCTCGGAGGCCAAGCGTGTAGTGCCAAGTCATGGGGTCCCCTGCGTACAATCCAACGCTGAGGCAATGTGTCGTTTATAAACCGACAAATTTGGAGGTTCCAATGTGGCGGTGCGCCGTCCTGCTGAAAAATGTAATCTTCAGAGTCGTCCTGCAGCTGTGGAAGTAGCCAGTCCTTCAGCATTGCAAGATAGGAGTTGCCCGTAACCGTGTTGTCTGGAAAAAGAAAGGGCCATAAACCTTTCTAACAGAAACCGCGCAAAAAACATTCAGTTTTGGTGAATCACGTTCATGTTGGAGAGTTCCATGTGGATTCTCCAGTCCCCATATGCGAAAACTGTGGCGCGAAACTTTCCCGCTTACATGAAAGGTTGCTTCATCGCTAAAAATCAACCTTTGTACGACGGTGTCGTCCTCCAGTTCCTCTAACAGAGTTGCACAAAAATCTTTTCGTTGTGTTTTGTCACCTCCACGAAGGGCTTGCACCAGTTGCAATCTGTATGGCTTTAGCAGCAAACGTCGTCGTAAAACATGCCAAACAGTCGCATGACGGATGGCAAGTTCGCGGCTCGCACGAAGAGTAGACTTCCGTGGGCTTCACTGAAACGTCTTGTGAATTCGTTGCACATTCGTCGCTGAGGTAGTTGGTCGTCCAGGACACTTTCCCTTACATAAACACCCTGTTTCTTCAAATTGTCGATACCAACGACGAATGTTTTTACCCACTGGTGGAGCACTGCCGTAACGTCGTTTAAACGCACGCTGCACCGTGATTACAGACTTGGTCTAGCTAAATTCGAGCACACAAAACGCCTTTTGTTGCCTCGACACCATCTTCTCACTCACTAAGCGTATCGGCTGTTTGGACGCTTGTGCTGCCATCTAGCGGTAGTCATAACGAACTTTAAGCCACGCCCCCGTAGACATTATACGAGTCGCATTCGCCGGTGGTTCGTGGTTGCCGAGATATCCACTTTTCAAATCGGGACATTCTTTATGAAACACTCTGTATCTATCTATCTATCTATCTATCTATCTATCTATATTCGGCACTTTCTGCATTACGGTTTATATATATATCATCATCATCATCATCATCATCATTGTCAACCATTATCAATCCACTGCTGGACGAAGGTCTCCCCAAGTTTCTTCGACAACGGTCTGTCTTGTGCCAGTCTCCAAGGTCAGGTGATGCGTAACATCACAGCCTCTCCTTGACAAATGTCATCCTGTTCCCACTAAAAGGGCTCTGACGACCGCCAATAGCGGTATAACTATACCATCTGGATTAGAGGAAATGCTATCCCACACTCACCAACCCGCTTGGCCAGCGTGGTGAGTTATGGCTAAACCCCTCCAAAATGACTCCACAACTTAAATCTTGGCCCTCAGTCTCCGGCAGCTGGAATCTACCTGGCCAAGGCAGCGGCCAGTGCGACATGAAGGCAGAGGGTGCTAAGAATCCCCGTAGGACCGGACTAGGCTGCCATCTGATGCTGACCTTGGCTACGTATAATGGACGCTCCCTATCTTCTGATTCAAGGCTTCTTGAATTGGAAGAGGAACTACAAAGGATCAAGTGGGACATCATCGGGCTAAGTGAGGTAAGGAGAAAAGGAGAAGATCTCATTGAACTGAAAAGTGGACATCTCTTCTACTATCATGGGACAGATACTGGCAGAACAAGTGGTGTTGGATTTATAATAAACAAGAAACTTAAGGATAAAGTTGTAGAAGTTGAAAGTTCCTCTGACAAAGCTGCACTACTCATTATCCAACTCTCGAGAAGATACAAGGCTCAGATTATTCAAACTTATGCACCCACCACAAGTCATCCTGAAGAACAAATTGAAGAATTTTATGAGGAAATTCGTCATCTAAATAATAAAGGTAAACAGCACTTGAAGATAATTATGGGAGATTTCAATGCAAAAATAGGGCAACGGCAACAGAATGAAACTTCAGTAGGTAAATTCGGTCACGGCAACAGAAACCAGCGTGGAAATACTCTTGTAGAGTTTGCAGAGGCAGAAGGGTTTTTCATCTTGAACTCCTTTTTCAAGAAAAAGCCGCACCGGAAATGGACATGGAGACATCCAAATGGGACGACAAGTGAAATTGATTTTATTATGTGTAGCAAAAAATTCGTCATAGAAGATTGCAGTGTGCTAAACAAGTTCAACACAGGTAGATTGAGAGATGTAAGATGGGAGATGTAAGATGCACCTCAACACTAAACTCGAACGTGGCAAGCTCATAAAACAAACAAAATTTATATACATAACCAACCTTAAAAAACACCATAATACCTTCAAGTTGGAACTGAAGAACAGATTCTCTGCTTTAGAAGGCCTAACATCGGAAGAAGTGGATATTTCTGAAGTTAACAGAAAAGTAACCAAAGCTCTTATGGAAACAGCAACAAAATTAGCTGGGTCTAAGAACAAGTTGCATGTGAACAAATTATCAGGAAAAATCAAAATGTTGATGCAAAAAAGAAGAGAGATGAGGACAACTAAAAAACATGTGACTTCCAAAGTGGAATATATAGAGCTATGCAAGACAGTACGAAAAAGTATCACTGAAGACGTAAGGAAATTCAACTGTGAACTAGTGAGGAAAGCAATTGAAAACAACCAAAGCCTAAAGATAGCAAAGGGACATCTCAGTAAGGGAAGAAAACAGATTATGGCACTGAGAAAAGAAGATGGTTCTGTAACAAGAAATAGAGGCGAAATTTTGACAAGAGTTATAATGAATATAAGTTCTTGCTAGTATTGTAGTAGTTATAATGAATAAGCTTAACTGCTAGTAATGTAGTAGTAGTAGTGATTTATGATGAATAAAGTCTTATGCTGGTTGTTAATGGTAACACTTAATGAAAGAGACCTAACAGCCAGACAGAGGTCTGACAAAACTATGAACTGAGAAAAACGTACTTACTAAAAACCTTTTATTAGGGAAACTCCTGGTATTATCCAACACACATTTCACAGGTCACACAACTACTCGATATCTGAACTTTCCTTGAATCTCAGCACAATAATGAAAAAGAACCTAATCACATAAACGAAGATATCTTTACACCTAAAACAAAGCTCTCCACGCACATAAACAAAAAGCTCTCTCTTTTATCGTTGAACGCGCCTATTTATACTGCCTACCACCACGTCATGACTTACACTTATTGCCACATATCATTCAGCGGGAGAAATAACATCTCGTTAAGTAAGAAGATAATTTACATAGGAAAATAAAATAACCAGAGATAGTAAAATCAAAAGGAAACTGAATCTAGAGTATACGTTACAGAGTGAAAGATTTCTACTCCAAATTATATGAAAGGGATGATACATGTACTCCAGACATCATGAAAGGTACCAGTACCAGAGTTCTTCCAGTCCTCCCAGCAGAAGTTGCACATGCAATCAAGAACATGAAGCGGAGAAAAGCTCCAGGAGAAGATGGAATTACTGTAGACATCATACAAGAAGCAAGTGGAGAAATCGAAACAGTACTTGCCCAAATTTTCACTCGATGCCTTAATGAAGGAAAGATTCCTGAGGATTGGAACACCGCTACAATGATCCTGCTACATAAAAAAGGTGACATTGAGGATCTCAGGAACTACAGACCTATCAGCCTCCTATCAGTGGTTTATAAAATCTTCACTAAAGTTCTTTCACACCGCTTGAAGGTAACACTGGACATGGCTCAACCGAGAGAGCAAGCTAGATTCAAGAGTGGCTACAGCACAATAGATCATATCCACGTACTGAGAGAACTAATTGAAAGAGCGAGGGAACATGAACTTCCATTGTGCATGGCTTTTATCGATTATGAAAAAGCCTTTGATTCGGTGAAACCATCAGCAGTTACAATGGCTCTGAAATCCTGCGGTATTGAAGATGCATACATTAATATTATTAATAACATCTATGAAAATGCAAGTGCAAAGATTCGGCTGTTTGAAAATACAACACACATAAATATTGGAAAAAGAGTGACACAAGGTGACACCATATCTCCGAAGCTCTTTAATGCCACACTGGAAAATGTCTTTCAATCACTGAACTGGGAAAACAAAGGGATAAAGATTAATGGAGATTATCTAACGCACCTCCGTTTTGCTGATGACATAGTCATTTTTGCAACTATACCCCATCAGAGCTGTAGAGTATGATCCAGAAACTTGCTGACAAGAGTAAAGAAGTAGGATTAAAAATGAACTTTCAGAAGACAAAAGTGATGTTCAATGCTTTTACAAGAAATGAAGATTTATCGATTGATGGAGAAAAGCTGGAGGTAACAGACACGTACCTTTATCTTGGACAGCAGATATCAAGTGAGGGTCACATTGATGAATAAATTAATCGGCGTATAAAACTTGCCTGGAGAGCTTTTGGAAGAAGCGGCATAATTTTCAAGAGCAATATGCCATTATGTCTTAAAAGAGAAGTGTTTGATCAATGCATCCTTCCAGTGCTTACGTATGGTGCAGAGACGTGGACCTTAACTAAAAGAGACATACAAAGGCTGCAGACAACTCAAAGTAGCATGGAGAGGTGCATGCTTGGTGTAACCAGGAGAGATAAGAAGAGGAACTCGTGGATCCGAAAAATGACAAGAGTGGAAGACATCATGATCTGAGTTAAATCCCTGAAATGGCAATGGGCTGGGCATACTGCCAGAAGGACAGACCATCGATGGACTGCCGAAATTTTAGATTGGATTCTAAGGGACAGGAAAAGACCCAGAAGAAGACCGCATGGGAGATGGGTGGATGAAATTCGAAAGTATGCGGGAGTAACATGGAGGAGGCTGGCACAAGACAGACCCTTGTGGAGGAAACTTGGGGAGACCTTCGTCCAGCAGTGGATTGATAATGGTTGACAATGTTGATGATGAAATGAAAGAAAGACAAGTTCAGTAGTCAATTACTATTTTATTGATCATTGGTCTACGGTAAGAGAAGTAAGACACAAACCGGCTCCATGGATTCGATCGGTCACTCACTATCCATCCGTTTGCTCTCGTCGAATGCTACCCAATTGGCTGGATGTTGTAATTCTTGTACAACGGTTGGTTAAAAAAAGAATCGAAGTCAAGCCTTCACCGCTGACTTCTTTACGAAACCACTCAAGAACGTCGACTTATGGATCAAGTTCTTCTTGATATTGACTTTGAAAGCGTGATCATCGTCCAGACGCCGTGGCAGCTGCTGCACCATTGTATTAACATCCACTGGAACGTTTATCACTTGGTCAACGATTCCATAGTTGCCTTCGTAGCGTAGTCGATGGATCTGCATGAATGGAAGCCTCGGAAAAATCAATCTGATACTTATCGAATCTAACGGTGGCAAACCGATCGGTTTCGGTGGATACTTGAAACCGTTCGATTGCGATAACTTCGGAATCTTGTTGCTCTCCAATGATTTACGACACGTACTGCACAATTTTAACTCCTCGACGTACTCGTCAGAAAACGTGTTTTCGAGCACAACCACATGTTTTGGCTTCACTGGCTTCAAATCCTTAAGAAACCGCAGTCTGTCGCAAACCCCACACGAATTATCGAACGAATGGCTCAACTCGCCGATCTCTCGAAATCCACTTCCATTTCGTCGTTTCCATGTTCTTGTTCTTTCTTGATTGGAGGTTTAACGACCACCGTGAGCAACTCAATGGGCTATAAGCAGTCGCCCGTCCCTAATTTAGGGTCACTGGTTCCAGGGAAGGGAGAGAGCCAGTGCCGTAAGACAAACACAACATCCATGCCTGACCGGGATTCGAACCCGGACCCCTTACGGACGAATGCTCAGAGGCCAGTTTCCATGTTCCGAGGCATAGGAAGAAACGTTTTCATGTTCCACGTCCACGGGCTCGTGCTTCGCTGCCGCCGAAGTTCTCGCGCCGCCGCAGCATTTTCTTTCGCTCCCCATACTTTCTCATGCGTTCTGCAGCGAACATTGCGGTGTTTATCGAAAGCTGAGGAGTTGCTTTTCCGCGTAGACTACGTTCGATGTATTTCTGCTTGGCTTTTCGACGAGTATATGCCGACATTGTGAAATTTTAAAAAAATTCTACTGCGATCCAAAGTTTCACAGCCAAGAGTATATTCGATTTGCCTTCTAATGTCTTAAATCGACAGATCTCGACGTTAGCTTTCGTTTCAGACCAATTTTGACACGTCGTAGCGTTTCGCTGTCGTGAGTTATATTGATTCGAAGTTTACCCTGCGAAGCTAAAGCCCCCGCCCACCCCACCCCCGCTTATCGCGGCGCGCGGACTGAAGGTCACTAACAAGTCTTTGTTCCCTTAGCTTTCGAATGACACAAGGTTGGTTGTTGGTTTGGTTCTGGTTGAAAATATAGAAATTATTAAACCGAACTCGATGCCCATTTTTTCGTAACGCTCAACTTTCCGTACTGTTCACCTAGTACTGGTTTGATTTTAAAGACTTATTCACGTCAAAAACATGGAGAGCTGCATGCTTGGTGTAACCAGGAAAGACAAGAAGAGGAACTCGTGGATCAGGAAAATGACAAAAGTGGAAGACATGATGATTGAAGTAAAATCACTGAAATGGCATTGGGCTGGACATATTTCGAGAACTGACCACCGTTGGACAACTGAAATACTAGATGGGATATCAAGGGACATAAAAAAAATGACACCGTGGGAGATGGGTATATGAAATTCAAAATCATGCTGGAGTGACATGGAGGATATGGTCTCAAGACAGAAAGTTATGGAAGAAACATGGGGAGGCCTTCATTCAGGAGTGGATAGCCCTGTGTGTCAAATTTGTAGGTTGAAATTTGTTAATTTGTGTGATCTTTTTACTAAATAGTGGGATTTTAGTCTGCAATTATAATTATTTTCGTCTTAAAAAATTTTGGAAGGTTCAAAATCCTTGAAGAATATAATTACAAATATTTTAGGGCGCGAATTTTGGTTTTTCCCATGTTTTTTCTTAAACAAATTTATTTATTGTTTTTTCTATTATTACAAAATTGACATTGAAACGCACGTTTATTTGGTCTGTTTAGAAATGAGAAGATTGCTGTTTATGCGGATCCTTGAAATAGCCATAAATGGTTGCTATCAAAATTTACTGCAATTCTTTCATCTTATTCTGCGGTAAGTTGTGACTGGTTTCTAATTTTCACGAAAAAAAAATATATATATATATATATATGGCTTGTTTTTAAACATTAGTTACTGGAACAGGGTTTTTTTTTTTTTTTTTTAATTTTTGTGTGTTTGTAAATTTATTTGCTGTTCCTCTTAAATTCTATTGTGCGGCTTTTTAGCGCTCTTAGATTTTCAATGATGATATGAATTACTGAAGTAGTATAAAATTCGTGTTGAGTTGACAGTAAAATATTTGATGACGAAAGTAAAAACACGATCTAAAAATATACACATCGACAAATTAGCTCATGATTACTTGATGGTTACTACATATAATGACTGGTTAAAAACTTATGACAAGCTAAAGTAATGGTATTTACAATGGCAAGAACTTTCGACCTTACTAAAGGTCATCTTCAGGCCAACAAACCCTACAAGACCACTACCGGACTTGCTTTCTGTGTGCACAGAGATTTACACATTCCTCGGAATGCGGTTTGAATCCTGGCTTCAGCAAACTCTAAGACTGCGACTCTTCTTGTAGAAACTTTATGTATTAAATCGAAAGGTGTGTTGTAATGATGAGTTACTTTCAGATATTCCCACTGCTTGGTTAAATTTATTGAATGATTTACTCCCATATCTTGATCGTGTTACAAAACTACTTTCCATCCCTCCCCCTTCCCGCTCCCCATCTTCCTTGAACTTTTTCGAACTTTATAACGTATGTCATTTTGTTGATCTGCGCATGTATCAATCTACGTCATCTGACACATGTATTTAATGTCAGCCCTGTGTTCTTTTGGAGGTTGTTGGCCTGAAGATGACCTTTAGTAAGCTCGAAAGTTCTTGCCATTGTAAATACCATTACTTTAGCAAGTCATGAGTTTTTAACCAGTTATTAAATGCAGTAACCATGAGCTAATTGTTGATGTGTATGTTTTCAGATCGTGTTTTTGCTTTCGTCATCGAATATTTTGCTGTAGATTTTAAATGGTTTTGTGGTTTTTGGGGGGGTTATTTGCTTTGCTTCACTTTATATGCCTATATCATCATCAGCATCGTTGTCAACCATTATAAATCCACTGTTGGATGAAGGTCTCTCCAAGTTTCTTTCAGAGCAGTCTGTCTTGAGCCAGTCTCCTCTATGTCACTCCAACACGCTTTCGAATTTTATCCACCCATCTCCACGTGGTCTTCTTCTGGGTCTTTTCCTGTCCCTTGGAATACAGTCTAGAATCTCGGTTGTCCATCGGTGGTCCGTCCTTTTGGCAATATGTCCAGCCCATTGCGCCGCCCCGGTGGCGCAGTGGTCTAAGCGATGGCCTCTGATCATTCGTCCGTAAGGTGTCCGGGTTCGAATCCCGGTGAGGCATGGATGTTGTGTTTGTCTTACGGCACTGGCTCTTTCCCTTCCCTGGAACCAGTGACCCTAAATTAGGGACGGGCGACTGCTTATAGCCCATTGAGTTGCTCACGGTGGTCGTTAAACCTCCAATCAATCAATCAACCAGCCCATTTCAGGGATTTTACTCTGATCACGATGTCTTCCATTCTTGTTACTTTCCTTATCCACGAGTTCCTCTTCTTATTTTTCCTGGTTGCATCAAGCATGCATCTCTTCGTGCTTCTTTACTTTGTCTGCAGTCTTTGTACAGTATGTCTTTTTTACTTAAGGTCCACGTATCTGTAAGCACCAGAAGGATGCATTGATTAAACACATATACGATGTATACATATGTTAATACGTACAAAAATAGAAAATAATATGTTATATGCGTGTTTCTTTCTTTTTTTTTTTTTTTTTTTTTATTGAGCACTGCGTAAATATATCTCCCAAAAATTCAAAAATTTCACCCAAGCAAGCATTCGTTTCCCCAAAACAATTCATTCACTTTCATCACTGGAGGTAAATAAACTGTTTGTTTCAGTTATATTTCAATCTACGTGAAGTGACTGGATTTCATGCCCCCTCGCTGATAGATAGACAGCTCAATCATCCAATTGCTTGCCGATGATAAAGCCATTTTAGGGCTTGCGGGGGAAGAGGGAAATAAGGGAAGGCAGTTTAGAACTGCAACTTCGCGTGCGCCATGTACGAAGAAGCGTTGTTTCTGACGTGCATTGGTGTGAATAGGGGTGTCAAGAACAATAGGAAAGGTCAGCCCTCGGAAGATGAACGCGGCAGATGGGATCTTTGCAGTCACCTGACTGCCCGCAATGAATAATGGGATATCACTGATCGATTAGTGTTTGTATGAATGGCTTGGTGCCGGAGTGGACCACGTTGCTGTGGATGTTGTTGTGGGCGTGGGTGGCACAATGCCCGCACCTCACAATGGGTACAGAGGGCACATAACTGCACACTCCTTTCACCGAAATCGGAGTAAACAGTTCTATACAAAAGAAACAACAGCCTAAGAAAGAAAAAAAAATGCAATAAGGGGTAAATCAGAGTGACTTTTGAAAAAGGGGACTTTTGTGTCATAAATAATAAGTCCCGTAACTGATTGAAAGGATTCTGTCTGTGTCCGTTATACAGCAAACGAGTACTGTTGTCGTGTTTGAGGCGCACAAATGCTACAACGATCCTCAATTTTTTTTATCAGCGTGAACCATAAAATTGCTGGCAACGTGTTTCACTTTCAGATGCTGGTTGTTGATTTCCAACAAACAGTGAATCAAAGGCAGTGGGTTGTTTTTTAGTAAATATCTGTTTCTTCGTTTTAATGTATACTGTAAAAAAAAAATCTGAAATTCGCGAGCCACTTTCCGTGATTTTTTCGTGAATTAACGAAGCATGTCTCTGATACTTTTTACTTTTTTCGTGAAATGACGAAAAAAACCTCTGAATTTCACGTATTTTTTGTACGCCAGAAAAATTCTGAATTTTCAGAAACCTTTCAGCAATTTATTTCTTATATTGACAGTAAATTACCGTTTTCAAGATGTGTTAACGGAAAAATCTGAATTTTCAGAAACCTTTTCGCAACTTCGTTCTTATATTGACGGTAAGTTACCGTTTTCAAGATGTGTTAACGGAAAATTCTGAGTTTCAGAAACCTTTCCGAAATTCCTTTCTTATATTAACGGAAAAACTCCGTTCTCACTTTTTCCGTATCCATGTGACGAAAAATTTCCGGTAATAGGAGAGATTCACGGGAATCTTGGGGGTTTGATTAACTGTTCAATTTCAATAGTCTGTCGAAGTATTTGATTTTGAAGTTCTGTAGCGAGATCGGGTATTGTAAACAGTATATCGCATGCATTTTTGTTATTGCGTCACAGGATATTTCTTCTCCTTTCTCCAATTTTGTGCACCAGCTAATATATATTGTATTACCGTAAGAGACTGGGTACTTAATTTATTGTACAGGTGATTGTACGATGTCTATGTATCAGTCTGTGGAGTCCTTAATACAAAAGCTTTATAGCTATCAAGAGTAAATTTTATATTTAGATGTTTTGTGAAATTATATTATGATTGCACCTTCTTGCACTTTCTCTTAAACCTTCTCTTAAAAATAATTGAACACCTTCTCTTAAAAATAATTGAAGTTATTGTCAGTTGAAAAAAGATCACAAACTCCAAATCACTCTGTTGCTCCGGAAAATCACAATGAAAAAAAAAAAAATACGTAATTTGTAATAAGACCTCATACATAATTATTAGAAACGTATTCAAAAAAATAGCAAGATCTAATAGAAAATAAAATTACTAAATCACTAGCATTAGTGAAAAAAAAAATTCACCATCGAGCAATTAAGTTTTACCTTGAACGTTAGCCTGGTTCCTGTGGCATTCTGGCCCAGTGGTTAAGGGACGCGACTTCAACCTAAACGGCTCGGGCTTGATCCTCACTACCGCCGTGGAAGGATTCTTTCGCGTAAGGGCTGAAATATTTAGCGTGTTGGATTTTGCGAAATTCCAGTCTAAATACGAAAAAACTTGAAACGGACTTTTCTGAAATATACGGAATTACTGACTACGGAAAATCTGTGAAAATACGGGTTAAAGGGAACTTTTAAAAACGGAAAATCCATTAAAAGACTGACAAGTTACCGGCAACTTTGCTGCACGTTATTTTCCGCATTTTTCCGTGAATTTGCATCACTTATTTTTTACAGTTTTCACACATTCCTAAGTCTGAGAAATGCCTGCGGATGTTGAATTGCTTAAATGTAAAACTTTTTTGAGCTTCAGATTTAAAACTCACACTAGCGTTTAAGGTAAGAAGGGGTATCCAGTCCCGGTGGCGCAATGGTCTAACCGCTGATCATTCTTTCGAGAGGGTTCGGGTTCGAATCCCGTGAGGCATGGATGTTGTGTTTGTCTTACGGCACTTGCTCTCTCACTTTACTGAAACTAGTTGCCCTAAATTAGGGCGGGGTGAGTGTTTGTACACCTATGAGTTGCTCACGGTGGTCGTTAAACCTTGTCCTTATTAATGTTACACGTTATGAAACGCAAAAACATAATTTACATGCTCATATTATATTAAATTTTTATATGAAAAAAAAACTAGTATATCCCTAAATTTTTATATGAAAAAAAAACTAGTATATCCCGCAACAGTTTTATAACACGTAGCAATGCTGAAATTAAACTCCGCCAAGCTTACCCGTAAATGAGAGTTACATCTGCGAGCTCGGAATTACATTATATTAAAGAACAGAAGAGAACTGTATTTTGACCTTTAAATACAGTCCAATTTTTTTTAACTCTTGAGATATTTCAACATTTCTCGTCTGTTTCTTTCGTTCTCTTCGTATTGTCCTGTCGAGTGGTGCCGTCAAGGGAGCCACGATCGGACGTATTTTGTATGATCAAATTGAGTTAGCGGAGGCTTAAAAACTTTTATAAATAATAATGAGATTATTATTATAAGATTAAAATAAGACTTGTTAGTTTATAAAAACTACACTGTTGAAAAAAATCTACTTAAAAATGAGAACCTGAACCTACTTGTTTTTTTTTTTTTTAAGTACAATCGTATCGTAAACGAGTACATGGCATGCTCAAATATAAGTAACTATGCGTACTTACAAATAACTGCATCAATAAATATAAATATTAGGTGTGCAACTTAATTCTCGGCCCCTAACCGCAAGCGATCATAGAACGTCGGCAAATGCAAATAGCTGTGTGCGATAACGGCTGATTGCAGCGCCATCCAACAGCTTTCCAGGCAACCGTAACCGCTCACACTGTAAGGACAGAAGGGACGAAAGTTGACGGTGAAGGAAACATCGTTTCGAGAAGCAACATTTGAGGCACTGCCTCCTGTTCGCGTTTCAGCTAAAAAAAAAAAAAAAAAGTGCCGCGGAAGCCCAGCAAAAAATCTGTGCTGCTTTGGGTGAGGTTGCTGTGTCCTACAGTACGTGTAAGAAGTGGTTCCAGCGGTTTAAGCAGAGAAATTTCGATCTTCGTAATACAGAACGTCCGGGACAGCCACAGAAATTTGACGATGAAGAACTGGAACAACTGTTGGACGCGGATCCCTGTCACACACAGTCAGAGCTCGCCCAGGAACTCGGAGAAATACGGCAAGCCATTGCAAAGCGCCTGCACAAGCTTGTACGAATTCACATGGAGGGCCGTTGGGTATCCCAGCAACTCACAGCTGCATGCGAACAAATCTAGGCGCTACGGTGTTGCTATGTCCTTGCTCTCCAGATTCAAGAAGAAGGATTTCCTCCACAAGGTTTTGACCTGTGATGAGAAGTGGATCCTCTACGATAATCCTAAGCGGCGCAAATCGTGGGTTTATCCAGGTCAGCCTGCCAGCAGTACCGCCAAACCGAATATCAATGCCAGGAAATTGTTGCTGTGCATGTAGTGGGACAGCGCGGTGTCGTACACTATGAACTGCTCAAACCTGGTGAAACGGTCAATGCTGAGCGTTATTGTCAGCAACTCATTCGTGTGAGTGACGTAAGGGAGGCAAAAAGGCCATACACCAACAAGGGCATAAGGTCGGTCCTGTTGCTTAAGGATAATGCGCGTCCTTACACAGCGAAAACGACTTTAAACACGATCACCGACCTGGGATGGGAGATTTCGTCCCACCCGCCGTATTCTCCAGACTTCGCCCCGTCGGATTATTGCCTCTTTCGCTCCCTGCAACATCACCTGTCGAGGAGGTCCACACAAGTATCGATGACTTTATCAACTCGAAACAGCCCTCTTCTTTCCGCAGTGGCATTCGGCAGCTCCCTGACCGATGGCTCAAATGTATCCAACACGACGGGGATTATTTCCCTGATTAGGTACGTATTCGATTTGCTATAATTTGCTGTCAACGTGTCGTGCCTGTGGCCGATAATTAAGTCGCACACCTAATATAATCTCGTATTACTTCGTTTTAGATATTATAAATTTCAAGAAAAATTGTTTAATAAATGTGTAAAGTGACACACATAAATAACACAAGTCTGCAAAAAAAAAATTTTTTTTTCAGCTGCATGGGATGTTTTTGGTAAATATTATGTTTTCGAGTGTGCTGAATCCAAAAATGACCTCCATTTCCCTCCATCACGTACAGTGTTTTTTTTTTTTTTTTTTTGCAAAATACAAGGTGTTTGCATAAAAAAAGCATAACAATAATGAGAAAACCACCATTTCATTACAATGAACTAAAAAAATATTTCTTATAATAAACAAACAATTTCTTCATGAAATGTACTTAACATTCCGTGTTCATTCTTTTTGCCTATGAAACCTTTTCTTCTTCCCTTTGATACTTCTCCGAACACGCTTCCGCTTTCCACTTTCTGTTTCCCGTTTGAGCATCCAACAGTAGTCAGCCAGCATACTGACGTCCCATCGTCCTTGGTAGCGTCTCTCGATATCACGGACATCCAGGTGAAATCTTTCACCCTGCTCTTCACTGAGGGCTCCCAAGTTTTCGGGAAAATAGTCGGCATGGGAGTGTAAGAAATGAACTTTTAAGCTCATCTTGCATCCTTGAGCTTTATACGCAGCCAACATGCGTTGTACAGTGGTTTTGTAGTGAGGATCTTTAGTATTACCCAAAAACTTCTGCACTACGTCTTTGAAATAGTCCCACGCTTCTTTTTCTTTTTCTCCCATTGTTTCTGTAAAGAGGGGATTCGTATGTCGGGGCCAGTAAAAACTCTATCTTTCAACTTGGCTTCAGACAGTTTTGGGAACTTGGAACACAGATATCTGAAACATTCCCCATCTTTTGGCAGTGATTTCACAAACTGCTTCATAAGCCCCAATTTAATATAAAGAGGTGGTAATACAACCTTTTCAGGAGGAACCAAGGTTGTATTACTGACGTTATTTTCGCCGGAGATTGAGGCGTTTCGAAGTGACCATTCAGTTTTTGTCCAATGGAGATCTCTGGCTCGACTGTCCCACAAGCAAAGGAAGCAGGGATATTTCGTATAACCTGCCTGCTGGCCCAACAACACGGTTAATATTTTGAAGGCTCCACAAAGCATCCAGCGATGTTCTTGATATTTTATTGCCACATCGTTATAGTTTTCCTTCAAATGCACCGAGTGTCCTACAGGAAGTGATGCAAATTTATTCCCATTATGCAGCAAGACTGCTTAGAGGCTTGAATCAATGAATAGGCGCCACTCAGATGAATCATATTCTATTTCAAAACACTTCATTAGCCCTTGAGCAGCACTACAAAAAACGAGATTTCCCTCTTTGTAGAAAAATGTAGTGAATTCTCTCTCTCTCGGTGCCTGTACCACGAAAATGAGGTTCCGGGTGACAGCAGGTTTTTACTTTTTAATCTTGACCCCAGCAATTCTGCAGCATCTTTTGAAAGGCCTAAATCTCTAACCAGGTCATTGAGCTCGCTCTGATAAAAAATTTGGGGTCCCTCATCAACAGAAAAATCTGAACTAGATTCGTCCTGGGGAGGTAATGTGTTTCCGTCCTCAGAATCAATCAGGATAGCATCCAAACTGGAAGGTGGGTGTGGAACTGGTATTGCAGAGCTATGAGGCACTGGACGAATAGCTGAATTTAGGTTTGGGTAAGATATTTTCTTTTTATTTTTTGTATTAAAACCTTTCACATCTACCGAACAGAAATAGCAGTCGGTAGTGCGGTTTTGCTGTTCACTCCACACCATAGGAATGCCAAAACGAAATGAGTGTCTCTTACCCTTAAACCACAAACGGAGATCTTCCTCGTACCTTCTGTACACCTTATGAGGAGCCCAGGCTTTGTCTTGATCCCCAAGTTTCAACTTGAAGTAAGCAAAATACACTTTCTTCACGAAATCACTTATGTTTCTTTGTTGAATTTTAACAGTGTATTCACCACAAATAAAACAAAAGTTGTCAGGAGAAATAACACAACCTCTTGGAGCCATAATATATAACTAAAAACACGAGCACAGTCACGTTTGAATGCCAAATGTAAACTGAGTATGGCTCCTCGCTGTTTGTATACACCGCATTGAGTACGTACCTCAGAGGTGATGCACATTTCAAGACGGCAAAGTTGCGGTGACAAACTTCGTCGGTGTAGAGTAATTGGGAAAGCATTTGTCTCCGGAGCAAAAGGATGCTGGTGCCAATTCACCACCCAAAAAATGGCTTTTACGCTATATTGACGACCGAACGTAAAATGAATCTACTGGTAGTTGGTTCTTCGAAAAATATGTGATGTTCGTTCCACACCTTCTTCTACAGTGAGCTCTCCTTCAAGCGTGGTTTGCCGGCTGATCCAGAAACCCAAGATTCCGTCCCAGCCCTTTCCCAAGACAAGGGATATACATGTGAAGAACCTACCTCAGAGGTGACGTATATATCAAGGCAGGAAAGTTGTAGCGACCAACTTAGTCGGTGTAACTTAATTGGGAAAGCATTCGGCATTCGGCTGCATAGCGGAAGGTTGAAGATTCGATTCCCGACGCCAGCAAATGGCTTTTACGCTACAGATGATGCGAATGATGAGTGATTCAGTAAAACTTGATTTGAAATTTAATAGTTAATTCAACCTCTTTAAATTCAAGTTTTTCTGCAAACTGCTCTTGTTACCGATAATATATGTATAATTTACCGTCTAGAGACGTTGATAAAGTGAGAACAACTTGTTAAAGATGAAAATTCATTAACTTTTTCCTATTGCACTTGTTTACAATTGATCATCTTAGCTTTTCTTTCCCTCGTTAAAGACAGGAATTTGTTTAAATTTTGTGTATCAAAAACGAGGAAATTAGTTTTGAATTAACATTATACCAAACAAAGGTTCCTGGTCTGCTCGCAAATTCGGGATCTCGCTAAATATGTGCTGGTCGTAAGCGGGTTCTATTCTAATTAGTTTTTTGCTATTTTGGCGTCACAATGCGTTTTTCTCAAAGCAAGGGGTCCGAACAGAAGAATAGGAATAGAGAGGGCTAGCCTAACCCAAAGCACGAGAAGAGGTTAGGTAACAGCGAACGCGTCTGTTGCGGAGAAGAAAGAATGGGATGAGGCAAGGGAGAGGAAATAAAACGATGTGTAGGGAAATGAACAAGTGGCGTAATAGTTGTGATGTATATTCTAAATTAACTTTCCTTTTTAGTTTCTTTCCTTATGTAAATCTTGAGTTTATTCTCAGTTATTCTTCGCTCTTAACGTAATATCTTTTCTCTCAAACGAATACGTTTGGCAACACAATTGAGGTTGAATGAACGTGAAGTATGCCTGAATTGATAAGAACGAGAGACAAAAACGACGACTAATCTGTTGCTTAAAGAGCGTTGCACTGTTTATTGAAAGGAGCGTTGTGAAAAGAGCGTTGTGTTAAGAGTTGTGTGGTGTGTGGAGAGTTTAGTGCAGTATGCTATGCTACGATGTGTTTGCTACATCCTGAATAAAGCATCTTTTTCCGTAAGTTTGACTTCTGTTGTTTACATGTTTCGTCTGGTCGTTAAGGTTTAATTTTAAGAACTATTTCTTCGTATAGTGATGTTTTAAATTAACGTAGAAGTACAAAAAGACTTCTACGTTATATAGTTGAAAGTAGAAAATATAGTAATAGCGATTAATTGTATAACTAAGACCCATTTCTGGACAACCAGCATAATAAGCTTTAGCCGACAATAAATTTATTGAAACTGCAATTTTTCGCATCTATTTCTTCGTAGGATATTTTTCACATACTAAGAATTTTAAATAGGCAATGATATGGAACCTAAGCGAGAAGTAAGAAAAACTCCGCAACAATATAACATCTTTAGAATTAGGTTCTTTGATGATTTCATGGCGACTTTTGGTCATAAAATTATAATCTTTGTCGTGATATGGAAAAATGGGACGACTTCAACGCTGTCGATCAGTATTAATAAGTTATCGATCAGTGTTGACAACCTAAATGCTGTCGATCAGTATTGGCAATCTAAACGCTATCGATCAGTATTGACAAACTAAAACGATGCCCATCATCTATCGATCAGTATTGACAAACTAAAACGCTGTCCATCGTCCATCATCAGTATTGACAATTTAAACGTTGTCCATCAGTATTGACAACCTAAAAACTGTCGATCAGTATTAACAAATTAAACGCAGCCGGTTACTATTGACAATTTAAACGCTGTCGATCAGTATTGACAACTTAAACGCTGTAGTTGAAAGTAGAAAATATAGTAATGGCGATTAATTGCATTGACAAATTAAAAGCTGTCAATCAATATGGGCAGCTTAAACGCTTTAGATCAGTATTGACAACTTAAAAGCTGTCGATCAGTATTGACAACTTAATCGCTGTCGATCAGGATTGAGCAGTGCCTTATGACAATATCTCGGTAATTTCCGAAGGGTTCAGCAGTGACTTGATGACAGTCGTTCAGTAATCTTCTAAGCTTTAAACTATCACCTAGTTAGTAACTGCCGATTTATAATCATCGAAGGCTTGAACGGTTAACTAATTCCGGCCAATTGATTGTTAAATCCAAATAGTTGGGCAGTGACCTACTGATGGTTAACCAATAACCTTCTAAGAGTTGGATAATAAGCTGCTCACAATAGATCAGTAAACACAAAAAGTTTAACAGCCTGTCGTGTGAGTCAGGCTGAGTTTACTGCCTGTCGTGTAATTCATGCTGAGTTTACTATCTGTCGTGAATCACTGTACGTATTCTTACTATACGTATTCTTTAAATTTATTTTAAACAAACTAAAGAATAACAGAATTGCTACTTTCATGTTTTCTTTCTCTTTCACAGTTCTTACGCACATACTGTATATATAGAATTATATACTTACACTTCTTACTCAACTACACCCAGATGTTCCCAAATATCGTGAAATAAGCACTATACTCAAAAAGTAATAATTAATACAGATATCGTACTATAGCAGTGCCGGAACTAGAAATTTTCTTTGGTGGGTTAAAACCTCAGACTGGCGCCCCCCCCTCTCCACACGAGGCTTTTTACCAGATTTTCAAAATTAAGGTATTATTTATTTACAGTTATGATTTGAACAAAAAAAATATTTAAAAAAGTGTATACAGGAGGCCTTTTACCAGATTATCAAAATGAAGGTATTATTTAATTACACTTATGGTGTGAACACAAAAAATTCTACTAAAAGTGTACAAAAATGATTGCAAAAAAATTCCTATAACTTTATCTTGCGAGCTTTCTTGGCTGCAAAGGTTTTAATGACTTCATCATATGATATTTGTGATGCCACTTTGTGTTCAATGTTAATTATACTTAGGTTTGAGAGACGTTCCTGTCTCATAGTGTTCCGTACGTACGTTTTAATCAGCTTTAGTTTGCTGAAACTTCGTTCGTTTGATGCAACAGTCACTGGAAGTGTCAACAAAATCTTAAGTGTTGTTAAAATATTTGGGTACGCATCTTCAAGTCTACATTTGAAAATGAAATTTAGAAGAGCTTTAGGAGATGCAGTTTTCAAATTACTGTCCAGGCTCAGAGCGTGATGATTAAAGCTCTCTACTTCTAGTTCAAGCTCAGCTTTACAGATATTATCTGAATACGTCTCCCCAAGCTGAGCTGCCTTCGACCTTAGTCCTTCTGCAGAAAGTGACTGGAACTTGGAGCCATGAAGGAAGCTAAATTTTTTATCTAGTTCCTCGAATGCCTCAAATCGCCTTCTCAGCTCTAAAAGCACCCTGTCCATTACTTCCAAAATAAGGATCTTGATTTTTTTTTCTGTAGACATTTGAACCTCTTCATCTTCATCTTCTTCATCCAAAAATGTCTTCCTTTTCCTCATTCGAACTTTACGGAAATTGGGGCTCAACCCAAGTTCCTCTGCCTTTTCTCTGGCTTCAGTGATTGCATCATTTGCACAAGTATCTCGAGACGATTCCAGAAGTTTGATCAGTCCACGGATGTGCTTTGCAGACATATCAATTGTTATATCCTCTGTTTGAAGACGTTTGTGGACCCGGTGAATATGACTCAAAACTTTGAACCAGAAACAGGTCATCACAATAAATTCATATGTTGATAGGTCTTTCAAAAGATTTTTGGCCCCATCTTTCGTTTCCAAGTTTGAGTCACTGTAGTTCTTAAGTTCATCTAAGGCCTTCATGACTTTTTCCAGTTCGAAAAAAACAACTCGCACGGCTGCAATTTTGGCTGACCATCTGGTTTGTGTCTGCGATTTCAGTGTGGTTATCACATGATCCTGAAGAACTTCCCACCTTGAAGTTGATGCAGCAAAGAATAAATAGAGGCGGTGATGTGTACCGAAGTATGTTTCTGCCCCTACCACCACACAAGCAGCGTGAAAACCCGCTATTGAGTGAATGAGCTGCACATGGTATAAAAAAGGCTAAGGGATTCTTATCCGAGATGCGTTTCTGAACACCCTTGTTCTTTCCAGCCATATTAGCACCATTATCATACGACTGGCCCATGCAGTTGCTGATATCCAACCCATCCCTTTTCAGTTTATCTATGATGGCTTCTTACAGGCCTGAACCAGTTTTATCCGTCACAGTGAAGAAATCAATGAAGCTCTGAACAACTTCTGGACCATTCTCATCAACCCGTATGTGCCTTATAATCTGAGACATCTGCTCCTGATGGCTTACGTCGGGAGTGCAGTCAAACATCATGGAAAAATACTTTGCTTCCTTAATGTCGTTCAGTATTTTTTCCCTAATTTTTCTTGAAATTATTTTCAAAAATTCATCTTGTATTGCGTGAGAAAAATAAGTAAGCTGACCTTTTTTGTGGCGTTCAATATGTTCTCGTAAAGGGGCATGGTAATGTGAAACGAGCTCTATGGTATTGAGAAACTTTCCACTGCTAGGATTACCAAAGTCACTGGTTTCTTCTGATCCTCTAAACGGGCTACCCTTATAACGAAGTAAATTTCTCCGTCATTTTTAGTCTACGCCGGGATTCGAACCCGAGGCCGCTTATTCCGGAACAAGTCGCTCTACCAACTGAGCTACGCAGACATTTGTTCTGATTCCTATCTGCCTTTATGTCGTGTGCGTCCTGCTGGCAGGTACGTCACATCCCCCCCCCCGAAAGAGGGCCGGGGGCATGGCCCACGGGTCAGCCGTGACCATGAATCGTTGCAGGCAGCCATCCACTGTAGAACGTGCACTTGAGAACTCCCAGTCAATCTGCTGTGTGGAATGCAACATCACACATTTTTATTTTTCGAAGCGCTGGAGAAGGAATTCTCGGATTTTTCCTGTCTCGCGGTGTGGAAACAACATCACACCAATGCGAGATTTTGAACGGCCGGGTCATCCGGATAGTTCGGGCGCCATTATAACGAAGTAAATTTCTCCGTCATTTTTAGTCTACGCCGGGATTCGAACCCGACGCCGCTTATTCCGGAACAAGTCGCTCTACCAACTGAGCTACGCAGACATTTGTTCTGATTCCTATCTGCCTTTATGTCGTGTGCGTCCTGCTGGCAGGTACGTCACACCCTGTTTTGCCAAATGCACAATGACATCAACAATAGATAGCAACACAGCTTTCCAATGGCTTTCCTCTTCTCTGATTTGCTCTTGAAGCTCTTTATCTATCTATGCCTTTTCTTGTTACCAATGATGACTCCAGCGTCTTCCATGAACAAAAACACATTTTGTGATTTAACGAGTTTTCGTGCTCTGGAATTCGATCACTTAATTTCTTCCACTGAGTGAACCCATATTTTTTAGCTAGAGTTGATGACTTTTGATCGGGAATGGAATCTGAAAATAATTTTCAGGGGATACAGAAAAGTGCCTTTTTCTACTTACTGTACGCTAACCATGATCTCCGAACTCTGAAATTGTTTGGAAGCTGTTTGTAAAACCATTCTTCGGTATGCTTCCTACCATCCCTTAGACTGTTAGCAAGATCATTAGGCTCATGGACATCTCGAATTTCAGCTCTCATCCTTATCAAATAGCATCTTTGGGGATCACAAAACTTTTCAGGCAAACTTCCTGGATTATGATAATCTAAATCCAATTCACCAGAAGTTGACGGAGTATTTTTTCCTGTGCCACCAATACGTAAATCTACATTTATACCCTCTTCGTCATCTTGCATTTTGATCTGAACGTTTCTCGTTTTCCTTCATGTCATTTTCTTGGAGTTGGACCTTGTTCTGATCTTCTTTAACTGCAACTATCTGATCTTCCTCGTGGTGCTCACTGTGCCTTCCTTCATTTTCAATTTGCGTCAGCTCTTTGATAATATCTGTGGGAAGATATGAAATAAAATACCATTATGTAGGACAGTAGGAAGTTTTCCTACAAATGAAATAAAGTTCTATTGTATGATTCCTACAAATGCAGCATGTAAATCATAACGGTAATTATATGAAGGAAGTATTGTGGTAATCGTAAGAAATATGAATTCCATTAAATTTAAAGTATAAAAATACGCAGAATATATGTAAAATATTATATACCACGCTTACTAGCTCATAGATTTCCCCCAAAAAAGAAGTACAACAGAAATGCCCCCACCCCCAAGCTTTTTTTTTTTTATACAGAACAGCTATTTCTTTCCTTCAGAACTCTCGAAAAAAAAAAAAAAGTTGCCTTCCTCCCTCTGTTTACGGCGTTTTTGTAACTCTGTTGTTCACCGGGCACGGCAGCAGAGATCAAGGTCACTGGAATTTCTCTTCCCAAGTAGTGACAGAGATAGTCGTTTGTCCACACATGTCTTGGCCTTTCAGGGTCGTGTTTTCCCGCAGCCCGAGATATGTAAAACCGAGAACAGTGGCAGAGCTCGGGGTGGGGAACGAGGAAGGAATTACATTATCGATGGCGCAACTTCTGTGTTCAACAGTCAACTCAAGGGGGGGGGGGGTATATAGTAATGACTAATGATGATAATAAAAAAAACCCAACCTGGATTCGGTTTTTAAAATTTTTGGAGAAGTAAAAATTCGTCCCAGCGTTTTTTTAGGAATTCATTTCCGTTTTTGATGCGTAAAATACGCCTGTCCAGGCGTTAACGCGATCACTGATTATGAGTATTAATAAACATAATTTTAAACACACCGTAATAACTGAGCATTTCAAACACGCACATTAATAAAAACACTGAACATTTAAAATACATATCAAGAAATCATCCATAAATTAAATACAAGCACCACATACAAAAATTTCAGCCTGCAAATACAACTGTTTCATACACGCATGCGGCCATTAAAAAAAGCTCGTTCATCACTTTCAGTTACGCCGTTTAAAACACACACACAAATATCTAAATAAAAATACCTTGCGAAACACTTTGTTCGATTTAACGTATTTAGAAACCTGCCCTTCCCCCTCACAAACCCGGATTTAATAAATTGTCAGGCCACTTTTGTTTTTACAATATTAACCCAGATTACGCATTGATCACGTCCATAGTTTTCCATTGTCCGTTTCATACGGACACAGTGCAAATAAAGGGTTAAAATCAGCGACAAAGTTACAGAGGGGTGCGGGTGTCATATCCAATTGCGCCCCAAACCATGACGCCAGGCGACGGACCGGTATGGCGATGCATAATGCAGGCGTCATACAGTCTCTCGCTGCGGTACCGCCACACGCGGATCCGACAATCGTGGTGTTACAGGCAGAAGCGGGATTCGTCGGAGAAGACAATGTCGTGCCATTCCGTAGTCCAGGTGCGGCGTTCAACGGCCTACTGCCGCCGCAATCGCCGGTGGTGTAACGTCAATGGTAATCGGAGCCATGGGCGCCGTGCGACAAGTCCCCGCTCCTGCAGACGACGTCGAACGGTACGTGCTGATACAGGATGTTGCGCAACACACCCTAATTCCTGCGCTAACGTTCGTGATGTGGCGGTGCGAGCCGTCAATGCCCGCCGCACAACATGCCGGTCCTCTCGTTCGGTGGTGTGCCGCGGCTTCGGCAATCGCTCACGTCGGTCCGTCCGTTCCTTCTGCACCCACCGAATCCATACTCGCCTCACTGTGGCTGGATGTCGTCCCACACGGGCGCCGATGTCTCGGTACGATAAACCACTGTCGCGATAAGCCACTATTTTCGTTCTCTGTCGAACTCCGAAACGTGCTGGAATGACTGCCGTATTCTGCGAAGAAGCATCAGGAAGCTACCCACGCACAGGTCCGGCAGCACAACACACTGCCACTACTTAGACTCTGCCTTTTGTGCACCCTTCTTATAGTGCTTCTCGGTGGCGTACCGGGCGCACATGATTTGCATATGCCCGGCAATGCTAATCGTTTGCATTTCCTCTCGCGGACGACGCATGCTGCGAATCTCAGGCCAAGCGGATGCTTCCTTCTTGGTGTTGAATTTTGGATGGCCAGCAGTGTATATATAAGAACGGCTAATTAACTACGGTCCTATCCAGAGAAGTCCAGTTCAAGTCCGCGATCCTACGTGGGATGACATAAAGAAATTAGCTGCCTACTCTACTCCTAAATCCACTGCCATTTGGGAAACATTGGAGATCATTACCAACGATGAGGCCTGCAATGATAGCGTCTCAGTAGAATTACCACGAATTTGGAACCAATTCTTCAAATGATGAATGCCTTTCGTTTTCCTCCAAGGGTTCCGCGTGCAAAAAGAACATGATGCCTCGTGTTTTCATTGAATAATTACGTTCGCATCTCTTCGTTAATTGTCAAGTCACCGCTTTCAAATTGTTGAAACGTTGTATTATTCAGTTTGCAGTTTGCCGTCTACCTTCCTTGAGAAAACCATCTGGTTGATGTGCGAAAGCTTGGAATCCTTGATTTTGTCTACGCCAATAAATTCGGATAACTAGTATAGTTGTACTATCTTATATATAGTTGGTGTACAGTTCCTTGCGTTATTATTTAAATTTCACTAATTCAAGTCTGGTTATGCATCCTCCTTCATTTTCTTAGACAATAGTTCTTTCCTTTGCACGGAAGTTTTGGATTTTCTTCTCCGAGTGACATCACCTGAGCTTTGGATTTTAATATATGTTTGAAAAAGTTTCAGAATTTCTATAAAGTTATATAAGCTTGGATGGGGATGATAAAAGTGAGTATTAAACCGAGCAGGAAAAGACTCTCATGCATTCGTCGTGTTCTCTGTTGGTGCCTGGCATTCAGCATTTTTTTTACGGCAAGAAATACCTTTGAGAGTCTTCAAAGCGCTAGAATATCTTCTTCAGAATTTCATCGCAATTTTCTTGTGGGGTTGCAATGACCTTGAACGTCTAAGGATTAAAGGGAATTATTTAGCCGCAATTACCCCTGAGTGTATAGGTGATCTTAAAACAGAGAAAAATCAGTAGATTACGGAAATCTATCATTAGACAGGACTCAAAATCAGTTGATCTACTGATAAAGCAATAGAATGGCAACACTGATAACCACCTTCAAAAAAATTCTTTTTCTTGTTGTACAGGGACGTCTCTTGGCTTTGCATTCAGGGTGGGCGAGTAATATTTTTGCTGGGGGCAGGGTTGATAGCAACTTTATTTACTAATCACTGAAACAAATAATTTTTACAACCGTATTCAAAGGAATTCTGCGTTTACCCCACCACTCCCGAATACACATACACCTAAATCTGATTAATGATACCACTGATAAACCGGCAAGATGACATGACAATGACTAGTGGGTTAGTGGTGTAAGATAAAAGTGTTGGCAGAATGTTGCCTTCAAATTTTTTTCTTGCTGTGAATGCATTGTCTTAATTGCTTTTCAAAATTTTGCATTTTTCTTATGAAGATGATACTCAATTGTTTAAAAAGAAAACTTTTCTATTTTTTTTTTTTTACCAAAGTCGAATTTTAACGTCGGGACACGCAGACACAACAGCTCCTCCTCCTTAGCTCCCTTCCTTCGAGTCAGCGACCTGTCTTTGCACTCCTCACCTCCAATGCAGTCGTCAGCCGTGGACTTCTCACTCCCTCACTGCCCCGGTGCAAGCTTAAGAGCGGTGGAAAAGCTTTAGACTCCACTTTCCGTGTTGAAATCCCCTATTTGGTAGAAAAAAAAAAAAAAAAAAAAAAAACAGTAGAGCAGTTAGAAGTGACACCTCTCATTCAATTCCTATTCACTTTTTTTCATTCGCCCCTGGCCACACTAGCACGAAATAAAGGCTTAAACTGAGAATTTCGGAGAGTGGGGAACAATTAGATTTCCATAGCCCCGCCGATGATGTTTTGATAATCTTTCTACGAAGTAGTAAATAACCCACTTCCTAGGGAGAAATAGGTAGGGCTACCGATGGAAAACACTATACTCGTTATTACTTGGCTAAGTCCAGATTATATTTTAAAGTTTCAGAAAATTGGTCATCGTGAACTGGGTGGGCGGTTGAGTATACAAGAAGAATTTCAGGGTGGGCTCCCACCCACTCTCGCACCCCCTTGCAGACGTCCCTGTTGTTGTACAGATATGCATATTGTTTTACAGCACATCGCATCATGTTCATTGAATGATAACATTACATAAAAATTCGCTACTCTCCTTTTTCTTACCCATATTACTGAATATTCTGCGGTATCAAATATAAAAATGATATTTTACGTTTAACAACGCAGTCGCACATGATTTCCCTCACAATATCTCTTGCTCCCCTAATTCTTTTGAGCAGTGTAATAATGGACGGACTGAACTTTCAGGAAATTCGTAGCGAGGAGCTATTAGAAATTTCTCTTTGACTCGTCTTCTTGGAAATTATAATACGACAATCGAAGTCAATTCTTCATTGCACAAGTCAAGCACTCTGTCTTGAGCCCCCTTTGCTTATAGAAAATTATTTAATTTTAAGAAGCTGTAACTTTACCTGAAAAAACTTTTCTGGGTGACGAGCAGAATCAGACGATATCTTGTTGTCAGGACTCTACAAACATTTCGAGATTCCGTACATATGTGTGTACGCGCGCGTGTGTGTAACTTCTGAAACTTTTTAAAAAATTTCGCAAACGGTAAAGACAAGCTAAGATCCATCTAAGGCTCTCCTTTTGGAATAAAAGAAGAAAAGTCTGTATTTGCTGCGAATCCGTTTTCGAAGACAGAGATCCGCCTTCAATCGCAGGAGCCTTTATCGTCGAAGTTACAAAGTTTTTCATCCATTCGTACCGAAGGGAAGATCGCAAAGTCCGCGGCGACCTCTCACCGTCTCCACAACAGAAGCAACAACAACAGACGGGCCGGGAATAGAAATCTGTCTGCCTAAGCCCACAGGCCAGAGCTCCAGGACGCTACTCCGCGAATCCTTTCGTTTTAACTTAAATTAAAGTAGAAATCTCCGCAAATCTCGAGCGGTGCGAGCACCGAAGCCAATATATTCATGGGCGGGGGGTGAGGCTTGAGCCGTTCGCGACCCGCCCGGTTTCCTGCCTCCACCTTTACAGCAAATAGGAATTGGCATGGCAATCTGGGGGGCTTATGGTGTTCACGGACAGCCGAAGGATGAAAATGCCTTCTCTTATTTTTCTTCTCCTTCTCTTTCTCTCTCGCTCCCTCCCGCTTTTACGCCCTTTCTTCCTCTATCGGATTTCCTTCGACGTATTTAAACCCACACACAAACTTGCACGCGTCACATTCTCATGTGAGTGCGTACACACAAACACACTCTTTCTCCCTCTTCATTTCATATTTGCCATACCTCTCTTTTCACCTCCTCGGGTTGTTATTTTGATTGTTATCTTCCCACTTGTACCTTGAACTATGGGAAGCTAGATGACAAGCATTAGTGTTGCTTTGTCGGGCCGGATAGCACGCGAAAAAACTCTGACCCTTTTTCTATCTCCAACTGGGGAAATATTCCGAGAAGATTGCCTGTAAATGTTGTTTCCCCGTACGGTTCATCTCCAGGTGGTTGTTTTCACTGCGTAGCAATGCAGCCGTTCCTATCTGTTCCACTGATTGGAGGATATTCGCCGACATTCCCAGGACTTGTTCGGAAGAGAGACACTGACCAATAGGATTGGAAATCTGTTTCGCTGGTGTGCAAAGTCCGAAATTGAAGTTCGAGTCGATTTCATCCGGCACCGGTTGCGGGGAAACAAATTTAGCGACATGTTTGGTAAGTTCAGTGTTTGATTTCTTGCGCTGGCTCAAGTTTTTCGGATTGATTTTTTTTTTTTATCAAAAAACCTAAACAAATGATATTTCCGGTATTTCGTGTTGTTTAGTAATATATCATTTTTAAATATGTCAAAACTTTAACTTTTTCTTGCTTTTATGACAAGGTAAAGCATTAAAATGAGAATGTGAATTCTCATTATCTTATCTTGTTTGATAAACTTTATGTTCAAATCCTTTTTAATCACTCTCTTACTTCATCAAGGAAACTATTCTAAATCGTAAGCAGAAAAACATTATCCTATTTTCATAACTCTTCGTATTTTATCAATTCTGAGTTCGGTAAAAGTGAAAGCGTAGTTTGCAATTAATCAGTGACGCTGATTTTGATATCAGTCATGACTTTTACATACTCCTCGTTTTCATCAAATGAGAGATAACGATGTATCTAAATATAAAGCACAACTTAATGATGTTTTGCCAAATATTACGTATTCAGCCGTATTCTTTCTTAATGGGATCACAATAAATAACAGAAATTCATTCAGAAAAACAGAAACTGATTTATTTTAATTGTACAACAGGCTAAACTTATTTTTTAGCAAATTTTTTGGTGTTGTGCTAGTTTTAAGTGAGTTAGGCAAAGAAAAAGGAGCCGATGTACAAGTGCAACTCATATATGCCAAATAGTCTTTAATAATTAAAAAAATTGGTATTATTTTAATAAAAGAAGGAAATCTATATTCAACACCGGTGCACCCAGGATTTCGCTCTGGGATGGCCAGAAATATTGAATATCCAAATAAAACTACCCGGGGTGTGAGTGTGTGTGTGTGTGGGGGGGGGGGGATCTCCCAAAATACTGAGAAGCGATAAAAATATCTCCATCATATTAAAGTTTATTTACAATGATTTATAAAATATATATTTAAACACATACACAAATATATTTAAAAATAAGAAGGCCAATAACACAGAAGGAAGGACAAAGTGATATCCCATGGGGAGGGCCCGGGCCTCTGGGATATTTCCACTGGTACGCCACTGCTGTTCAGCAACATAAACATTTAAAAATAAAAAAATTGCTTTTGTCATCAATAATGTTACTTTTGTTGACGAACTTTTATTAAAAGAATGGAACAAAATGCCATTCAATTTTCATTAGCACTCTTATTTTGCAAATTTTAAGTTAGTTAAATGGAAATAAATAAAAAAATACTCAAATTTATCTAAATGAGTGAGCAAACGATATTAACTTTTAAATAACACAGTATTTTTCTCTTTTTGCTGTTTCTGTTTTGAAGAAAATGAAGAAAAACACTTCAAGATCAAACACGTTTCGGTCAAAAAGTAATGCGCAGCCGATCATAAAAGACACGTAATTGTAAGACGACGTAATTCTTTTGGTCTACATATTATTTATTAATATTTTTATAAATATACTGAATAAAAATATTCTGTGTTCGAGAGGAAAGTAAGCACCACAATCAGACAGCGATCGGTCTTATAAGATAGTGTTAACACACACACACAAAAAAAAAAAAGGACCTTCATTTTATTGATGGAATTTCATAGAAATTTCAAGCTTATTAATCGTCTTTTTATTCGATCACGATAAAAAAAAAACCACTAAAAATCATTCACAATAAGAATTAAAAATTACATCTATGTGATTTCATTAATTTTCCACATCTGCTAATAATTTTATCTTCTTTTAAATGAAATGGTTGTAATAAATAACATCTAGAAACGTTTTAAACAAAGAACGAAACAGAAGTGCGGTATTTCAAAACTTAACTAAAATAAACGAAATAACTTGTAACTTGTTCCCGTATGCACCAGTTCTTTTTTTTTATTATTTGATATATTTATTCAAAGAAATATTTCTGTGGATCACATTAACTGAATTACAGAGATGTGGTAGGTAAAAAACAAAGGCAACAAAAATTTCAACATTAAGAGAAAAAAATCTGCGTACTTTAATATAACATTTTCAAAATCTTGAGCAGAAGTTAATTCACAAAAATTTGCATCTAGAAAGCTTTTCATATTTCAGAATAAAATTCATTTCATTCAACGAATAGGGTATAGGAGATAAAAATATTTTCTGTGAAAGGCAGATCAAAGTTATAAACACTGAGATAACAAAAAAAAAAAAAAAACAAAAAAAAACCAGCTTGGGTGTTAAGAACAACAAAAGGCGTTCTAAATTAGCCGATTAAAAGAAAACTGTTCCAAAAATTTGCAAACGAAGTCTTCGTAAACCAACTTTATAAGCATAAAATCATGCCTCGTTTCGAAGTCGCTGAAGCCAAATGCGTTTTTCTTAAAAAGTTATGCAGACGTTACGGGTCTATCCACCATGGGTGGGTTGTACCACTGTAAAAAAATACCTTAACATTTAAGAGCCGTTTTCCGTGATTTTTTTTTTTTCGTGAATAAACAAGTATATTCTTGTTTCAACCTTTTCCGTGAAATGACGGACAAAAACCTGCATTTCGCGGATTTTACGTGCATAAACTGACAGAAATACTGCTGTTTATTTTTTTTCCGGTTAGCAATTGAAATTTTCCATTTTTAAGGGTGTTGAAGGAAAATTCTGTATTTTCAGGGAACCTTAAAAATTCTGTATTTTCACGGAAAAATTCTCGTCGTATGTTAACGGAAAAATTCTCGTATATTAACGGGAAAATTCTCTCCTCACTTTTTTCCGTATCCATATGACAGAAAATTTCCGGCAGTAAGGACGGTTCGCGGAGATACTTGAGGTTTGATTAACTAAAAAATTCATTTGTCTGTTAGCAGGCCTGATTTTGAAGTTCTGTAACGAGACTGGATATTGTAGATAGCATGTCGCATGATGTCAATATTTTGTGACAACAGATATCCCACCCTCGCCGCCGTTTGGTGCACCTGCTATTATACATGTATATTGTGTTATATTGTGTTATTGGCGCCCGAACTTAAAATGAATCCCACTGCAGCGAGGCTTATGTGATGGTTCTTCCACACATCGTCAGGAAGAAAAGAAAAATCTTTCATCTCATTGTAGCTCGAGGTGACTTCACACGATACTGAGTTTTGAAGCGAAATTTTCTTGTATAGCTCTACAACTTTAATCAGTTATCTCCTGTAACATGAGGAATATGTGATATGAATTGTATTCCAATAGCGCGATTTTTGATTCTTTCTTGGTGTTGTAATTTTCACGAACAGTTGTGTACATCCACCGTATGGAGGGGCCATACAAATCCCCTGATCTCAATCCCACTGAGCATGTATAGGATGTTCTCAAGAGACGCATTGGAGCTCGCCAGCCTCCTAGAACACTCAAGAACTCGTAACAGCTGTTTTTGAGGAGTGGTCATACATCCTTCAAGACCTCATCAATACCCTTATGAACAGTATAAAGGGTCGTCGCTTCAGCTGCTTCGCTGGCAGGGATGATCTGTCGTACTCCATAGCAAAATACATACCACATCTTAAGCAAAAGACTTTAAATATTGTTCCACGGACTGCTCTCTCATGTACAATAAAAGATTATGATATTAACTCTTGCAAATTATAAAATAATGATTTTCTTCTACTAGAGTACACATAACCTCTTTACCAATCTCAATGAATTTCCTCATAAATACACTGTAAAAAAAATTTCAGCAATTCCCGGGTCATTTTCTGTTATTTCTTTCGTGAAATAACAAAGCGTATTTCCGACCCAACCTTTTCCACGAAATGACGGAAAAATAAAACAAAACCTGAATTTCATGGATTTTTCATACGCCGGGAACATTCTGAATTTTCAGAAACTTTTCCGCAATTCCTTTCGCATATTAACGGAAGAATTCTGTTCTCACTTTTTTCCGTATCCGTATGACGGGAAATCTCCGGTATAGGAGCGATTAGCGGGAATACTTGAGTTTTGACTATAACTATTAAAGTTTTATAATCTGTCGGAGAACCTGAGTTTGAAGTTCTTTATCGATATCGGATATTGTGGGTAATGTATCGCATGGAATTTTGATTATTGTGGCAACGAATATTCTTTTTTTCTTCCCTATTATGTACATCAGCTGTTGTGTATTGTGTTACAGTAAGAAACGGGGTACTTAAATTATTGTAAAGGTGATTGTATGATATCTGTGTATCAGTCTGTGGAGTTCTTAAGACAAATGCTATAAATATAGCTGTACATAGAGTAAAGTTTACATCTTGGAGTTTTGAGAAATAATACTGTAAAGTAGTACATTTCGCCTTTCCTTAAAGATAATTGAAAGTCATTGTCAGTTTAAAACGATCTCAAGTTCCAAAGTATTCTGCTGCTTGGAAAAGTCACGATAAAATGCTTAATTTGTAATGAGTCCTCCTACAGAAAAAAATAAATTATTACGAGACTATTCAGAAAAATAATGACCTCCAACAGAAAATAGAATTATTAATTCATCTGCATTAATGGAAAAAAAAAAAAAGTTTTGTCATTGCGCTATTAGAATTCTACATGATACGTGACTGCGCTTTGCGTGGCTTTCTGACCCAACGGTAGCCCGCGCGTCTTCTGTTGTAAAGGTTGCTGGTTTGAATCCTACGAGGGTTGAAAGGGAACTACTTGTTACGCCCGGAAAGAAAATACTCTGGTTGAAAGAGTTGGAAAAGTCAAAACCGAAGATTTTGCGAAATTTCTGTATAAATGCGGAAAAACTGTAACGGAATTATTTCTGAAATAAACAGAATTACTGACTACGGAAATTCTGAAGTCAGAAGAAAAGGAAATTTTTCGTTGAAAGACGGACACTTACTGGAAACTTTGCTGCATGTTATTTTCAGGAATTTTACGTGAATTCATGCCATTTGTTTTTTACAGTGCTATATACAGTAAGTTTTTGTATGTTATCGTTTAATTTTGAGTACCAGTGTTGTTGGGTTCCTTTTGTTTTTGTTTTTTGGGCTGGGATTAAATTTTTTCTTTCTATTTTCGTCCAAAAAACACTTGATTATACGAATATGTAGCAGAACTCATCGCTCTTTCCACGTTTAGAAGTGAGTCATGGAAAAATTCTTACTATCCGCCACTGGGAATCGAACCCAGGGTCTTCCAGTTACGCGCCAGACATGCTACCACTGCAAGATGTGAGTCTGGAAGAATTTGAGTCCGCTGTGGTGCAGTGGTAGCATGTCCGACGCGTAACTGGAAGACCCTGGGTTCGATTTCCAGTGGCGGCTAATAAGAATTTTTCCGTGACTCACTTATAAACGTGGAAAGAGCGATTACTTCTGTTTGATGTTCCTAATCCACGTCAGTTGTCTGTGTTAATACGAATATGGTCTGTTTTTCTGAATTATTGAAGTGTCAACGAATTTATTGAACAACAGTTACTTAAAGTTGTATTTTCACGCGCCAAAAATGAAAAAAAGAAGCGGTAAGTCTAACTAATCCACTTAACGTTTTGCTTGCAAAGTGAGCAAATCTCCGAAAGAGAAAAATTCCAACTTTAACATTGGACATGGTTATGTTTTTTATAGCATACCCAACAATAAATGACATGTGCGCATTTGAGTGAAGTCTTCCAGGCTGAAATTATTGGAACAATGGTCTTCGGAACATCTCAGGATTAGGTCAACGGCGGTCAACCACACAATACTTACGAATGAGCATATGAATGAATAATTAATTGAGGAGAGCATAGGGTTTTTACTGCAATGGCGCTAGGTGTGCGTGTCAAATATTCATACGTCGGATCAGAAGGGATTGCGCCGGATATATCTCGTCTTTATCGGAAACTCGTTACATCACCTCAGCGATTTACCCATCTAGGTGTTTACGCCTATATATTTATATCTGACATTCTAGGAGCTGAGAAGTTATCGCGATTCCGCGCTATTCCACGTTGCAAAATCTATGATTCGCGTGCTCGTATTTAGATATTGTTTAAAAAAATCTGCACCTCGTCTGTCACGAGCGAGAAGCCATAATTTGATAAAACGTGGGGGGACTCAGTCCAGCACTGACTGAAGGGGTCTGAAATCGTAAAAGGCCTCTTCGACTAAAAAAAAAAAAATACAGATTTAAAAAAAAATGAGAAGGTTACAAGGACTTCATCGGTGTCTTCTTCTCAGCCCTTTTCAGACCACTGCTGGACGAAGGCCTCCTACAATTCTTTCCGTTTTTCTCTCTTCTTGGCTATGGTTGACCAATTTTTTCCCACAAATTTTGACAGTTCATCCTAAGGACTGAAAGCTCTCCCTTTTAGTTCTTTATTCTCTGCTCCATGACCGAAGGCATGATGCATAGTCCTTTATAATCTGCTCAATGACCGAAGGCATGATGCATAGTCCTTTATTCTCTGCTCTATGACCGAAGGCATGATGCATAGTCCTTTATTCTCTGCTCCATGACCGAAGGCATGATGCATAGTCCTTTGTTCTTTTCTCCATGACCGAAGGCATGATGCATATAGTCCTTTGTTCTTTTCTCCAAGACCGGAAGGCATGATGCATAGTCCTTTATTCTCTGCTCCATGACCAAAGGCATGATTCATAATCCTTTATTCTTTGCTCCATGATCGAAAGCATGACGCATAGTCCTTTATTCTCTGCTCCGCGACCAAAGGCAGGATTAGTGTCGATCATTATCCTAAATGACCACTTTGAATAACAAAGCTAAAGGCATGATGCATAGTCCTTTATTCTCTGCTCAATGACAGAAGTCATGATGCATAATCCTTTATTTTTTGCTCCATGACCGAAGGAATGATGCACAGTCCTTTATTCTACGCTCCATGACCGAAAGCATGATGCATAGTCCTTTATTCTCTGCTCCATGTCCAAAGGCAGGATTAGTGTCGATCATTATCCAAAATGACCACTTTGAAAAACAAATCTAAGGCGGAAGCAACGCTTTCTGATGTGCAGGTTAACTCTTTCCAGCCGCGTTTGGCCCTTTTTTTAGACACCGAATACCGGGTGCCTAAAAAAACATTTAAACAAGCATCTATCACTTCAACGGTTGTTTACAGATACATGCTTTCAATTAGAAAAATACTCAAAATGACATAAAGACTTGCACATGACAGTTATACTCGTGTTTTTTCTTTCTGCGAATATAGCCTTCGCAGAAAGAAAAAAGTTCATTCAGAAAAAGTTGCGCAATGTTCTA
This sequence comes from Macrothele yani, assembly GCA_039090855.1. Classification (NCBI taxonomy): domain Eukaryota; kingdom Metazoa; phylum Arthropoda; class Arachnida; order Araneae; family Macrothelidae; genus Macrothele; species Macrothele yani. The sequence goes on along the minus strand of CM077006.1, from coordinate 104,832,737 downwards.
ATTAATCGAAAAAAATAAATCCCGTCATTCAGCTTGCAAAACTCGCGGAGATATTCGCGATGAAATTTGTAAAAAGTGTATTGTCTGGAGCAAAAATTTCCTCTACGCACGAGTGCTCTTCCTTTACTCGCTTTGAGTACTACGAAGCTATATGCAGCTAAACAAGACACCGTTTGGCCGTAAACGGGCTCCACATGATAGAGTTTTTACAATTTTCATCGCGAATATTTCCGCGAGTTTTGCAAGTAGAACAGCGGACTGTAAAAAAATAAATAAACAAAATCTAGGTGCTTAAAAATGAGAACCTAAACCTACTCGTTTTTTTTTTTTTTTTTTTTTTAAGTACAATCTTATTGTAAACGAGTACATCACATGCTCAAATATAAATAACCATACGTACTTAAAAATACCTATGTCAATAAATATAATCTCGTAATACTTCATTTTAGATATTAGAGTTCAAGAGAAATTATTTAATAAATGTGTAAAGTGACACACATAAATAGTCACTGATTACAAGTAATTATGCATAAAGTATCTTTGTGTACGTTTTTATCTTAACCATATTTGTGTCAATCTCATAAGTAATATTTGTCGCTTCATCACTATATTTGTCATAAAATTGTGTGGTCGATTCGCCCAGCATGTGACAACGAGTATATCTATTATCCCAGATGTGCCATCGAATAATATACTTCCAGTTGATTCTATGAATAAATGAGTATGTATGGAATACACGTATTCCAAATTTGAAATCTTGCCGCGAATGGCTTAGTGGTTAGAGATTCAGACTACTGATGCAGGGACCCCACGTTCAAACCTAGCTTGATAGGCGTGAACCTGGGGGCTCTCGGTGGTGGCGTGAATTTCTAACAATCGCTGAATATCGGACGAGCACGGCCCCCCTGGGTAGGAATCCCCCTGTTACATATAAGGGTGTTCATTCCTACCTCCCCCCCCCCCATTTCTCTCTGCCTTCCATGTGCAAAATCGTACGCTTATGCGGTGACGCCATCTAGTGTGCGCTCTCTCACTTACAAACTATTCCGTCACAATCTCTAGATTCGCTCTAACTTTTTTCAGTTTCTGTGCCCTGCCCGAAAGGGCACAGAAACAGACTGAAGTTAAAACGCATACATTAATTTTGAAATATATGGATTTTTTGAGTACATATATTTAAAATATATATACTAAAGAATGAATACATATATTTCTAATTAGAAATACCAGATATAGTCACAATTGATTCCCTGTATGTACTCAAAAACGAGTACATTTTTCTTATTTCTGAGTACCACACTCAGAAAAACGTTTTGTTAATTCAACAAAAACTTTTGTCGATATACAGTCAACAAAATTTTTTTGTTGAATTTGCAAAATTATTTTGTTGAAAATTATTGTTGATTTAACAAAATTTATTGTTATCCCGACAAAACGTTTTGTTCATTTAACAAAATGATTTGTCGATTTTGGGGAATTTGTTTGATCCAGCAAAACATATTGTTATCATGACAAAATGTTTTGTTGCAACAACAAAACATTTTGTCATGATAACAATATGTTTGTCATGATAACAATATGTTTTTTTGTTGCAACAACAAAACATTTTGTCATGATAACAATATGTTTTGCTGGATCAAACAAATTCCCCAAAATCGACAAATCATTTTGTTAAATGAACAAAACGTTTTGTCGGGATAACAATAATTTTCAACATAATTTTTTTGTTGACTGTATATTGACAAAAAATTTTTGTTGAATTAACAAAACGATTTTGTCGCTGCAATTTTTAAAAGTGCGGAATTTTTTTTAGACAAATTAGGACATTGTGCAACCTTTTTTTAGTTGAACTTTTTTTTCTGCGAAGACTGTAATTTTTATTTTTCATTTTTATTCAAACACCACTCACCGGGGTGCAACTACCATGCCGTGCGTCTTTACGTCATTTTGAGTATTTTTCTAATTAAGTATTTTTCTAGTATTTTTCTACCATGCCGTGCGTCTTTACGTCATTTTGAGTATTTTTTTAATTAAGTATTTTTCTAGTATTTTTCTACCATGCAGTGCGTCTTTACGTCATTTTGAGTATTTTTCTAATTAAAAATATGTATCTGTAATCAACCGTTGATTGTTTGTCTTTTATGAGGCACCCGGTATTTTGATTCGAGCTGATTTCAGCCAATTTGGTTAACCCCCAGTTAATTTATCCTAGTTATTAAAAGCTTAAAGGAGAAATGAAATAATAAATTGTTAAAAGATTTGTTAACCAGTGTTAAAAACAGAAATACAAGGACAGCTTAAATTTCATAGCATTTTGTGTTTCCCTTTCATAGGCGTTGTAATCCTGGTGCAAGAGTAAACTTTAATAACCATTATGAATATCTTGTAATCCCCCCCTTCTTTGAATACTTTGTAACCATTTCCCCTTTCCGCAGTGCTTCAGGGAAGAATTTGACACCGTCCCTTTTTCTCACCATTCATCTGCCAGCGATGTGAAAGAGAGGGTTTCTATGGAATTTTATTGCTTTACTGCTCTGCGTGGGAGTAAATGATCTTTTCTTAGAGAGAGGATCATGCACCTCTTACACTGTAAAAACATTTTGTAAAATTAACGAGCCACTTTCCATCATTTCTTTCGTGAATTAACGAAGCATATTTGAGATGCAACCTTTTCCGTGAAATGACAGAAAGAAACCTGAATTTAACGGATTTTTTCGAACCAAGGAAAATTCGGAATTTTCAGAAACCTTTCCGCAGTTTCTTTCTTTTATTGATGGTAAATTACCGTTTTAGAGATGTGTTAACGGAAAATTCTGAATTTTCAGAAATCTTTCTGTAATTCCTTTCGTATATTAACGGAAAATCTCCGTTCTCCCTTTTTCCGTATCCGTATGACGAGAAATTGCCGGTAATAGGAGCGATTGGTGAAGATATACTTGAGGTTTGATTAACTTTTAAATTGCAATCGTCTGTCGAATTTTGAAGTTCAGTAGCGAGATCGGATATTGTGCATAGCATATTGCATGAATTTTGTTTATTGTGGCACAGGATATTTTTTCTCCTCTTCTCTATTTAGTGCACCAGCTATTTACTATATGTTGTGTTATTGTAAGAGACCGGGTACTTAACTTATTGTACCGATGGTTATACGGTGTCTATATATCAGTCTTTGGACAACTTAAGACAAAAGCTATTACAGCTATTAAGAGTAAATTTAATATTTAGTAGGGGGTTTTTTTTGCAAAAAAAAATGCTATTAAAATGTACATTTCACCTTTTTTAAAGATAACTGAAAGTCATTATCAGCTTTAAAAAATCAAGTTGCAAAACAATTTGTTGCTTCGAAAAATCAGGATGAAAAATGCTTAACTTGGGAAAAGTCCTTCTGCAGAAAAAAAAATTATAAACTTATTCAGAAAAATAATAAGCTCCAACAGGAAATAAAATATCTAAATCACTCGTATTAATGACAAAAAAAAAAAAAAAAAATCCTTGTCTCGAAATTTGTTTTGCGATGCACCTGATTCAAAATTTCCATTGTCTGTGGCTCAGTTGTTAAAGACGTGTGTTACCTGTTCAACCAACCCAAGAGGCGCGGGTTCGATACTGACTAGAGCGGAAGGGTTATCTCGGGAAAAGGCTGAAAAATCTAGGGTCCTCGGTTTTGCGGAATTTCAGTTTAAATACGGAAAAACTTGAAATGGATTTTTCTGAAATAAACGGAATTTCTTACTACGGAAAATTGCTGCACGTTATTTTGAGAAATTTTCCGTGAATTCACACGACTTATTTTTCCCAGTGCACATCTTCAGTTTAATGAGGGCAATTTTGGTTCGAAATTTGGATGGCTATGCCAGGGGTCTGCAAGTCACACTCAGCAGCCTCGGTGGCGGAGTGGTCTAAGCGATGGCCTCTGATCATTCGTTCGAAAGGGGTCCCGTTTCGAATTCCGGTGGGGCATGGATGTTGTGCTTGTTTTACGGCACTGGATCTCTCCTTTCCCTGGAACCAGTGACCCTAAATTAGGGACGGGCGACTGCTTATAACCCATTGAGTTGCTCACGGTTTTCGTTAAACATAGAGGTATGCACGGGCCCGGGCCGGGTCGGGCCTTTGCTCATTTCTAAGTTGGGAAAGCAGGCCGGGCCGAGCCGGGCCTTCAATATTTAATGTAAAACAGACACGGGCAGAGCAAGGGTTTTTTTTTTTATTTTATTTTATGAGCAAAACAATCGCTGTACGATGCCTTCCTCGTTTGAAAAACTCGCAACATACATTAGCAGGATAAGATTGAATAATTTCCGCTGATGTAAAAAATAGAAGTTTTACGACATCCTCTCCTCCTACAAAACAATTGGAGTGGGTCAGCTCCCTTAGTTTTTCAATGTGAATGTGGTCCCTTCTCTCTCTCTCCCTTACCCTCCTCTCATGCTTCAGGGCAGGCTATACTAACTGCAGCATTTCTAAACCAAGCCACCCACTAGCAGACGATCTTTTTACTGTTCTGGCCTGCGACACTTTGTTCTCTATAGATGTGTGAAAAGCTTTTAAGTTGTCTTAAATGGCACGGGAGAAACTTCTGTGTATAAATCTGTGCCGTATTTTCCCCCATTTGTACTATCAGGCAGCCGTTTTCAAAACTTCTGTGGCACTGATTAGCTGAGCAGTCTGTCGTTGTTTTCCCTTAGCACATGCTCAGTTCACTGTTGCTGATAAATACTCTTCCATACTTATTTAGGAGTTTAAGGAAGCGAAAGATTTTCGCGAAGAAATCGCTTCCGGAGAATATGTGCTTGTAGACAATGTAATGAGGAAAAGCGATATTTGGAATTTATTTATAAATTACCGTCCCGTTCTGAAACTAGTCGGCCGGTAAACGTTGTGCAGTGCACTAAATGCAAAAACTTTTTGAGTTACGACAGCACAAAGTATGGAACATCGCATCTTAAGCGGCACAAATGTGCTCCCCACACACACGAGGGACATATTGGGTTCAAGCGATATGATATGCCAGTAGAGATAGGTGTAGTTTATAAAGCCATAAAATATTCTCCCAGTTAAACGATCGGACTCATAATTCTGGATATTTCGTACTTTTACCCCCCCTCCCCCGTTATCCCCAAGGATATTTCTGGGTCCGTCGGTAGGAAATGCTAATTTGAAATTTTGAAATCCCGGAAAATTAAAAGGCATAGAAATTGTCCTTTTCATGCAATATTTTTGAGTATACTCCCCCCCCCTTCCTCGAACGTCACGTGACTTGTACAGTGTCAGAAATATTCTGAATTAACGTTTATTTTAATAGAATACGTGTAGCAATTAAGAAAACGAAAACAGAATGACCGAGTGCATCAGGTGTCAAATTCCTGTTTTGGTAATTGTTGAAGGTTTATGGGCCGGCCCGGGCCTTGGAAACAGGAGAAATATACGGGCCGGGCCGGGAATGGGCCGAGCCTTGGACGTGCGGGCTTGGGCCGTGCCGGGCTTTCCAAATTAAGGCCCGTGGAGACCTCTAGTTAAACCTCCAATCGGGGGAAAAAAAAAAAAAAAGGGGTCACACTCAGAAACAAGGCAAAGGGTTGCAATAGAGTGGTCAACTTTTGACGTTAACGAAGGGGTGTGAGAAAACGAAGCTGACGTCACAGTTGACCAGGGGGTTATTAGAAGTGGTACTAGTCAGCGGGGGTTTCTGAGGGAAGGAGGAAGACAAGAAGAGAGAGATTCATCTGAAACTTGAAGCCGAGAAGGCAGAGTTTTTGGAGGGAAATTCTCCGCACTACGGGGTACAGGGGGGAGATCTTGTTTTTGTGCCGAGACGAGAGTTTTGAAAGAGAAGTAAAGTTCGAAAAAGCAAATTTACAGTGAGGTATACTGAAAAAGACGATCAACGTGTTAATAAAGAAATGTAAAGAAATTAGGACATATAGCTGCCCGAAATTGACTTTCCACGTACTTCGCTGAATAAACCTTCTGTTTACTACAATAGAGCGAATGTTCACTTTAGCTGGTAATTTATTTGTTTTCACATCGGGAAAAAAAGTATAATTGTGACTCCGTAGCTGCTGAATTCATCTCGCGTAGGTCTAACGAATCGAAGCGTCAAGACATTGAAAGAAACACGCAACTTTTTTTGAAATTCAGGAACTACTTTCCGTGATTCCTTTCGTAAATTAACGAAGCATATTTTTCATACAACGTTTTGCGTGAAATGACGGAAAGAATTCTGAATCTCAGGGATTCTTCGTACTCCGGGAAAATTTTAAATTTGCAGAAACCTTTCCGCAATTCCTTTGTTATATTGACAGTAAATTGCCGTTTTTAAGATATGCTTACGCAAAATTCAGAAACCTTTCCGCAATTCCTTTCGTATATGAACGGAAAAACTTTTGTTCTCACCTTTTTCTTATCTATATGACGAAAAATTTCTGGTAATAGGAGCGAATGGCGGGAATACGTGAGGATTGATTCTTTTTCTTCTTGGTCACTCAGTCCAAGGATTAGTTGTTCTGTAGATGTTCTCTGTCTCTCCATTTCTCTCTATTCTCCGTCGTTCTCTTCAAGTTCATCTGTGGTGAATCCCCAGCATTGTGTAGGGCTCTTAAGAAGCAACCCTGCCATGTGGTTTGGCAGTTTGTCGTATGTGAGTCTGGAGAATTTCGATGCCGCTGTACTTCAGCGGAAGCATATCCGGCGCTTAACTGGAAGACCCTGGGTTCGATTCCTGATGGCGGCCGATGAGAAATTTTTTCGTGACTCACTTATAAACGTGGAAAGAGCGATGGCTTCTATTTAATGTTCCTGGTCCACGCCAACTTTGTATTTATCTCTTCAAGTCATAGAAAGTCCTAGTATTGGTGCCTTGGAGTAACTGTGCCACAAAACTATTCCTTAGCCGGCCTCTTCCTCTCTTGTCTTTATTGTCAGTATAGTCTTTGATTCTCTCTAACAGCCGTTTTTGCCATCCCCAATCTTATTCTGATTTCCTTTTCATACCTCGCATCTTCAGTAATAATTTGATCCAAATAGCGAAATGATTTAACTTGTTCGATGTATCGTCCTTCAATTTTAAGAAAAGCCTGTTTTGGATCCTTCCCTATTACCATTAGTTTTGTCTTACTTTTATTTATCTTCATTCCATAGATATCCGCATTTTTGTGTATTTTTGACATCATGCGCTGTAACGATTTGGCTGATCCTGAAACTATTGCCTGGTCATCAGCAAACTTAATGGCCTTAATCCTCTCTCCATTAACCCAAACTCCTTCACTGGCGTTCCTCAAGGCCTGATCCATCATAACTTCGGCATAAATACCAAAAAGGGCAGGTGACAACAAGCATCCCTGCCTTACACCTTTATTTATTGAGACTGGATCAGTCATTTCCTCTTGAATTGAAACCAATGCTTCCTGATTTACATAGAGATTTTTTATAAGCTGGATACTGTTATCATCCATGCCGAATCTCTCTAGGATTGGAAAAAGTTTTGTCCAAGGCACTCTGTCGAAGGCCTTATCATAATCAATGAGACAAATGTAGAGAGAGCGCCTCCTGTCGATCATTCTTTCAGCCAGGAATCTCAGGTTTCAGATCTAGTACCCTTTCTTCTTCTAAATCCAAATTGGTACTCTCCCAACGCCTCTTCCACCTTAAAATCCAATCTCGTTTTAATAATTTTCAGCAGAATCTTGGGTGCATGTGAAATTAAACTTATGGTTCTGTATTGTTCACACTGTGTCGCCTTAGGTTTCTTTGGTATAGGAATAATTATGGAGGTTGTATGGTCAGCAGGCCAAATTTCTTTTTGATAGCAACATGACAAAGATGAATAATTGATTAGTTAAAGCTTCTCCAGATGCTTTAAGTAGTTCGATGAGTATCTCATCTACTCCTGGAGCTGTGTTGCTTGGAATTGATCTAAGCGCCTCCTCAAATTCTTCTCTTGTAATTTCCAGACCCCCTTCCCCCTCCATTCCATGATTGACGAAGTCCGAATTTGACCGATGTGGTTCTTGTTCCTTCTTCTCATTATGTAGTTCTGACACATATTCTTTTCACCTCTTTTTTCTCCTTTGGGCCAGTCAGGTGCTTTCCCTTTTTGATTAACTGTTTAATTTCAGTCATCTGTCGAAGGATCTGATTTTGAAGTTCTGTAGCGAGACTGCATATTGTGAATATCATACCGCATGAAATTTTGGTCATTGTGGCACCGGATATTCCTTCCGCACTCCCCCAGTTTGTGCACCAGCTATTGTATATTGCGTTATCGTAAGAAATCTGGTACTTAAATTATTGCACAAGTGATTGTACGATGTCTATGTATCAGTCTGTGGACCACTTAAGATAAAAGCTATTTATAGGTATGAAGAATACGTTTTATATTTGGGAGAGTTCTATGAAGAAACTTCCCCTTTTCTTAAAGATCATTGAAAGTCATTGCCAGTTTTAAAATATTTCAGGTTCCAAACCATTCTGTTTTGCTTCGAAGATTCACCACGAAAAAAAATACTTAATGTGTGACAAGTCCTCCTATAGAAAAACTAAAAGGATTGCAAACCTACTCAAAAAATGAATAAGCTCCAACAGAAAATCAAATGACTAATTATCCGCATCAATAACAATACATTTCGTCCTCGCACAATTGACATTCTACCTTGAACGTGACCGTAACCGCAGGGTTTGAAATTTCTGTATAAATGCATTTTGTGAAATTTCTGTATACATGCGGTAAACCCGGAAACGTATATTTTTTTAAATAAACAGAATTACTGACAACGGAAAATCGATCAATATACAGTAGTTTAAAGAAACGGGAGCTTTTGCGAAATACAATGTATCAAGAAAGACTTAAATATATTTCACTAATTGCAACTTAAACTGAGAAAGCAGATAAATTAAATATCAAAGATTCAAAGACTTTGCCAATGCAGAAAGTATGATGAACAATTTTCTTATTTGATTATCTGTAATCTATCTGTGTACAAAAACATATAGGAATTTCTTTTTAATAATACTAATGATTTCATAAACGTGTTTTAATTTTCTTTGTTAGTGTTGCAAATACAACAAAGCCGCCACCGCCGTGATCTAAGCGCTGGCTTGTGATCATTCGTCCGAGATGGGATGGGGTCCGGGTTCGAATCCCGGAGAGCCATGGATATTGTGTTTGTCTTACGGCGCTTTCGCTCTCCATTCCCTGGAACCAGTGACCCTAAATAAGTGAAGGAAGACTGCTTATAGACCATTGAGTTACTCACGGTGGTCGTTAAACACTCAATCAAAAAAAAAAAAAAAAAAGAAAAAAAAATAGAGCAAAACGGGGAGGGGCACTTTTTTTTTTTTTTTTTTTGTTATTTGCTTATGGGCCGAAAATGTGTAACTAAGCAACTGTTTCGTTTTGTTCATTTATTCATTCGTGTATTTTTTGTTTTTCTGATGCGCAAACGCTGCTGCTAACCTCATATTTATGTAGTATTTGCAAAGGGATTTATTTATTCTGATGAATACTTAACTGCTGGAGGAGTACAACTTCCGTATTTTCCGAACCTGAGTAATTCTATAGGGTGGCATCTTGTGCGTTATTAGCCAGGCTGGCACATGGGAATGTCGTAGCCACACCCATCGTCTGAGCCCCGCCCTGTTGTATTTCATTTGTGACCCACTCTCTCTATTCATACTCAAGGGCAGGTGGAATGACGTCACGTGCTTGGGTGGACACACAACGAGCAACACAGCAAGAAAATTCGCACATTCATGCACTGATATTACCAATAATTATCGCGACGACCTTCCAACATTTGGTCTTGTGAGAGCAATTCTAAATGCTGGTGACTATTCGGTTATATAATTAAACCCCGGATGTTCAAGCACTAAAACCCTCCAAGGCGAGCAAGCACTGATACACTAAAATCAAGAAATATGCGCTAAAATAGAAAAAATATGCATTCAAACTCCCTGAAAGTTTTACTGTAGGATTCATACACACTATCTGATCAAAAGTATCCGGACACTATCCAGAAATTCCCTGTAATAGGAAAGGAATTAAATTAACTTGCTTTTTACGGGTTGACGTTGTAAGTAGCGATCAAAATGCTACGTAGTTGATAAAGAGCAGTACGCTAAAAATACCTCGTAAAAAGAGTTGAATTATCCTTCGAAACAATTTATTCTTTTCTTCATTTTGAGCATGGTTGTCCATAATCTTCTTAATACCTTACTCTCCTTTTTAAGCAAACAATACACTGAAGTTCCAAAAGTCATGGGATACGTGTCTAGTATCGTGTAGGACCTCCTCTAGCCCGGCGAAGTGCAGCAACTCGACGTGGCACCGATTCCACAAGTGGGCGGAAGACTTCTGGAAAGATGTTGAGCCATGCCGTCTGAACATCCGCGTACAATTCCCTGGTATTTGTTGGTGCAGGATCTTGGGTGCGAATGGACGTTTCCACCACCTCCCATAAGTGCTGTATTGGGTTCATGTCGGACGAAAGTGGTGACCACAACATCCGTCGGAACTGTCCAGAATGCTCCTCGAACCAATTTTGGACAATTTGGGCCTGATGACATGGTGCATTGTCCGCCTGGAAAATCCCGTCGTTGTTGAGGTACATTAAATTCATGAATGGTTACCCAGCAGAGCAACAAAGCGATTACCGGTTAATGACATGTTTACGTGGACCAGAGATCCCAGACCCTGCCACGTAAAAACACTCCATACATGTATGGAACCACCACCAGCTTGCACAGTGCCTTGTTGAAAGCTTGGGTCTATGGCCTCATGGGATCTGCGCCACAACCGAAACCTGCCATCAGCTCGAAACAACTGGTAGGGTGACTCATCGGACCACGCCACATGTTGCCAATATTCCAGAGTCCAATTACCATGTTCACGAGCTCAGGTGAGGCGCTGTGTCCAATGTCGTGGTGCTAACAAAGGCACTCTGGTGGGTCTTCTGCTTTCATACCCCATGGACGCTAAATTACGCTGCACTGACATGATATATATGTCTCTGGTACCTCCTGCATTGAATGTGGATGTTATTTGAGCCAGTGTCGCTTGTCTGTGGTCGGCCACTGCGCTCACGGTGGGTGGTAATGCCTTCCACGAGGTATTCTCGGTTCACCTGTGACACCATGGATCGAGGAATATTGAATGTTGGCACAACTTCGGAAATCGAATGTCCCATCTGTCTGGCTCTCACGACCATGCCTCTTTCAAATTCCGATAATTCACGTCGGCTTGCCATAATTCTACTGACCGTTATTCAGCCTGACTCATGAGATTACACCTCGCAACTCACAAAAATCAGATCTGTCAGATCATATGTAGGGGATTTTGGGAAAGGAGTGTCTGACCCCAGGTCTTAAACAACCCTTAGAAATAGGAAGCTAGGAGATTTGGGCTAGAGTGCCCGATAGGAAAGTGACACGGAAGCGAGGTAGAAAGGGGGAGGAAGATGCTCTTATTTATTACCGGGGGGGGGGGGGGCAGTACCCGGGGTCCGACGGCTTAACGTGCCCATTCGAAGCACGGCGGGTATTTAGTGGTTCGAGCGTTCATACCTGCCCAGGATCGAACCTGAGATCATCTCCATGGCAGTCACGAACGTTGACCACTAGGCCATGATAAAAAGCATGGCGTGCGCCAAAGCATTTATACGACGGCAGCGCCAGTTAAAAATTTGCATACTGCTATTTTCTTTCTTATTTAGATTGGAGGATTAACGACTACCGTGAGTTGGGCCGCGGGTAGCCTAGTGGTCAACGTTCGTGACTGCCACGGAAAGGACCTCAGGTTCGATCCCAGGCAGGTACGAACGCTCGATCCACTAAATATCCGCCGTGCGTCAGATGGGCACGTTAAGCCGTCTAACCCCGGGTACTGTCCCCCCGGTAATAAATAAGGGCGTCTTCCTCCCCTTTCTACTTCGCTTCCGTGTCACTTTCCTATCGCACACTCTAGCCGAAATCTCCTAGCTTCCTATTTCTAAGGGTTGTTTAAGACCTGGGGTCAGACACTCCCTTCCTAAAATTCTCTACAAATGATCATGATCATGACTACCGTGAGAAACTTAATGGGCTATAAGCAGTCGCCCGTCCCCAATTTAGGGCCACTGGTTCCAGGGAAGGGAGAGAGAGCCAGTGCCGTAAGACAAAACACAACAGCCATGCCTCAGCAGGATTCAAACCCGGACCTCTTTCTGACGAGTGATCAGAAGCCATCGCTTAGAGCACTGGGGTGGCGCATACTGCTATTCCACGACTTTTGATACTTCAGTGTATATCTCTGTTCTTTATAATATCTCCTTTCGGTCATTTTCACGTCTCTCTCCCGCTTCAAAAACCTTAAATCTTCCAGTTAGCTTAAAACGTCGTCTCTCACGAACAACGGACGCCTGGTCCACCCTGACTGCATTTTCTCCTCCTTTGCTTCCCAGGAAGTGACCCCACAGAATCCCCTCGGATTAAAAAGCCGGCATCGCTTTCACAAAGTCTCAACTTTGAAGTACATTCGCCGCCCAAGTCCCTTTCGAGAGGTCTCTTGAAATAAAGATAGCGAAGAGTGCTAATTGCAGTAGACGAATCTTCAATCACAAAAGCGAATTCTGCAAATGGCTTTCACCATTGTGATACCTTTGGAGATGAAACACTAAAATGCGTCTGGTAGGGACCAACTAAATTACCGTGTTTCCTGACTAGGGAAGAAAGATAAAACTTTCCCAGGCCTTATGACAAAGTAAAAGGAACTCGAGGCAAAAGAAAAGTTGCGAAGAAAGATTTAATATTTTTGCCTAAACATTCCTATGTTAAATCTCCGTAACAATTAACTTCGAGTTGGCACACAATTTGCACCTGTCATAGTCTCCATTCTGCTGAGAAGGCTTTCTACCAGATTTTGGTACGTTGCCGCCGAAATTGTCTTCTATTCTGATACCGACATTTTAGTAAGGCCGGTCACCAGTGGGAGGCGATTCGTCCTGGCTCGCTGTCGGCGTTCAGATTCATCCTAAAGGAGTTCCATGGAATTGAGACCGGGGCTCTGTGAAGGACAGTCAAGTTCTTACACATCCATTTCTTCAAACCATTCCTGCTCTGTAGGCGGGGACATTGTTTTGTTGGTAAAGGAAAGGGACTTAACCCTGCCGGTGTAGCCAAACAAAGAAGTCGGGAGGGAGCGACTGATGATAAAGATCTGGCAAAACGATGTAAAACAATTCGTGGGCAAAAGATAAAACAAGTTAGTAAAATCATGCAATGCAGTAATTATGATACGCTTTCCAACATACCAGAAATCATTACTCAAGGTATGAAGATAATGGCTGTAGAATAAATCTTGCTCCTGTGCCCTGAACTTTGACCCCATTTCGATGACATCCAACAGAACCAGTTCAGTATACTTTGGAACAACATGATAAAATTTTGTCGCAATAGAAGCATTTTTACGTAAGTTATGACTCATAAGGGCGATGGAATGGATCCTGCTCCTATGTCCTGACCTTTGACCTCATTTTTCCCATTTTCAATAGGGTTCGTCCACAGGTTGTCCCCTACCACATACTAAAATTTCATCGAAATCGAACCATTTTTACGCGAGTTATCGTGCAGACAGACAGACGGACAAAGCTGGAGCATATACACGCTTCTTCAACCTACGGTTGGAAACCATAAAAAAGAGGTAAGGCCCTGGACTGTAGTGTGAATCATTAAGACGGAAAAAAGAAAGGCAGGTCAGACGCATCTCGACATGGACTTTCCTTCAGTTCGAATATGCCCAATACTGTAATGTTAGAAGCATTCAGGGTGCCCAGTAAAGTCCTTTCTCAGTCCCGTAACTTTCGAACGCTGACAGCTATAGCCATAAAAATGGTGTCTAGGTATAGTAAAGTGGCTATGCGCTATTCGGTGAGACCGCTTACAGCGCCTCCTAGCGGCAAAGTCAGGATTTAGCTTGCCGATCTTTAAAACTATACGGGATACGGGAAAATAGTCAATTACAAAGTTGTAGAGCAGCATCGATTTATAGTACGAAAAAACACCTTGCGCACATGAGTGCTAAGAATAGAACGCGTACAACGCTCGTTTGTTTGTTCGCGATGTCGAACACTGTTATGTCATGAATACCGCGTTAGAAATAAGCAATTAGTTGTCACTAGGCTCATTTACCGTCGGTGCTCAATGTGCTCTCCGTCAGCCATAATACACGTTTGAACTCTAGATTGAATATCACGCTGAACATTTTGCAGCATGTCAGGTGACACGCTGGAACAAGCATCAGTTATACGGCGTCGAAGGTCCTGCAACGTTGTCGGAGGGGTCTGATACACTTGCTCTTTGAGGTATAGCCCCACAGGAAGAAGTCCAATGGGGTGAGGTCCGGTGAGCGTGCAGACCACTCAACGCAACCACCATAGCCGATGATTTGTTGCTCGAATGTCTCGACCAGGTACCTTCTTACGTTTCCTGACTGGTGCGGAGGGGCGCCGTCATGTTGGAACCAAACATTCCGCAGTTGAGGCAACGGCTTGTTGTCCAAAAGATCGGGTAATACGTACTGTAGAAGCTACCCTCGTAAAACACAGGTCATATGAGGCTGTCCTTGAAAATGGCGCCCCAGACATTAATGGACCACCGCACCTGATGACGAACTGGTAGACCACGTGCAGGATTTTCCAGCGCCTAGTAATGGGTGTTCTGCCTATTTTAGACGCCATTACGCCTAAAACACGCCTCATCTGTCCAAATAATGTCGGCAAGGAACGTTGGCTGGACCTCTAATTTGTTCATGACGAAGTTACACCAGTCGTAACGTCGCTTAGCATCCCCTGGCTGTAGTGCCTGCAAGGTGTTGGACGGAACGGATGAGCACCTGATCGCCGCAGGATTTGTCGTACGCGGCTTTTTGAGAGGCCACACTCGGCCCTAACCTCTCTTGTGCTGCTCTCAGGATTGTTGAGGACGTATGCTAAGACATCCTCTGGTTGCACTTCACGGCTTACAGCAGCTGGTCTGTCGGTTCGAGGTCGGTTGGTCACGCAGCCCGTCTCCCTTAACCTATTAACAGCCTTGAGGATGGTCTTCCATGACGGATGCGGTCCTGCAGGAAAACGTTAACAATATACCCGTTCTGCCTTTTTTGCATTGCGACCACATTTCACCGTATAGGAGCAACATCTCGCAATACACGTCATTGGAATATTTCTCCATGACCGCGAGATTTGACATACCCTCGAGAACTCACTTTTATAGCTGCCGAAAAGGACGTTCCATACTTATTTGCATATCACAGAAATTGCATGTGACTCGCATACCAATCGCGGGTTGAGTTCAGTTGGTTAGTCGATGCGAGACAAATTATCACGATCGCTACCGAGTCCACTCGTTTCTTACGGACAGTGATTAAACCATGAACCCGACGAGGATCGAACCAAGGTCCTATCGTATGCGAAGAGCGCGTGCTACCACTGGGCCACGAGTCGGGCTAAGGCTTTGCGGAAGGCGATATTATCTCCTTTCTGACGCGTTTCGTGACGTAACAGTTCTCGACATCGCGAACAAGCAAACGAGCGTTGTACGCGTGCTATTCTTAGCATTCATGTGCGCAAGGTATCTCACATCGGTGCTGCTCTACAACTTTGTAATTTACTATTTTCCCGTGTCTCGTATAGTTTTCGAGATCGGCACGCTAACTTCTGACTTTGGCGCTAGGAGGCGCTGTAAGCGATCTCATCTAATAGCGCATAGCCACTTTACTATGCCTAGACATCGTTTTTATGGCTATAGCTGTCGGCGTTCGAAAGTTACGGGGCTGAGAAAGGATTTTACTGGGCACTCTGTATGTTTGAACAATATTTTGTTCATGAAAGAAATACGGGATTACGCCATATAATTCAAATTTTGAAGATGACAATCCGATTTTTGGCGTGAATGTGACAAGGATGGTAAGGCAGATAATATCCGAAAACTTGAAAATTTTCATCGTCCTGGAGCGGGACCGAAAACCGGATTGTCATCTTCAAAATTTGTAATATTTTGTTCCTTTTAAATTACAATGATGATAGTTTTGTTTGTACTGGTTCTTTTTACTCCAGGGCTTCAGGTTTATAGAATATTTCTTGCCTTTTCCACTAATTTGTTAGCAGTTCCCGCGGCTCAGAAGAGAGAACCCACCGCCGAGCCACTGCTGCAGGGTGACTACGTCATCACCTCTAACTTTCGGCTACAGGTTAGGTGCCTCTAAGGACCAGCCCTTCTCTTGCTATAGCCCAATATTTGTGCGCACATTCAAAAATGAAGGCGCTGTTGTACGTACACTGCGAAAAAGAATGTCGTTCACATTGTTGAAGATTCTCTGGGCACTATTTGATCTTTACTGCGACAGTAAGGCACGATCGTTTAATGTGGTACTGAAGGTCCGAAGAACAAAACCATTGGAAAAAGCCGTAAAAACAGTCAGTCTGACATGGAAGAGACTGGCTAGAAACAGAATGTTATAAAAGAAATTTGGAAAGACTTGTATATGTAACCTCACTGCCAACTATTATATCAATCCACTGTTGGATGAAGGTCTCCCCAAGTTTCTTCCACAACGGTCTGTCTTGAGTCAGTCTCCTTCATATCTCTCCCGCATGCTTTCGAATTTCATCCAGCCATCTCCCATGTAGTCTTCTTCTGGGTCTTTTACTGTCCCTTAGAATCCAGTCTAAAATTTCGGTTGTCCATCGGTAGTCCGTCCTTCTGGCAATATCTCCGGCCCATTGCCATTTCAGGAATTTTAATCTGATCATGATGTCATCCATTCTCGTCATTTTCCTTAAGATTCCTCTTCTTATCTTTCCTGGGTAGACCAAGCATGCATCTCTCCATGCATCTTTCAGTTGTATGCAGTCTTTGTATGTCTTTTTTAGGTCAAGTCCATGTCTCTGCTCTATACGTAAGCACTGGAAGGATGCATTGATTAAACCCTATTCTTTATACAGTACATCATATACACCTATGAGTCATTATATTTTAATCACCTACCCAATAAGCTGTAGGAACCCCTTTACCCTGCAAAATAGTCGCCAGTCGATTCGATGACGTGGTGGCGACAGGTAACCTGGGGTATCTGGTACCATAATGTCAACAACAGGCCCTCCAGTTCCCGTACATTTCGGGGTGGACGGTGATTTAGCGCGAACCCGGTTTTCCAAGTCTAACCACAAATGCTCGATTGGGTTCATGTCAGGTGAATTCGGAGGCCAGGGCATTAACAGAAACTCACCAGCATGTTCCTCGAACCACTCCTTGACGATTCTGGCAGTGTGGCATGGCGCACTATGCTGCTGGGAATGGCCATCAAAAGCAGGGAGCACAGCCGCCACGAATGGGTGAACTTGGTCCGCAACGATGTTCACATACCTGAGAGCTGTCAGGGATTGTGCTATTGGGATACTGGGGCCTAAAGTGTCCCAAGAAAACATCGCCCACAGTATAACACTGCTGCCGCCGGCCTGTTTCCGAGCAACAGGGCATCCAACTGTCATAGCCTCAGTTGGTAATCGGCGTATCCGCGCTCGGCCGTCTACGTGATACACCAGGAATCTTGATTCATCAGAGAAGGCCACCCTTTGTTCTAATCATCTACGGTCCAATCTCGATTATCTTGGACCCATTTCATGCGTTGTTGGCGATGACGTGCAGTGAGCAGGGGAACCCTGCTGGGTTTTCAGCTACGCAGGCCCGTGCGCAGAAGACTGCGATGAACTGTGTGCTGGGTCACATTGCCCTGATTACTACTGTTTTAGAGGGGGGGTTGTCGCACTGTCACTCTGCGGCCGCTATGAACAATGCGCGACGTCCCCGCTCTCTTCTGGTATCAATGAGCTATGGACGAAACACGGTTGGACGACGGTTCGTCGTTTAGCCTTCTGTGCACCACTTTTGATGCGTACTCACTACAGAGGTACGTGAACAACCTACAAGCCGTTCCGCTTCCGAGATCGTACCGAGGCGCCGTGACATCACAATTTGTCCTTTATCAACCTCCGATAAATTGGCAGCTTTTCCAATTCTGACTCCGAACGCTCTACTAACCGAAAGGCGGTCCTCAGGTTGATATATATACTGCTCTGTGAACTTCACCTGCGGCACCGTTCGGTCTCTAGGCGCGCTCATTTCTCTAGACTGGGAGTGGTGATAACGGAACGGCTCATCGATGCATATCCAGTGGTGTGATGCTAAGTGAAAAAGTACAGAAACGCGCAGTGGCTTTTTAAGTCTTCGATACCGAACATCCCTAGAATTTCCCTTACCTCTGATTCTAGGGATGCTCCTATCTCAACAGCTTTGAGTTAGGGGTGATCCCGGCTAATTTTGCTTTTTGTTCTGCCACAAATTTGGTAGTCCTGTCCCACTTTTACGATTTCCGTTGTATCTTATGCTTTTTTTTTTTTTTTTTTTTTTTTCTCTCGCGTGCTTTTTTCATTGTTTTGTTTTTCCTGTTTCTTTCGCTTACGTTTCTTGATGTTCTTACAGTACTGACCTGCAGTTTTTTCGTTGTTTATATGTTACTTGTTTACCCTAGTGTCTGGTGAGTGTCATGTTACGGCGATTTAATACTTGAATTTTAGGCAAAAATATCAAATCTCATTTCGCAACTTTTATTTCGCTTTAGTGCTCCATTTCCTTTGTTTCCACGACACGTGAGAAAATTTTGTTGTGTCACCCGATATTGAAACATTGGAAACACGGATTATTTAGAGACGCCAGTTTGTCACATTTTAGGGTCTGGGCCTTTGTATTTCGTAGACGCAATGGTATTGTCCAGATCTTTTAATCTTTGCGTTATTAATTTCAAAGCAGCCGACTGAAAGTGCAAACCTTCTTAAATTTAATCTTGAAGTTTTGTGAAGCCGACGCCGACGTTTTTCTCAGGGTTTTTTTGTAGAAGTAAAGGGGTGAGTTTGCTTGGGGACAAAGGTAGAGTTAAGGAGTCGACTCGGGGGTTTGAAAGCGAACAGTCGCAAGGAGGAGGCGAGGAAGCGCTTTAGGTGTTAGGCAAGCAGGTCTTTAGCTGACCGGGGGAATGGAGTTTTTCTCCGCAGGCGCAAAAGGGAGAATAAGGAATGACTGAAGTAGGATTTAAGGAAGAAAATCTTGGTTTCAGAGGAACAGGGAGGATGAATTACTAAGCTGAATGAATTACTTACCTTTCTGCGATTAAGTAAAGAAAAGAATAAAGTGTTTTTTTAAGAGATTTAAAAGGATTGCATAAAAATTATTACTTATAGCTATTTTATTATCTTCAACCACGCAAGATTAATGAAAGTTAACTAAAACCAGTTAAGTCATTTGCTTATTTGCTTTTCGTTTTTTGATAAGGTTTTTTAGTTGCTGTTGTTTTTTTTTCCCTTGAAGCGTTTGTACCCACTGCGACTGTGCGTTGCTTGCTTTCTGCGACTGTTTCATGCTACGTTGTTTCTAAGATTTGTTTCTAAGATTGGTGTTGTTCCTGTTATCATTGCACCCAAATTATGTATTGTTGAAGGTACTTCTGTGTTCAGAGGGCGTTATTCCTCTCTTGGAGCTGGTGTTTGTAGCACGTTTGACACCTTTTCTCATTATATATCATTTTATGACTACAAAACTTGTGATTTTGAGATAAAATAAAAATACCAACGTTTACCGCAATCAAAGGTTTATTATACATCGACTATAGTTTCGCAGAGTTATTGGCTCGGCATCATCAGGACGAATGGAGCGTTAACATTCAATTCATTGTGACATCAGAGTTCTGACGGTCACGATTTTTGGTGAGTTGTTTCCACGCGCTTGAAAGAAATGGAGTAGACGTAATGTTCACAAGCCGTGAAGAGTTCCAGTATATGTGGAAAGCTTCTTATACATTAAAATCGTGATATTATCATTACTAAAGCAGATATAGGAAGACCAGTTGTTATTCTGGACAAAAAACATTGCGAGGCGGAACTCGAAAAACTTATTTCCGAAAGACCCTATAAAGAAATAAAAAATGATCCATCGGAGAAACAATTAAAAGAAGTTCGGAAATTGATATCAAGTTGTGCAACTCTTGACCACAGCTCAAAACGTCATCTACAGCCCTCATATGCCCGTTGTCCGCGTTTTTATGCACTTCCGAAGAGACATAAGATTGGTATCCCTTTCCGTCCCATAGTCAGCAATATCGACTCAGCTACACATAAGTTGGCCAAGTTTATCTCTTCAAAACTATCCACCTTAACGACTTCTTCGAACAAAACATCTGTAAAAAATTCCGTTGAGTTTGTCAATTGACTAAAACGGCATCCATAGAAGGATCAGTTCATGTTATCCTTCGATGTGAAATCCATGTTCACAAGTATCCCAACTGAATGGAGCCCTTGAATCATTGAAAGCTAGTCTCACTGAACATCATTTCAGCCAACCGGAAGTAGAAGATATTTTGAGACTAGTGGAAATTTGTACCTCAGCAAAACAGTTTCTTTTTTCGTGGAAGATTTTTCCAACAGACGGGGAAAGCCTTGCAATGGGTAGCCCACTGTCGCCTATTTTATGCGAAGTCTATATGCGTCACTTTGAGGACAAACTCTTTCAGCTTGTTACATTTGACCTATGGATTCGATATGTAGATGATACTTTTGTTCACTGGAACGGCATGAATTCGGAAATACCAAAATTAGTTGAACTTATCAGTTCAATTGATCCTCATATACAGTTTACATATGAGACTGAAAATAATGGCTGCTTACCATTCCTTGACGTCCTTGTGCCACGCTCTGAAGGATCTTTTATAACAACAGTTTATTGAAAACCATTTGCTGTTTCCTTACCCCCACATGCAAAATCAAATCACCCATGGAAATAAAAAGTCTCTGCCTTCTACGCATACGTATATCGTGCATTACATACAGGGTGTCCCAAAAAGTCGTAGACAAAATTTAGGGGTAGGACCGCCAGACAACTTCGAACCAATTTTCCATAGGAAGTGAGGGTCGCAAACGCGACCGTACGGTGTAACAGCGAAGTGAACGATACACAAAGAAAGGAAGGCAGATACCAGTGTTGATCATTGGTTTATTAACACAAAACACAATGCGATGTACGTGTGGAACAAATGAAGGTACATTACAACAGATGTTCAACATTCCTGCCATCTGTCGCAATGCAGGCTTCACATCGGCGACGCATGGATTGTCGAACACGTTCAAATAGAGAAGGCCTGCCACGGACACGCCCCGCCGCCTCAACAACCCTGGCGACGAGGTCGACGTCCGAATCTACGGGTGTTTCGTACACCAGGGACTTCATGTATCTCCACAGGAAGAAGTCAGCGGGGGGGGGGGGAAGAGGTCGGGGGATCGTGGTAGCCTTATGACGGGTCCGCCTCTGCCAATCCAGCGAAGAAGGTAGGTGGTATTTAGGTAGTGCCGCACATTCTGGCTAAAATGTGCGGGCGCCCCGTCATGCTGAAACCAGATGTGTGTCCGTACAGCGAGAGGAACGTCACCCAGCAACTGCGGCAAGACCTCTTCCAAAAAGATGCGATAGGTATCTCCGGTCAAGCGTGAGGGGAGTAGGTAGGGACCAATCAAGACGGTCACCGACAATCCCAGTCCAAACGTTGATGGTGAAGCGGTGTTGCGCCCCATGCGAACGTGTATTCCTACGGTTGGTATTTACACATTGGTGCAAATACCAACGTGTGCGAACGCAACACGCTGGGGGTAATCGCCTGCGCCCAATGTCTGCACTCTTTGGATGGGGTACGGGTGTAGCTTCTCCTTGTGCAATGTGCGCATAATGATGGAGCGATCCACAGCCAGGTGGTGCGCGATTGCTCTGATACTTGTACGTGGGTTCCGCTGAATTTCACCTAGGACAGCTTCCTACATGGCAGATGCGCGCGTACTACGTTCCCGACCGCAGTGGCTGTTTCTTTCGAAGGCTCCGGTCTCACACAATCGTTGGTGAACACGTCCAAACATTTGATGATGGGGCAGGCGTCGGTTTGGAAACTCTCCCGGTTCATGCGCTGCGCGGCTCGCCCGTTGCCATCCGCGGCGCCATATGCGTAATACATATCCGCCATCTCCCTATTACTGTAGCGCTGCATCTTTCCTCTCCAATGTCATCGCCTCAAATGATACTGCCTCGCACTCCCCTACGCGCTAGCGAACAACACCCTCTAGCAGTAGTCGGTCGCGATTGCGACCGTCACTTCCTATGTAAAATTGGTTCGTATTTGTCTAGCGGACCTACCCCTAAAGTTTGTCTACGAGCTTTTGGGACACACTGTATATGCTCAACTGAGGATTCCTTGCAAAAAGAGCTTGATTTTCTTAAACGAATTGGTGTACACAGTGGTTATACTCATTCCATTATAAACAAAACTGTCCAAAAATTTAGGAAACCGAAGCCTGTCTGCTCACTCACGCCAATAGACAACCCAATACGACCAAATTAATTGGGTGGTGACTCCATTTGCTCCACAGATTTGCTTCAGAATTTCAAAAATCCTTAAGAGTTTTAATTTTAAAGTTATTTTCAAACCCATTAATAAGATAAATTTTTACGGATCAAGAGACTATACGTCGAAGACAAATTCCTGGTGAATTCATCAGATACCTTGTGAATGTGGATTTTATAACGAAGTGAATTTCTCCGTCATTTCTGTCCACGCCAGGATTCGAACCCGGATCCCCTCATTCCGGAATAAGTTGCTCTACCAATTGAGCTACGCGGACGTATATTCTGATTGCTATCTGGCTTTATGTCGTGTGCGTCCTGCTGGCAGGTAAGTCACATCTCCCCCCCCGAAAGAGGGCCGGGGGCATTGCCCACGGGTCAGCCGTGACCATGAATCGTTGCAGGCAGCCATCCACTGTAGAACGTGCACTTGAGAACTCCCAGTCAATCTGGTGTGCGGAATGCAACGTCACACATTTTTATTTTTCGAAGCGCTGGAGAAGAGATTCTCTGATTTTTCCTATCTCGCGGTGTGGAAATAACATCACACCATTGCGAGATTTTGAACGGTCTGGTCATCCGGATAGTTCGGGCGCCATTATAACGAAGTAAATTTCTCCGTCATTTTTAGTCTACGCCGGGATTCGAACCCGAGTCCGCTTATTCCGGAACAAGTCGCTTTACCAACTGAGCTACGCAGACTTTTATTCTGATTGCTATCTGGCTTTATGTCGTGTGCGTCCTGCTGGCAGGTACGTCACAACTTTCATATACAGGACGAACTCGCAGGGCTTTAAATTTCCGTTTGAGGGAACACAAGACCTACGTACGAAGCTGTGAACTAAAGAAGTCGTCTATAACCCAGAATTGTCAAAAAAATAACCATACATTTTTGTTTGAAAACGCTACGCTCATTGATAAACCTGATTCGACGATCAAGCTTAATGTATTAGAAGCTTTCCACATATGTCGGAACTCTTCACAGCTTGTCAACGACATGACGTCGACTCCATTTCCTTCAAGCGCGTGGAAACAACTCACCAAAAATCGTGACAGTCAGAACTCTGATGATGTCACAATGATTTGAATGTTTACGCTCCATTCGTCCTGATGATGCCGACCCAATAGCTCTGCGAAACTATAGTCGATGTACACTGAAGTGCCAGAAAAACTGGTACAGACGAGTTTATGCAAAATACATAGCCACGTCACCTCTGCGCGTACTCGGTTGTGTCCGCCAGTGCGTATATAAAGCGGTAGACATCCTTGCCAGCTGTCAGAGCTGTTTTCGGCATGAGAATGACAAGTAATAACGATTTAAGCGATTTTCAACGCGGTGTCATAGTTGGCGCTCGTGAGATGGGCCGTAGTATTTCGGAGGTAGAAACGAAGTTCGGATTTTCACGGACGACCACTGCAAGGGTGTACCGTGACTACAAGATTTCCGGCAAAACCTCCAACCTACGATATCAGTGTGGCCGTAAAAAGACATTGGGTGAACGTGACCATCGTCGGCTGTCAAGAATCGTTTCACGCGATAGGCGTGCAGCACTCTCGCAAGTATAATCGGAATTCAATGCTGGAGCCTCAACAAGCATCAGCGTCCGGACTCTGCAACGTACCCTGCACGGTATGCGCTTTGGGAGCCGACGCCCAACTCGAGTTCACTTGATGGGTGCACGACACAGAGCTATGCGCCTGGCTTGGCCACAGCAACACCGCCACTGGGCACTTGATGACTGGAAACAAGTAGCCTGGTCTGACGAGTCGCGTTTCCAACTGTATCTGGCAGATGGAAGGATTCGTGTGTGGCGTAAACCCCATGAAGCCATGGTTCCTGCTTGTCAACAGGGAACTGTACCGGCTGGTGAGGGGAGGGGGTCCGTAATGGTGTGGGGTGTGTTTAGATGGACTTCACTGGGACCCCTGGTACGTCTTCAAACGTCTGTGACGGGCCAACGCTATGTGCGCATCCTTTCTGATGAGGTACGCCCGTTCATGTCCTGCATTCATGCTAATGGGTTGGGCCTGTTCCACAGGACAATGCACCTCCACACAAGTGTCGGGACGCCACATTATGTTTAGAGGAGCATTCATCTGAATTTGGGGTGTTGCCATTCACACCAAAGTCCCCAGATCTGAACGTGATAGAACACATTTTGGATGCCATGCAACGCGCTATCGAACACAGGAATCCGAGACCTCGGAATACACCCGAATTGTGGAACGTTCTGCAGGAAGTATGGTGTGCATTGCCTACAGCATATTTGCTGAAGCTAGTGGAGTCCATGTCCCGTCGTATTTCTGCCGTCCTGCGCTCCCGTGAGGGACCTACCAAGTATTAGACTGGTGTACCAGTTTTTTCGGCACTTCAGTGTATAATAAACCTTTGATTGTGTTAAACGTTGGTATTTTTATTTTATTTTGCCTTTTCTCATTGTTGTATCACAATAGCTGTCATTATTCTCCTACGGTGCGCGGAGTATTTTTGCTAGTGTTCCCGTATCGGCCGTCTGTGCGACCTATTGGTTTTATAATTTAATTTGTATGTTGCATTGTTTTAGGGTTTCAATAAACCAGGTATACTTTTGCATACCTGCAGCATTTTTACCTCTTATCCTCCCTCCCTTTCTCACATTTCGTCTCTCCCCGTTTTACTTTCTTATATTTACAGTATAAGAAAGTTTAGTGATCGGTCGAAATCAGGCTCCTGGATTTATACAATTTGGCATTCAAGCGAGATGTCACCATTTGAGACTGCCAAGTGAGAATGGATTTAGAGACTAACTCTACCTTCAAACAAACATGGGACGCTAATCCCACTAACAGTGCAGTTTTCCTGTTGCATAATTTTTTTGGAAAAGAATTATGGGACATTCGCATTTTAAAAAGAAAACAAATTATGTGGCATAGGGTTTACCGGAACGCGTGCCGACTGGGAAAAAAACAACAACCGGAACACCGTTCCGGCCCCACAACAGCATTGTATATACAGTAGTGGCCAAAATTGTAGAAACCTTTTAGAAATAGTGTATTTTTGAGGTTTGATGGCTCATAACACCACTTTTGTTTTCGGAGTGATACCATAAAATTATATATCAATGGAAAGATAATTTCATCAAGAATGTAATGCAATAACTTTCATGAAGGATTTTGTATTAGAACAGCAGTTATAAAGAAGAAAAGTGAAACACACAGAAAAAATGAGATATAAAAAAATTCTCACCATGTCAGTTAATAGTTAGTTGAGTAACCTTTAATGTTCATTACGGCCTTACAATCCTTCCCATGGAGTGAACCAAGTTTTTTAGTTCTGCAGCTGTTATAATGTGAAACCAAGATTGAATTATTGCTTCTATTAATTGGGTTTTATTGCTGGGTTGCTTTTGACTAACAAGTTTCTTTAGTCGGCTCCATGGATTTTCGATGGGGTTAAGGTCTGGGCTATTCCCAGGCCATTCCAGCAGTGGAATATGATTATCTTGAAACCACTCTTTGCACACAGCAGCAACATGACATGGAGCTGAATCCTGTTAAAATATAAATGCTTCATTATCTTGGAAAAGATCACGTGCGGAAGGCTTCATTTTGGGCTCAAGTATTTCATTAATGTATTTTTGGCCATTTATATTCCCATTAATCAAGCAAATTCTGCCCACACATTTTGATGTCATGCAACCCCTCAGATCATAACACTAAATGGGTGTTTCACGGTACATGTAATGCAATCAGGATGCAAATCTTCTCCGATTTTTCTCCTTACGTATTTTATGCCATCACTACCAAACAGGGAGATTTTGGTCTCATCACTCCAAATAATACTGCCCCATTCATTGTTCCGCTGTCCAGTTAACATGGATTTTAGCCCAGTTTAATCTTTTCAACCTTTGAGAGATAAAAATGGCTTTTTTCGTGGAATTCTAGCTTTTAGACTAAATTCCTGCAGTCTGCGCCGAACAGTCCTTGCACTCAACTTCACATTGCATTGCGCCATATCATCTTGTACACACCCAGATGATTTTCTTCTGTCACCAAGGAACAGACTCTTAATTCTTCTATCATCACTTGCTGTTGTGCACCTTTTCCTGCCTTTACCAGTCTGGTTTTGTAGTAACTGATTCTCCTTATACCTCTTCAAAAATTTAGAAATGCCAACTTTGGTTAAGTTTCCACCAATTTTTCTTCTAATTTCTTCATAACTGAAGCCTTGTTCACTTAATAATACTATTTTACATCGCTTTCTGGGTGACCAGTCAACTCTTTGAGCCATTTCTTTTATTTTATTACATTTTACAAGTTCACTAAATGAAAGAACACACACACACACACAAACCAACTTGATAGCAATCACATAACACACTGACAAATGTCCTCCTCTCAGCTCCAATACATGATATAAATAGCTGAATCCTACTGTGACCTGATTGGCTCATTGCCAAAACAAGATGACACCTGATTGGCTCTCTAAACACTCATGCTCATTGGCTACATTCAAATGAAGGAAAGCTACTTCATATCAACCTAAGCAAGTTGTGCTTCCTTTTTGTGGTTATTTGGCTGTAACTTTTCATAGAATACAGATAATTGAACAAAATTTATTGCATTACATTCTTGATGAAATTATCTTTCCATTGATGTTTAGTTTTATGGTATTACTCTTAAAAAACAGGGGTGTTATGAGCCATCAAACCTCAAAAATACACTTTTCCCAAAAGGTTTCCACAATTTCGGCCACTACTGTATCTCTACGGCCTTTGAGATAGTCGTCTCGAGGATATAGTACAGACCAAATTTTGTAACTGAATAAATACCGTATTACGTACACATGTACCAGAAAAACTTAAGCATTTTTTTTCATTACGTACACATGTACCAGAAAAACTTAAGCATTTTTTTCATTTTCTTTTTCCTTTTATTTTGAGGGTTGCACTTTCTTCTATATGCTTAGGACAGTTGTTTTGACACAAAATAAACGAATGAGAAACACACACACACACACACACACACACACACACACACACACACACACACACACACGAGCGCACGCCTGTAATACACTCTCCATTAATCAGGTCTGAGACCACGTGTGTGGTCAGCGTGTTTTATATCTTTCGAATTAAAAGATGTCGTTCTGTGTGGTAATCTACTTTTTAAAAATCGCTTAACGCTTTACAGGAAATCCTTTTTTTTTTAAACCTTTGTTTAATAACAAAAGCAGAAAGGTCGAGATAACAAGATTTTCAGTGCAGAAAAAGATATAAATCGTATGCTTCTGTTCATAGTGAGTTTTAATTTTTGAAATTACATAATAACTACTTGAAAATGGTAACTGGAAACTACAGGCATAGCAAAAATTTGGATCAAAATTATATCTTTAATTACTTTCTCTGTACATAGCTCTATCAAATCCTGCTTTAAATAATTCTTTGGAACCCCTTTTCATCCCAAAAATCGCCGGAAAAACAAGTCAGATCTGGAATACAACAGCCAGGTGGTCCAGATATCACAAAACAGCTAAGAAAAGAGAGAAAAAAAAAAAGAAGTTCTGCAGTAAATCACCAAACACTAATAACTCAATGTGGAAAATAAAGTCGCAAGCATTAGAAATGACGGTTAGGGGGAAAAAGAGGTGTCGACCTTTTAGAATTTATTAATTTTCACGGGATCTGAATTATACGATGGAACTGGCAACTCTCTTTAAGGTGAATCCTACTACTCCCCCCCCCCCTCCTACTTTTTTTTTTTTTGTCATTATGTTTCTCTTTCATGGCGACGCGGACTAACGTAAATTAGATATGGAAACGAAAATGCAGACGGATGGAGCCCTAACTGTGGAATTAATAGCGTGAGAATAAGAAATAAGGAAAATGAGAAAGAAATAACTTGATTTAGAATCTCAATCAGTTCAAACGATTTGTTTAATGTTGGTTGAAAGAAATAGGTCTTTTAAAATCGCATCATTAGGAAGCGCAAAGAAGAGATCGTTTTAAAGACATTTTACCCCTCTTTTTATCCCTTTTTCTCTAATTAAAGCTCGTTTTTACGATAAAACAAGATAGTTGATGAGTATAAATTTCTTTTTTCAACTGTTTAAACAGAAATTCTTTCGTAATTTCCCCCTTTAATTTGGATTTCTCTCCTCTCTCTCTTTTTTCTCTTTTTTTCATGTTATACTTGACATTCATTTTGTTGATAACGTGCACCAGGTCTCCGTGACTTCGGAGATCTAGACTTATCAAGGTTGCCCATCTTAATTTGAGAAGCCATCGTATTAGCAACTTGTTAGTTTACCCAATTACCCCATCGACTGCCTCGTGTGCCCTCCTCCCCGCCCGCCTTCCCTCCGCCTACTTTCTCTGATCCCTTGCGCCGATACAATCACCGAAGTAATCTTGTTTTCCACACCACTTGCGCCACCCTGTAACGGACAATGCGCCACTAATCGATAAAATACCAGTCCCGGCTTTCCTATTGATAGAGACAGCCGAGAAATGGCATTCCAAGAGAGAGAGAGAGAGCTCTGTTGGTGCGTCGTCGTCTATTCTGGTGCTCTAGCTATGCTGTGTGCTTACTTCAATAAAGAAAGGAAAACTTTTTTCATGGTTACACTGTCCACCTGTCACATATCACCCTGGGCACCCACAGCTTAATTATTAGGAGGGGGCAAACAGAAATTATTATTACAAATAACAAACGCCTTATGCAAATTTTTACTGTGTGCCTTCTTGTTGGGTAACTCGTTTTATCACATATATACAACACATAAATTAATCATGAAAGAAATACGGGATTACGCCATATAATACAAATTTTTGAAGATGACAATCCGATTTTTGGCGTAAATGTGACAAGGATGGTAAGTCAGATTATATCCGAAAACTTGAAAATTTTCATCGTCTTGGAGCGGGATTCGAACTCGCGTCTCCCAGAAAACGCCCGGGTATGCTGAAATTTTTCTTGCCCCACCCTGCCGCCCACCCAGTTGAAAATGCGCCATTTTCAATATTTTTAACTTCAAAATATAATCTGGACTTCGCAGAAGGCCGCGGATAGCTTAGTGGGCAACGTTCGTGACTGTCACGGAGAAAACATCAGGTTCGATCCCAGGCAGGCACGAACGCTCGAACCACTAATATCCGCCGAACGTCGGATGGGCACGTTAAGCCGTCCGCCCCGGGCACTGGTCACGCTGTTATAAATAAGGGCGTCTCGCCCCCCCCCTTTGTACCTCGTTTCCGTGTCACTTTCCTAAGGGGCACTCTAGCCCAAATCTCTTAGCTTCTTATTTCTAAGGGTCGTTTAAGACCTGGGGTCAGAAACTCCTTCCTAAAATCCTCTATATATGATCTGATCTGGACTTTGCTGAACACATTTAAGGAGACAGGGGGCAGTATTAGTGGCACATCTAGGATTTCACTATGGGTGGGTGAATAAAAATACGCAGGAGAAAACACCGCCAAAATATAAGGAGGAAGCCATAAAAATATTCCCTCCGTATTGAAATGTGTATCCCAGTGCTTAATTTCTAGAGAAAAAAAGTACCGGGAGCTCTAAAAATATTACGGGAGATCGTACCGTGAATTAGTGATGTACCGAAATGATAAAAATTATCTCGGTAATTGTTCTATGAAAAATACATATGGGGGGGGGTTTACTTCTGTTGTTCAGTTTGATATCTTTGTATTCTTTAAACTGTAAATTTTATTTAATTACTGCCTATCTAAACACATTTTTGTTGAAATATATATAATTGATAAATAATAAAGACTGAAATTTTGACATTTCTTATGAATAGCTAATTTTTGGTACCGTATTGCTGTCATGCATGCAAATCATGAAATTTCTTTAAATTTATTTTTAGAAATTTGACAATTTCTTTATTTCTCTCTCTAAAAGTATTGGTATGGTTTACAAAATGCAGAAACTGTTGTTTACAGTTGCAAAATACAAAACTTACCGGAATAATGGAACTTTTTAAATCTTACCGGAATGATGGCCATATAACTATAATTCACAAAAAACTCCATAGGGCTAACATTTCCGAATTTTCTTCATTTTTACTGGCCACTCTGCAGTTCAAATCATCAGCAGTGTGATGCCCCTTCGCTAGCCAACTTTTCACGTATTCTATTGGATTGAAATGTTTTAGTGAAGGTCTATCTAATTTTAAGAACATTAGTTCGGACACTGTGCTAGTGTTCAATGAGGTTCTCTGTGGCGTTACAATGCTGTTCATTGCAGAAAATCCCCTTTCACATTCTGCAGTATAGATATGGGGATACAGTTCACAATGGAATTCAAGGTTTTCAAACTGTTTTTTACTCCTCTCCTGGCAGTGGACTTATATATTCTGAAATCTTTAATCGCCTCTCTACCGTTTACTTTAAAACGTTCACAAAGTTTTTCCAGCTTCTTTTCCCCATATAAAATATCTCGGGAATCAGGCCAGTAGATGGTACGTAAAACTTTCACTTGCGTTATAAATTCCTCATAATCTTATAGTTCCTCATAAGTATAACACAGGGAGTGTGTTGTTTACTTGCTTGAAGGTGCTCCAGTTTGGCAGATGAAAATATTTTTTTACGGCACACCACAAACTCTTGGAAATTTGCAACCCAGATGTAAATGCGAGACGAGGGTTCGTTACAAATTAGTGTGGAGCTCAGCTCTGGCAGTGAAAAAAGTAGCGGATCTGCGCTCCGGCGCAAGTTAACAACTGGTGTATCCCATGATTCATGGCCGAATCAGTGGTAGCAAGAAAATGCAAAAATGCGAGGATGGAAAATGGATATCAGTTAAGTTCTGCTTTAATCCCTCCAAGGTTCAACTTGTTGAAATTATATCGAAGTACTAAGCAAAATAATATGGTCCAAATATCATGATTCAAACGCATTCTTGCCGTCTCGGTGGCGCAGTGGTCTAAGCGCTGGCTTCTGACCGTTCGTCCGAGATGGGTCCGGGTTCGAATCCCGGTGAGGCATGGATGTTGTGTTTGTCTTACGGCACTGGCTCTCTCCCTTTCCTGGAGCCAGTGATTCTAAATTAGGGATGGGCGACTGCTTATAGCCCATTGAGTTGCTCACCGTGGTCGATAAACTTTCAATAAAAAAAATCTTAATGTATGAAAATTCCCCTTACTTACAGATGTGTACCAAAAAAACATCTGTAATGCTTTCAAAGGATTTGAGGATGGATTTGGGGGCAATGATACTTTTTGCGGACTCCTCCTAAAACGCGGAAAGCAAAGAATTTTTTTTTTTCATAAGGCAGTTTTTTACGGTTTTTGCTCCGCTGTCTGCAAAAAAAACAAACAAAAAAAAAAAAAACCCGTAGAACTCTGTCAATTCTTCAAGCATCCTGCATAATTATGGGACCCCTTGAAAATGTGGCGCTCGGGGCTGCTGCTCCCCTCTTAAATGGGCTCTGGGACTTCGCCAAGTCGTGATGTATAAACTCTAATTTAACTTTCCTTTGCAATTTCTTTCTCTATGTAAATTTGAGTTCATTCTCCTTTAGCGTTTTTCAAACTTAACGTTATATTTTTCTCTCTCGCAAGAGTATGGTTGGCAACACTTTGAGGTCGGAACGTATGACGTGTGTCGGATCAGAACTGCACGTTGTTATATAATGTTTGAGCAGCAGCTGCGTGTGGAAACAGATGGTGGAAGTTATAATGTTAATTGTGGAAGAGACATTGTCTAATTGAAGTATGAGCTATTTGAAGGCTGCGTGTAGTGTTGTTTCCTTAACCTTAACCAAGTGCAGGGCCGGCTGGGCCATAGGGGCGACCCAGGTAGTCTCCCAGGGCCCGCGACTTCAAGGGGCCCCGCAGTTTAGGAAAAAAATAATTTTCTGCTGAATTTTTTTATCATTATTTTTTGTTAGTTCTGGGACGCGAGGCCCTTAAAAAGAAAGAGTTTGTATGTCTTTTTTTTTTTTTAGTTTCCACCCCCACATCCATTTTCGAATAGGTTATCGCCCTTCGTCGTACAGATACTGAGATCTGCTGTATTGTTGCCACCTTAATATTTTCCGTATTCATGAAATAGCAAATAAAATTTCATCATTTTGTGGCCCATAGTTTTGTACATCCAACAGTATGTGTTCAAACCAGAAACGAAAATTTAAAGAAATAAAAAGAACAAAATCAAAGTTGATTTAGGGCTGCATGTGAAAGCCAGTTATTCGGTGACTTTAAAAACATTACCAGAAAAAAAAAAAAAAACACTTTTCATTCTCGTATATAAGTGCGTATAGAAGCTTATATCACTAATTTGTCAGTTATTCCACTTTGGATTAAAAAACAATCACTAAAACATGTAACAGGGGGCGGGGACTGTTTGTACGAATTTATTTTAGAGGGATCATTATTTCTTACACAAAAATATTCGCAATGCAAGAATATTTGCTCGCAAGTATGTTTTTATCATTTTGTGAGGAAGTTTCTCTCTCTCTCTCCCTCCCTCCCGGAAATTTCAGTCCATATTATGGTCTTTTTCTTAAGCTTAAAGCAAATATTTCTTCGAGATGATAATTTTTTCTCTACAAAAGTTTTCGTGCGTGTTCTTTGCGGACGATATGTTTCGAGTAACGACTTAATTAAAATAAGAGATTTATTTCCTAGTTCCAGCAATGAAATTTTGCTCCGGGTCCCCGCAATGAGATTTCTCTCTAGGCCCCGCAAAAGCTACATCCGGCCCTGACCAAGTGTTATTATTATTATTATTATTATTATTATTATTAAATCACGTTCGTTTGGTTAAGATAGTAATATTAAAAAAAAAAAAATAGTTGCAGTTACGTCTTGTTGAAGTGCCAAAGTATTAGTGACTGAATAAAGACTGCCGCCCCTCGGTGGCGCAGTGGTTTAAGCGATGGCTTCTGATCGTTCGTCCGAAAGGGGTCCGGGTTCGAATCCCAGTAAGTCATGGATGTTGTGTTTGTCTTACGGCACTGGCACTGGCTCTCTCTCTCCCTTCCCTGGAACCAGTGACCCTAAATTAGGGGTGGGTGACTGCTTATAGCCTTTTGAGTTGCTCACGGTGGTCGTTATACCTCTAATCAATATTAAAATAAAATAAAGACTAATCGTAAGTAACTTTTTCTCGACGTTCTCTTGAATGACTCCTGATTTACTGTAGGTAGGTGAAGTTTCCGAGAACTGATTTATGTAGTGTTCAGTGCGTTATACTTAAACGAACAGTTTAAAGCAATAAAAAAGACCCATGTTTCTCGTAGTGTAATCCTACCTACACTGCCTGGCCACAAAAAAAAAAAAAAAAAAAAAAAAAAAAAAAGATCGCGGTGTGAATGGAAACATGCAAATACCGAAGAGGGCACGACTGGTGAAGTATTTCTAATATTTGCATAATGCTGCGGCCAATACAACCTTTAAATGGAACGGGATGAGCTTGGAACTCATCAGTTCTAAGCGATCACGGCGGAAGACGTTATACGCGGTCGCGGAAAATGTGTGACAGAGTTCACAAAGGGCCAAATTATTGGTCTTTGACAAGGGTAGAGGACCTGTAAGGGGATTGCTGAAATCACTGGCACCGGATTACGAACCGTCCAGCGCATTATGAAATCGTAGAATGATGGCGGTGAAGCATTAACTTCGTGAAAAATGTGTGGTCGGAAAACAGTCCTGAATAATCGTGACCGAAGATCATTGAAACGCTTAGTGAAATCGCATCACAAATAAAACGAAAAAAAAAAACGACACTAGAACTCCCAACCATGTTCAATAGTGGAGGCAAGACCATTTCCACTCGTAGGATGAGACGAGAATTTAAATGACTGGGATTAAACAGCTGTGTTACAAAAAGGAAACCACTGGTTAGTGAATAATTGGGAAAAGACTCCAATTCGCCACAAAACATGAAGATTGGACTGCTGAGCAATAAGGGAGAGTCACGTGGTCTGATGAGTCGAGGTATACTCTGTTCCAACATGATGGACGCATCAGGTTTCGAAGGGAACCGCATGAAGTATTGGACCCTTCCTGTACTGTACCCACTGTAGAGGCCTCAGGAGGAAGTGTTATGATCTGGGGTGGCTTCTGTTCAGCTGGTCTAGGCGCAGCAATAAAATGAAGTCACCTGAGTATCTCAGCATGCTGAATGACCACCTTATTCCATCAATGGAATTTTTCTTCCCTGGAAGCAATGGCATATTCCAGGATAAGAATGCCACGATTCATTGCGCTAAAATTGTGAAAGATTGGTTCGAGGAGTACGAGGCATCATTCGCACACTTGAATTGGCCACCAAAAAGTTCTGACCTCAACCCCGTTGAGGGTCTCTGGGATATACTGGAGAGGTATCTAAGGAGTAATTCCACTCTTCCGTCATCAACCAAAGATCTTGGCGAAATGTTACTGCAAAACTGGCTACAAATTAGTAGGGAGACAGTGCATAAACTCAGACACCATGCCACGCCGAATGCTTGCTGTAATTCGTGCTAAAGGTGGTGAAGTATTAACATGCACGACTTTTAATTTGGCCAGGCAATGTATTTCCCCATAGGAAATGCGTTGTTTATACCTCCGTAGAAAGGTTATTGAAATACACTCCTGTTCATAAAAAACAGAACAGATTAAAGCTGTTCTGTTTTTATGAACAGGATTTCATTTTTACAGGATATGCTAATCAGACAACATCGCAGAAATGATTAGCATTTCGGCGTCATATGCGCATGCGTACTGCGTCCAGGAAAATCCGTTAGCGCAACGTCATTGCCCAGAAACCAGCCGTTTTTCTGTTATAAGCACCACGTGGCTTGGTCTGCATGTCAGTACTTGGTTAGCAGTGGGTAAGGATACCTCGTCGTCGTGTAAGACAGTCGTACAGTGCTACCCTCCGGGAGATTGTGGCAGTGTGTCAATCGTGGCAAGAATGTGCAGGGAATGGTACGAAGAAGGGCGTACGCACAGGCGTAACTAGGCATTTCTGCGCCCCCCAAATGTTGCCCAAAATATTCAAAATATTGCCACCCCCCCCCAGCGAAGTCGTTTAGAAAAAGCGTTACCGAGTGAAAAATTATAATCATGCTTGTCGCATGAGTTTTTAAGATAGTAAAACTAATTTTGTGTGTTGATCACGCACAGATTTGCCTTATTTACGCAAGCATATACAAGAAATTAATCGTAGTACAAAACTTGCCTGGAGAGCTTCTGGAAGAAACAGCATAATTTTCAAGAGCAATATGCCATTATGTCTTAAAAGAAAAGTGTTTGATCAATGCATCCTTCCAGTGCTTACGTATGGTGCAGAGACGTGGACCTTAACTAAAAGAGGCATACAAAAGCTGCAGACAAGTCACAGAAGCATGGAGAGGTGTATGCTTGGTGTAACCAGGAGAGATATGAAGAGGAACTCGTGGATCAGAAAAATGACAAGAGTGGAAGACATCATGATCAGAGTAAAATCCCTGAAATGGCAATGGGCTGGACATACTGCCAGAAGAACAGACCATCGATGGACAGTCGAAATTTTAGATTGGATTCCAAAGGACAGGGAAAGACCCAGAAGAATACCACGTGGGAGATGGGTGGATGAAATTCGAAAGTATGCGGGAGTAACATGAAGGAGACTGGCACAAGACAGACCGTTGTGGAAGAGGCTTGGAGACACCTTCGTCCATCAGTGGATAGATAATGGTTGGCAAAGATGATGATACAATCACAAGTGTTTCAATAGGCACAATGGCTTTTTGACCATTTGTGCCTATTGAGCGGTGAAACTCCACAGATGACCCTGTTGTATGCATTATTTAGAACACAAAAATCATTTGTTATAAAAACGTGGTTTGGAACCCACGTTTTTATAACAAAGGTTTGTGTAATCCCAAGATGGTTCTAATTTGTTGCTTCCTGCCTTCCACAAGGGAATAGACAAGATGGCGCCGAGCTACGGAGAACAATGTTAATCCCTTTATACACGCATCTGCAGAATATTAGAGATTATCGGAAGTCGACGACGACGGTGACTTTTTGATGAAGCGTCGGTATGGTGTTGCTAACTAGAGGCAACGGGCGTCAAACGCGTGCACACAGGCCTACGCATTTAAAGCGATTTACTTTCATGAGAATGTTAAGACCAATGACAGAGATTGGGATGGGTCTGCAGTCAGCGCGACAGGCTAAAATAATTTAGCGCCCCTCCTTACCAATGCAGAAGTTTTGGGAAAGATGAATTTACTCGGAAGAGAAGAAGACAGAAGTGTGAAATCACAAATTTGCCGATGGTAGTGACCTAATACGCATCCTTTTGCTCCGGAGCCGAATGCTTTCCTAATTAATCTACACTGACGGAATTTATTGCTGCAATTTTGCTTTGTTGACATTGTGATGTATACTCTAATTTTACTTTCCTTTTTAGTTTCTTACCCTATGTAAATTTGAGTTCATTCTCCTCAGCGTTTTTAAAGCTTGACGTGATATCTTCTCTCTCGCAAGAGTATGGTTGGTAACACCTTGAGGTCAGAACGTATGGCGTGTGTATGTATCAAATGAGAACTGAACGATACACACGGTATCGACTCTTTACTGTGACCACCAGCTAATATCCAAAGTAACCGCCGTGTGCAGCGCGGACAGCAGTTAGATGGGCTGGGAGTGACTCAGTAAGGTGCTGGAAAGTATCACAGGTATGTGGAGCCATGCTGACTGCAGTGCATCTTACAGATGCTAGAGGGTGCGTGGATTCATAGAGCGAACAACACGATCGAGCTGGTCCCACAGATGCTCAACTGGGTTTAAGTCTTTGGAATTAGTGGGCCAGGGAAATACTTTGAAGTCTTCACCGTGCTCTACCAACCACTCTCGGACATTTCTAGCTGTGTGACACGTCGCATTGTCGTGCTGGTAGATTCCCTTCGCCCCAGGAAAGACAATCAGCATGTATGAGTGTACCTGGTCTGCAAGGATAGATTCATAACAAATTCGGTCCATAGTGCCTTCCATAGCTACGAGGGGACCCAGAAAATGTCACGAAAACATTCCCCAGACCATCTAGCCCCGCCAGCTTTGTGTTCTTCCAGCAATGGTCGAAGAGTGTTTGTTCTCCGATGATTCTCGCCTTATACGCCAACGTCCATCCATTCGATGAAGCAGAAAATGTGACTCATCGGAGAATCCTTTGCTAATCAGCGGAGGTCCAATTCCGATACTGCCGTGCAAATGTAAGCCTTTTCTCTCGATGCACTTTCGTTAGCATAGGTGCAGTGACCATCGGTCTGCATCGGAGCCCTATACGCAGCAGGGTTCGCTGAACTGTCGTTTTAGACACACTTCTGGTAACCCACCCGGTTCATTCGGCCAGTGAGTTGCCCCACTGTAGCGTGTCGATCGGCCCTCACGCACCTTCGAAGCCGACGTTCACCTCTCACATCAACGGCACGTGGTGCTCCTCAGTTTTCACGTCGCTTATTCGCAATGATGCCATTTCTCCAATCACGATACACTTTAACCACAGCATCATGCGCAGGGCCGGATCTAGGGAAGGGGGCGAAGGTGGGCAGCTGCCCCAGGCGGCAGTCTGGAAGGGGCGGCACGGCAATTCGAGCCGATCATAACTTTAACCAGGAGACGGTTTTAGCAATGTTAAATCGCCGAGTGGAATAAAAAAAAAGCCGAAGTTCATCATCATCATGCAAAAATTAGCTTCTACATCTAAATCCTGGTAAAAAAAACTACCAAGGTCGATAAAAATAGGGTCTGGATTATAGGATTAAACAGCAGGAACTTCAGGACTTAAAGAAACGAGTTGTTACCCTCGGAAAACGAGAGGTGAGAAGGAGCGGGTCGCACGAAAATCCGCACACATTAACTACAGCTTGTCCTTCAAAAACACAAGGAAATTACCTAAACCTGATATCACTTTTATCAAAACACAACTCTACGTTACAAAATACACTGGAAAATTTGAAAAAGGGGCAAGTGAGTTACTTGTCCAGTACCATTCAAAATGAAATCATAGAACTCATGGCCGAAAAAATACATTAAGTAATAGTTAAACAGATCGATATTATATCTGCGAAATACTTCACTATTATGTTTGATGCCACACGTGATGTATCGCACTGAGAGCAGATGAGTGAGGTCATTCGGTACGTAAAAATTGACGAAAGTGGAAAATGCGAAATAAAAGAAAGTTTTATTGACTTCATAGACTTACACGGTAAAACTGGAGAATATACACAAGTGCCAGAAAAACTGGTACAGACGAGCTTATGCAAAATACATAGCAACGTCACCTATGCGCGTACTCGATTGCGTCCCCCAGTGCGTATATATAGCGATAGACATCCTTGCCAGCTGCCAGAGCTGTTTCCGGCATGAGAATGACAAGTAATAACGATTTAAGCGATTTTCAACGCGGTAT
Organism: Macrothele yani; assembly: GCA_039090855.1. NCBI lineage: Eukaryota > Metazoa > Arthropoda > Arachnida > Araneae > Macrothelidae > Macrothele > Macrothele yani. The sequence continues at coordinate 104,793,891 of CM077006.1, read as the reverse complement.
CATAGTTGGCGCTCGTGAGATGGGCCATAGTATTTCGGAGGTAGAAACGAAGTTCGGATTTTCACGGACGACCATTGCAAGAGTGTACCGTGACTACAGGAATTCCGGCAAAACCTCCACCCTACGATACCAGTGTGGTCGTAAAAAGACATTGGGTGAACGTGACCATCGTCGGCTGTCAAGAATCGTTTCACCCGATAGGCGTGCAACACTCTCGCAGGTATAATTGGAATTCAATGCTGGAGCCTCAACAAGCATCAGCGTCCGGACTGTGCAACGTACCCTGCACGATATGGGCTTTGGGAGCCGACGCCCAACTAGAGTCCCCTTGATGGGTGCACGACACAGAGCTATGTGCCTGGCTTGGGCACGGAAACACCGCCACTTGATGACTAGAAACAAGTAGCCTGGTCTGACGAGTCGCGTTTCCAATTGTATCTGGCAGATGGAAGGATTCGTGTGTGGCGCAAATCCCATGAAGCCATGGATTCCGCCTGTCAACAGGGAACTGTACCTGCTGGTGGGGGTTCGTAATGGTATGGAGTGTATTTAGCTGGACTTCACTGGGACCCCTGGTACTTTTACAAACGTCTGTGACAGGCCAACGCCGTGTGCGTATTCTTTTAGACGAGGTACACCCGTTCATGTCCTGCATTCATGCTGATGGGTTGGGCCTGTTCCACAGGACAACGCACCTCCACACAAATGTCGGGATGCCACATTGTGGTTAGAGGAGCATTCATGTGAGTTTGGGGTATTGCTATTCCCACCCAAGTTCCCAGATCTGAACGTAATAGAACACATTTGGGATGCCATGCAACGCGCTATCGAACACAGGAATCCGAGACCTCGGAATACACCTGAATTGTGGAACGCTCTGCAGGAAGTATGGTGTACATTGCCTACAGCATATTTCCAGAAGCTAGTGGTCCTGCGCTCCCGTGGGGGACCTACCAAGTATTAGACTGGTGTACCAGTTTTTCTGGCACTTCAGTGTATATCTCATACAATTCTAAGTAAATTAGAGAGAGCCGATTGTCGAGGACAATCTTATGACAACGGATCAAGCATAGGTGGTATTTACAAAGGAGTCCAGGCGATGGTACAAAAAAAAAAAAAAAACAAATTTGCCGTGTTTGTGCCGTGCATAGCGCACTTATTCAATCTAGTGGGTGTGCATTCTGCTTCCAGCTGCCGAGAAGCATCGTGTCCTTTCGGCATTGTGCAAAAAGGGTATTCTGCTTTTTTGCATCATCGACTGCACGATGGGAAATTATGAAGAAATACACCGGAAGTTTCTTAAAAGGAAACAGACATACAAGATGGGCTGCCAAATGGGAATCTGTGGGTGCTCTGAAAAGGAATTTGGCTAAAGTGGCTAAAAAAAAAAGCGGAGATTTCCCTCCAGAAGTTAAGTCTGATGCAGGAAGCTTTTTTCACGCTATAACAGATTTTAGGTTCATCCTGAATCTTGTTATATGGTATTCTATATTGAGAGAAGTTAATCGTATAAATATCGAAATTCAAAACAGTGACATAATATCAGGGGCGCTGACTTCACCAAATTATTGGGGTGGGGTGGGGGAGGGCAGGACTGAAGAAATCAGACGTGGGATGGGACTCGTCTCTTCCATTGTAAGGAGGAAAACTAAAAAAGAGGGGGATAAATTATGGGATTCGACGTATATTTTAAAACGCAATTGTAATTGCTCATCAGCAAATGAACAAGGAAACAGAAATATCTGTTTTTCAAAGAATATTAATATTTAAAAACATAAAATTCAGCCTGTGATCTCACAAAAATATCCAGAGAAATTTTATTTCCAAACTTTATAAAAACAAATAGAAATTAGCTGGATTACTTAAACAAAGAGCGAAAAATAGATAAATAAAGGCGCTAGGAATTATACGTTTCTGTATTTTTATTTATTTTATTTTTGGTAGTTTTAAACATTTTCCACATATCATCGAGAACATGTGAAACACAATATGGCGCTGACAATCCAGTTTCTTGTCGAATGAGCAATGCTGAATATGGGAAAAAAGTTTATTTCGTTATTTATTAATTTTTTGAAATTAAATCGCTTTCGCCTCATAATGTGGAACTTGGTCGACCATATGAGGCTAAAGCGTTTATTTAATTAAACAGAGCGAAAAATATTGAGTAGGCACTCCCCCCCAGTAAAATTATTGCAGGGGCAAGATTCACCTTGCTCCCCCCCCAGTCGGCGCCTATGCATAACATTAAGCAGATAAAAATCTGCTTAATGGAAGGTTTGATCGCTACTTTGCACAGAATACGAAATTCTGGCTTTGAAGATGATGGTGTAAGTTAAAAACTAAGAAATGATTTGCAACGGTAACTATGTTCATAATCGACAGACTCCTGATTTAAGTTTTTAGCGAAGGGACGCTATCATCACCTCTCTCCTTCTCAACTATTGTCCAGGGTCGTGATCCCATAATTCTTTGCAACACATCGCTGGCTGGTTGCTCGGCATCAACGCAAACGTAAACACACTTGCAGCAGGTGTCCGATGAAAAATAAAAGAAACGAGCAAAGGACACTAACATCCAACAGAAGGTTGGCTTGAAGAAGCAACAAATATTGCAAAAGTAATGTCTGTTGAGGCAGCGTTTTAAGAAAGAAGAAAATCTAAGAGGGAGAAGATGGCCGGCGAAATTGGAAATGATGAATCCTGCGGGTTTTGGTCAGAAGAACTGTTCAAGCAAGACATAAATATTATTTTTGACCTAATGCTAACCGAATTGAAAGCTAGAACTGAAAGCACCAAAACTCTAAACACAGATTTCTCTTTTCTTTGCGGGAGAAAATAATGAATATGAACAATGGATACTTAAAAATGTGCGCAATACATCTGGCAACAAACTATTTCAAACATTTAAATCGGCTAGAATTTTCTTTGGAACTTGAATCATTTAAAAAATCAAGCACGGTATTTTTGTAAAAATGTAGATCAGTTTAGTTGCGCTGATTTACTATGTCTGATTCATACGAATGGGTTACAAAATGCATTCCCTAACTTATGTATAGCATTAAGAATATATGCTACTCTGCCAACAACGTCAGCGGCCTGTGAAAGGACGTTTAGCATATTAAAACTTGTAAAATCATATCTCAGATCAACAATGCACCAAGATCGCCTATCAAGCCTAGCGATATTATCTATAGAGAGTGACATAGCAAATACAATCAGTTATGAGGATGCCGTAAAAACTTTTGCGGAAAAAAAGGCTAGGAAAGTTGAATTTTGAAATCTATCAAGTTTCGCCTCGCCAGTCCAATGTAAAATATGTTTCACATTTTCGTGCAAAAACGTGATAATTGTTTTCTTAAACTTTTCTTCCTGCCTAGTGCCTATGTATTCGGATTATTTATTTTTAGTGACAAGTGAATTTATATTTATCAACAAAATCTACATATACACTATCTACCAACAAGTAATTGGACACCTGTGATAGTAAAAGAAAACGAAGTTTATTCACCTTCGATAGTTGGTGGAGCCTCCACGAGCGGTGATTAGAGCTGCGACCCACCGGGGCATACTCTCAACCAGGCGTTGTACGACGGCTAGCGGTATTTTCTTCCACTCGGCTTGGAGAAGACAGGTCAGTTCCTTCACCGATTTCGGACGGTAGGGGCACCCCTTAAATCGACGCTCCAACTCGTCCCAGCGGTGCTCGATAGGGTTAAGGGCCGGGCTCTGCGCAGGCCAGTCCATTCGATTAACCCCATTGTCACCATACCAAGCCATGGTGGACCTCGCAACATGACAGGTGGCATTGTCATCCTGAAAGTAACATGGGTCCACCCCGTAAAACTGCCACAACGTAGGAAGCGCATGGTCATCCAAAATGGTGCAGTAGGTCTCGGCGTTGAGTCTACCAGGAATTGCGACCAAGGGTCCCGTGCCATACTAGGAGAAACAGCCCCATAGCATAATTCCACCGCCGCTGAACTTCACAGTTGGCACAATACATTCCGGCAAGAGGCGTTCTCCAGGCAGACGCCAAACAAAGACCCTGCCATCCGAACGGTAGAGGGCGAACCTTGATTCGTCGCTCCAGAGAACCTGCTTCCACTGTTCAACGGTCCACTGTCGATGTTCTTTGCACCACGTTAGCCGAGCAGCGCTATTGGACTTGGTGATCAAAGGTTTGTGGGCGGCAGCACGTCCATGATAACCGAGCAGATGGGCTTCCTTACGGATGGTATTCATCGAAAAACACTTCCGGATGCCTGTTGAAACTCCTTGCGGATGTGGCCCATCGACTTGGTGCGGTTCTTCCGAATTTCTCTGGCCAGCACCCGTCGGTCTCTAACTCCCAGTTTTGTGGGTCTGCCGGGCTGGGGCACATTCCGACAGCCACCTCTCATCTTCCACTTGCCAATCACGTAGGCCACTGTCGATTTTGGGTACTTCAACTCGCTGGATATGCCACGTATGGATCGGCCATTTCTGTGATACCCGACGATTACACCTTTCTCGAAATCAGAGAGCTCCGAACTGCGTGGCATCTTGCATGCGACTGGTTGCGTTGTTGTTTCCCACACGATATTTAACGGCGGCGGGGTGTCAGGACCGCAAATATCGTCGGTTGCAGGGGTGTCCAATTACTTGTTGGTAGATAGTGTATATCTTACCACCAAAATCCGCATTTGCAGACCAAATTTATTGTATTCCTGTTGATGTTTTTTGAACAATTCTTTCTGCTGATATATTTGGATTATTTATTTTTAATGGTAAGTACATTTCTATTTACCTTATTTACCCACCACCATATAACCACTAAATGTTGTTACTTTTTTTGCCTTTAAGTGTTTATAATTTTAATAAGTTTAAAATAAATTGTCAAAAAATATTTTTATGAAAGCGAAATTTTTGTCAGGACAATAATTAGCTATTTCTTATCCTGAAAATATTCCAAACATTACGGTTATTATGCTATTTTTTTTTAAACTGAAAATATGTATGGGGCATCATTTAATTCATTTTTGCTAATAAAAATTTATATGCACATATGTATGTATATTTATATTATTGTTTATTGTGCTAATTTTTGTCAAAAATGTATACCTTATAGTTTTAATATGCTATTTCTGGTTAATAAATAAATAAATATATATATATATATGGAGGCGGCATTTCTTCCTTTTGCCTCTTTTAAAAAATTATCTTGATCCGACACTGATCACGCGAACAGTTCACAAACTGCGCTGTTTCAGACGTACTTTCACCCTTGGCCCAAAAACCAATAATCACTGGGGAACAAAAAAAAAAAAAAAAAAAAAAAAAAATCGTGGTGCCTGGAAGTTTTGACACGATTCTGGGTATTTTTGTTCCACTGATTCCGGAAATGGTATCCTTTTTATGCTCTAGAAGCTCTAGTTTTTGAGATCTTGTTGGCGTTATTACCGAGTATTACGCTATTTTCCCGCCAGCATTTCTTACCTGTTCATATACATACCTTTGAATTTTCTGTTCCTGTCCGTGTTTGCTTGTGCACGTTTCATGTTCAGACGTGTTTGATTTCTGTTTCGGGAGTTGACATGGATTCATCACGAAGAAAATGTGTTAATCATCTGGATGTTTTTTGTTACATTTACGGAGAGTACACGTTCGCTCAACAGAGACAAGCTACAACGGACTTTGTGAAAAGAGCTTATTTTGCCTATACTTCACAGTAAAACTAGGGTACCAAGATACATGTCGTGCGTAAAACGTGTACAGAGAACCTGCTACAGTGGACAAATGGGAAAAGGAAGTGCATGAAATTTGGTATTCCAATGGTATAGCGCGAACAGAGCAACCACAGTGATGACTTACTTTCGTCTGGTGAATGTAAAGGGCATCAATGGGAAGAACCGGAGTAAGTGGATGTATCCTGATCTAGCCTCCGCTAGACTCCTTGTTCCACATTCAGAAGAGATACCTGTCCCAACATGTAGCAGGCTTCCATTGCTCTCGGAAGAGTCGGATGAATCGGCTGGTGCGAAAGTAAGCTATGCTGGGCAAAAAGATAGTGATTTCCAAATTCCTTCATTAGCTGCATCAGGTTTCAGTCAAACGGAATTGTACGACATTATAAGGAACCTAAGTCTTCCAAAGAAGGCAGCTGAATTGCTAGCTTCCAGGCTGGCAAAAAAAAAAAAAATGTACTGTTACCGGGAATAAAAATCACAATGTATCGCAACAGAGAAGAAGAGTTTCTGCCATTCTTCACAAAAGAAAACGAATTCGTTTTCTGCAGCAATGTGCCAGGATTGCTGATAAAATTGGATGTACGGAAATGCGCACTCAGTGAATGGCTGTTATTCATAGATAGCTCCAAACGCAGCCTCTAATGTGTATACTTCTACATAACAGGAACAGATACAGATCAATCCTAATTGATCACTCAGTTAGTATGCGGGAAGATCGGGCGACAATAGCCATAGTCCTAGAGAAGACAGCATACTGCGGTCATCAATGAGTCATTTGTGTGGGTTTGAAGATGGTGAATTTTCTCCTAGGATAGCAGGCCGAGTACACCAAGTACCAGTGCATTGTATGTCTGTGGGATTGCAGAGCTAAAGATCAACACTGGGTGAGAAGACAGTGGCCTGTGAAAGAAAACATGGTAGCTGGAGATAAAAAAAAATATCATCACATAACCTTTGGTGGACAGAGAAAAAAATCGTATTAAACTTGGTTTGATGAAAGAATTTGTAAAGGCACTTAAGAGAGATGGAATGTGTTTCGGCTACATATGTAGAAAATTTTCAGCGTTGAGCATGGAGAAAATAAAAGCAAGTATATTCGATAGACCACAAATCCGGGAACACATGAAAGATCAGAGTTCCCAAGACTCAATGCAGGATATTGAGGCATGTACGTGGTCGTCATTTTGTATGGTTGTACAGAATTTTCTTGGGAACCATAAGGCCGCTAACTACCGTGAACTCGTGGAGAATATGCTCACTGCGTTTTGTACACTTGGTTGTAACATGACCACCAAATTACATTACCTCCACAGTCATTTGGATCGATTTCCACATTGGTGATATCAGCAATGAACAAGGGGAGCAACGTAGACGATGCGATACGCATGTGATGGCGGACTATTGTTGGAGCATGCACCGCGAATGTGCAGGAACATCGCATTGCAAGAAATCGCAGAAACGCGGGCTCAGCAGCATGTATCAGTGACGAAACTTGTGTGTTATTTTCGTGTTGTAGGCTTCTTGGTATTTCTCTGTATAGTTATATCGTGAGAAGCAGATCTGATGGACAAAAACTAATTCCATTTTCGGAATCTGTGATCCCAAAATACCCCAAAAAGTGTTTAATATCTTAGCCACCAAAATTTGTGTTCCCCAGTGTAATCAACCATTTTTGCAAATCTGATAAATCGCTCCTTTTATCCAGGACAGCAACGAAGTGATGTGTTTTAAGAATGCCTACAACACACCTTACATACCATCCAAGCCAACTTACGACACGTGCCTTCTTTCATTGGCTACGCACTGTTCACGTCAAAAGTAGGATGTGGTCACAATAATGTGCTTCGACTGTGTATAATGTTTGAGCAGCAGCAGTATAGAGAGATGGTGGGTGTTATAATGTTAATTGTGGAGGAGGAGTTGATTAATTAAAGTTGTGTCTGTTTAAAGGCTGCGTAATGTGCTAATATATATATATATATATATATATATATATATATATATCATCATCATCATCATCATCATTGTCAACCATTATCAATCCACTGCTGGACGAAGGTCTCCCCAAGTTTCCTCCACAACGGTCTGTCTTGTGCCAGTCTCCTCCATGTCACTCCCGCATACTTTCGAATTTCATCCACCCATCTTCCATGTGGTCTTCTTCTGGGTCTTTTTCTGTCCCTTGGAATCCAATCTAAAATTTCGGCTGTCCATCGATGGTCTGTTCTTCTGGCAGTATGTCCAGCCCATTGCCATTTCAGGGATTTAACTCTGATCATGATGTCTTCCACTCTTGTCATTTTTCGGATCCACGTGTTCCTCTTTTTATCTCTCCTGGTTACACCAAGCATGCACCTCTCCATGCTTCTTTGAGTTGTTTGCAGCCTTTGTATGTCTCTTTTAGCTAAGGTCCACGTCTCTGCACCATACGTAAGCACTGGAAGGATGCATTGATCAAACACTTTTCTTTTAAGACATAATGGCATATTGCTCTTGAAAATTATGCTGTTTCTTCCAAAAGCTCTCCAGGCAAGTTTTGTACGCCGATTAATTTCTTCATCAATGTGACCCTCACTTGATATCTGCTGTCCAAGATAAACGTACGTGCCTGTTATCTCCAGCTTTTCTCCATCAATCGATAAATCTTCATTTCTTGTAAAAGCATTGTACATCACTTTTGTCTTCTGAAAGTTCATTTTTAATCCCACTTCTTTACTCTTGTCAGCAAGTTCCTGGATCATACTCTGTAGCTCTGATGGGGTAGTTGCAAAAATGACTATGTCATCAGCAAAACGAAGGTGGGTTAGATAATCTCCATTAATCTTTATCCCTTTGTTTTCCCAGTTCAGTGATTGAAAGACATTTTCCAATGTGGCATTAAAGAGCTTCGGAGATATGGTGTCACCTTGTATCACTCCTTTTCCAATTTTTATGTGTGTTGTATTTTCAAACAGCCGAATCTTTGCACTTGCATTTTCATAGATGTTATTAATAATATTAATGTATGCATCTTCAATATCGCAGGATTTCAGAGCCATTGCAACTGCTGATGGTTTCACCGAATCAAAGGCTTTTTCATAATCGATAAAAGCCATGCACAATGGAAGTTCATATTCCCTCGCTCTTTCAATTAGTTCTCTCAGTACGTGGATATGATCTATTGTGCTGTAGCCACTCCTGAATCCAGCTTGTTCTCTCGGTTGAGCCATGTCCAGTGTCACCTTCAAGCGGTGTGAAAGAACTTTAGTGAAGATTTTATAAACCCCTGATAGGACGCTGATAGGTCTGAAGTTCCTGAGATCCTCAATGTCACCTTTTTTATGTAGCAAGATCATTGTAGCGTTGTTCCAATCCTCAGGAATTTTCCCTTCATTAAGGCATCGAGTGAAAATTTGGGCGAGTACTGTTTCGATTTCTCCACTTGCTTCTTGTATGATGTCTACAGTAATTCCATCTTCTCCTGGAGCTTTTCCCCGCTTCATGTTCTTGATTGCATGTGCAACTTCTGCTGGAAGGACTGGAAGAACTCTGGTACTGGTACCTTTCATGATGTCTGGAGTACATGTATCATCCCTTTCATATAATTTGTGGTTGAAATCTTTCACTCTTGTCAAAATTTCGCCTCTATTTCTTGTTACAGAACCATCTTCTTTTCTCAGTGCCATAATCTGTTTTTTCCCTTTACTAAGATGTCCCTTTGCTATCTTTAGGCTTTGGTTGTTTTCAATTGCTTTCCTTACTAGTTCACAGTTGAATTTCCTTACGTCTTCAGTGATACTTTTTCGTACTGTCTTGCATAGCTCTATATATTCCACTTTGGAAGTCACATCTTCTTTAGTTGTCCTCATCACTCTTCTTTTTTGCATCAACATTTTGGTTTTTCCTGATAATTTGTTTACATGCAATTTGTTCTTAGACCCAGCTAATTTTGTTGCTGTTTCCATAAGAGCTTTGGTTACTTTTCTGTTAACTTAAGAAATATCCACTTCTTCCGATGTTAGGCCTTCTAAAGCAGAGAATCTGTTCTTCAGTTCCAATTTGAAGGTATTATGGTGTTTTTTAAGGTTGGTTATGTCAATACATTTTGTTTGTCTTATGAGCTTGCTACGTTCGAGTTTAGTGTTGAGGTGCATCTTACATCTCACCAATCTATGGTCACTGCCTGTGTTGAACTTGTTTAGCACACTGCAGTCTTCTATGACGAATTTTTTGTTACACATAATAAAATCAATTTCACTTGTCGTCCCATTTGGATGTCTCCATGTCCATTTCCTGTGTGGCTTTTTCTTGAAAAAGGAGTTCAAGATGAAAAACCCTTCTGCCTCTGCAAACTCTACGAGAGTATTTCCACGCTGGTTTCTGTTGCCTTGACCAAATTTACCTACTGAAGTTTCATTCTGTTGCCGTTGCCCTATTTTTGCATTGAAATCTCCCATAATTATCTTCAAGTGCTGCTTACCTTTATTATTTAGATCACGAATTTCCTCATAAAATTCTTCAATTTCTTCTTCAGCATGACTTGTGGTGGGTGCATAAGTTTGAATAATCTGAGCCTGGTATCTTCTCGAGAGTTGGATAACGAGTCGTGCAGCTCTGTCAGAGGAACTTTCAACTTCTACAACTTTATCCTTCAGTTTCTTGTTTATTATAAATCCAACACCACTAGTTCTGCCAGTATCTGTCCCACGATAGTAGAAGAGATGTCCACTTTTCAGTTCAATGAGATCTTCTCCTTTTCTCCTTACCTCACTTAGCCCGACGATGTCCCACTTGATCCTTTGTAGTTCCTCTTCCAATTCAAGAAGCCTTGAATCAGAAGATAGGGAGCGTCCGTTGTACGTAGCCAAGGTCAGCATCAGATGGCAGCCTAGTCCGGTCCTCCGGGGATTCTTAGCACCCTCTGCCTTCATGTCGCACTGGCCGCTGCCTTGGCCAGGTACATTCCAGCTGCCGGAGACTGAGGGCCAAGATTTAAGTTGTGGAGTCATTTTGGAGGGGTTTGGCCATAACTCACCACGCTGGCCAAGCGGGTTGGTGAGTGTGGGATAGCATTTCCTCTGATCCCGATGGTATAGTTATACCGCTATTGGCGGTCGTCAGAGCCCCTTTAGTGGGAACAGGATGTACCACGAGAAGGCGGGGTTGACATTTGTCAAGGAGAGGCTGTGATGTTACGCATCACCTGACCTTACATACATATATGTATCATCATCATCATCATTGTCAACCATTATCAATCCACTGCTGGACGAAGGTCTCCCCAAGTTTCCTCCACAACGGTCTGTCTTGTGCCAGTCTCCTCCATGTCACCCCTGCATACTTTCGAATTTCATCCACCCATCTCCCATGTGGTCTTCTTCTGGGTCTTTTCCTGTCCCTTGGAACCCAATCTAAAATTTCGGCTGTCCATCGATGATATGTCCTTCTGGCAGTATGTCCAGCCCATTGCCATTTCAGGGATTTAACTCTGATCCTGATGTCTTCCACTCTTGTCATTTTTTCGGATCCACGTGTTCCTCTTCTTATCTCTCCTGGTTACACCAATAATGCACCTCTCCATGCCTCTTTGAGTTGTCTGCAGCCTTTGTATGTCTCTCTTAGTTAAGGTCCACGTCTCTGCACCATACGTAAGCACTGGAAGGATGCATTGATCAAACACTTTTCTTTTAAGACATAATAGCATATTGCTCTTGAAAATTATGCTGTTTCTTCCAAAAGCTTTCCAGGCAAGTTTTGTACGCCGATTAATTTCTTCATCAATGTGACCCTCACTTGATATCTGCTGTCCAAGATAAACGTACGTGTCTGTTATCTCCTGCTTTTCCCCATCAATCGATAAATCTTCATTTCTTGTAAAAGCATTGAACATCACTTTTGTCTTCTGAAAGTTCCTTTTTAATCCCACTTCTTTACTCTTGTCAGCAAGTTCCTGGATCATACTCTGCAGCTCTGATGGGCTAGTTGCAAAAATGACTACGTCATCAGCAAAACGAAGGTGGGTTAGATAATCTCCATTAATCTTTATCCCTTTGTTTTCCCAGTTCAGTGATTGAAAGACATTTTCCAATGTGGCATTAAAGAGCTTCGGAGATATGGTGTCACCTTGTCTCACTCCCTTTCCAATTTTTATGTGTGTTGCATTTTCAAACAGCCTAATCTTTGCACTTGCATTTTCATAGATGTTATTAATAATATTAATGTATGCATCTTCAATACCGCAGGTTTTCAGAGCCATTGTAACTGCTGATGGTTTCACCGAATCAAAGGCTTTTTCATAATCGATAAAAGCCATGCACAATGGAAGTTCATATTCCCTCGCTCTTTCAATTAGTTCTCTCAGCACATGGATATGATCTATTGTGCTGTAGCCACTCCTGAATCCAGCTTGTTCTCTCGGTTGAGCCATGTCCAGTGTTACCTTCAAGCGGTGTGAAAGAACTTTAGTGAAGATTTTATAAACAACTGATAGGAGGCTGATAGGTCTGTAGTTTCCGAGATCCTCAATGTCACCTTTCTTATGTAGCAGGATCATTGTGGCGGTGTTCCAATCCTCAGGAATCTTTCCTTCATTAAGGCATCGAGTGAAAATTTGGGCGAGTACTGTTTCGATTTCTCCACTTGCTTCTTGTATGATGTCTATAGTAATTCCATCTTCTCCTGGAGCTTTTCCCCGCTTCATGTTCTTGATTGCATGTGCAACTTCTGCTGGAAGGACTGGAGGAACTCTGGTACTGGTATCTTTCATGATGTCTGGAGTGCATGTATCATCCCTTTCATATAATTTGGAGTAGAAATCTTTCACTCTTGTCAAAATTTCGCCTCTATTTCTTGTTACAGAACCATCTTCTTTTCTCAGTGCCATAATCTGTGTTCTTCCCTTACTGAGATGTCCCTTTGCTATCTTTAGGCTTTGGTTGTTTTCAATTGCTTTCCTCACTAGTTCACAGTTGAATTTTCTTACGTCTTCAGTGATACTTTTTCGTACTGTCTTGCATAGCTCTATATATTCCACTTTGGAAGTCACATCTTCTTTAGTTGTCCTCATCTCTCTTCTTTCTTGCATCAACATTTTCGTTTTTCCTGATAATTTATTTACATTCAACTTGTTCTTAGACCCATCTAATTTTGTTGCTGTTTCCATAAGAGCTTTGGTTACTTTTCTGTTAACTTCAGAGATGTCCACTTCTTTTGATGTTAGGCCTTCTAAAGCAGAGAACCTGTTCTTCAGTTCCAACTTGAAGGTATTACGGTGTTTTTTAAGGTTATTTATGTCAATACATTTTGTTTGTCTTATGAGCTTGCCACGTTCAAGTTTAGTGTTGAGGTGCATCTTACATCTCACCAATCTATGGTCACTACCTGTGTTGAACTTGTTTAGCACACTGCAATCTTCTATGACGAATTTTTTGTTACACATAATAAAATCAATTTTACTTGTCGTCCCATTTGGATGTCTCCATGTCCATTTCCTGTGTGGCTTTTTCTTGAAGAAGGAGTTCAAGATGAAAAACCCTTCTGCCTCTGCAAACTCAACGAGAGTATTTCCACGCTGGTTTCTGTTGCCGTGACCGAATTTACCTACTGAAGTTTCATTCTGTTGCCGTTGCCATATTTTTGCATTGAAATCTCCCATAATTATTTTCAAATGCTGCTTACCTTTCTTATTTAGATGACAAATTTCCTCATAAAATTCTTCAATTTCTTCTTCAGGATGACTTGTGGTGGGTGCATAAGTTTGAATAATCTGAGCCTGGTATCTTTTCGAGAGTTGGATAACAAGCCGTGCAGCTCTGTCAGAGGAACTTTCAATATCTACAACTTTATCCTTCAGTTTCTTGTTTATTATAAATCCAACACCACTAGTTCTGCCAGTATCTGTCCCACGATAGTAGAAGAGATGTCCACTTTTCAGTTCGATGAGATCTTCTCCTTTTCTCCTTACCTCACTTAGCCCCACGATGTCCCACTTGATCCTTTGTAGTTCCTCTTCCAATTCAAGAAGCCTTGAATCAGAAGATAGGGAGCGTCCATTGTACGTTGCCAAGGTCAGCATCAGATGGCAGCCTAGTCCGGTCCTCCGAGGATTCTTAGCACCCTCTGCCTTCATGTCGCACTGGCCGCTGCCTTGGCCAGGTACATTCCAGCTGCCGGAGACTGAGGGCCAAGATTTAAGTTGTGGAGTCATTTTGGAGGGGTTTGGCCATAACTCACCACGCTGGCCAAGCGGGTTGGTGAGTGTGGGATAGAATTTCCTCTAATCCCAATGGTATAGTTATACCGCTATTGGCGGTCGTCAGAGCCCCTTTAGTAGGAACAGGATGCACCACGAGAAGGCGGGGTTGACATTTGTCAAGGAGAGGCTGTGATGTTACGCATCACCTGACCTTACATCCCACATATATATATATATATATATATATATATATATATATATATATATATATGTACTAAAGAGCAAAACTGAAGACTAAGGAAAAAATTTTAGAATTTAAAACGAAGGGTGCAAAATAACCTGAAAATCAAAACGCGCAACGCAGCAGTTTTGAAAATTCAGAATTCACATTCTATAAAGAAGATACCTAAGCAAAAAAATACATATATAATTTTGACTCACACCTAGTACAACATAGAAAAGGTTATGTATCTACCTGTGTGATCAAAAGGAAAAAAGGTAAAAAATAAAATAAAACAACTGAATGTAGAAGGTGTCGAGAATACTGAGCCTTGGCTTTATCAAGGACCAGCAAAAACTCTGCATTTTCTCACTTCCACAATGACCTAGTTGGAAATGGGTTTCTGCAAGGCCATAGATGCAAGTAACATTCCCACCTAAAATAGTTTAAAAAATATATATATAAGTCATGTCCTCCTTAGAGTTGCATGACCTAGCACTAGTTAACATTTTCGCTTGCATCCATTAACCTTCCTGGCCCGACCCATACTCTTCATCTGTTACTATTAAACAGAGAGAAGAAGATTAAAGAGAACTCAAGCTGTGAGAGTGACATAATAATTAGAAATGATTTTCAGCCATAACGAAATTCCAAGTTCGTTTGAGAGAGAATTTAAACCTGAAAAACAATGCAAAAGAAATCCAAATTTTACATTGCAATTAAAAAAGGAAATGTTAATTTATAACGAACAGATTTTTGAAAGAAAACTTGAGTCTAAAACCCCCTACTCTACAACTTATGACAACACAAAAACGAGAATAAGTTAAAGATAATAATTAACTAAAGAAAACTTTGTGAAAGTTATATACCTTAAACAGTTAGTTGCAATATGTACAAAGTATTTCAGCAGTGCTTTAAGTGCATAATTAATTAGTATTAAGAACTTAACTACTTTGAAAAAACAGCGCAAGACAGCGCATAGAAAAGGAACAAGCTAAGCCATCTTCTGTTCCTAGGTACCCCAAAAGACGCTCAAAGTTACAAAGAAAAGAAAGAGTTAAAACCCGCAAAAATGTTAACAGACAAATCAATGCCTAAAAGTTGAAAAGCTAAAAAACGACAGAGAAAAGGTACATGAAGTACAAACATTGAACTTATAAAACCTAGAACCCAAAAACAAGGAAGAGAGCTTACCTCTTGTGTTACAAAAACTTTTCTCCTCACAAGAGAAGAACATGGCTGACCTCTTCTGCCACTCCCTAGACGCTGGGGGGCAGTGAGGGTGGGGCTGATGGCCTCCTCATACAGCAAGAAAACAACGCGCGGAGATTTTAACCAGAGAAAAAAATATATAAACATAAGACTGTGGATCTGTATGATCAGAAAGAGCAGAATTAACTCTCCAGAATACATGAGAAATATTATAAAATACACGAGCAGTTTATTTAATAATCTTTGCACGTATTAAATCACCTTAGTGAGCTTCTATAGATTAATCAGAATCTTATTAATTTTAATGTTGGTTTTACTATTTTTAGTATAGCTATCCTAGTGATGAATAACTAGTTTTCTTTTTTATTTGTTTTTATTTTCTTTTATAAACGGATTTTTAAGCTTTTTTTGTGATTTTGTTTATATTATTTAATTTTTTGTTTTAATAGGACCGTCATATCCATAGCACTAAGGTTCCTTTAGGTAGTTAATAGGCATCCTCTAGCCAACTTCCTTACGGCTTTGATTGGTCAGAATCATATTATTAACTGTGTAGAAAATTAAAGCAGATCTGCCAACCTTACTCTATTATTCAGAATAATTTTTCTTAAAGTTCTTTTGATGAAAGAAGAAGGAATTTCGTTCTCTAGAAAACTTTCTAATAGTATATTAATGTTGTAATTGAAGTCCAAATTGTTGCTGCAAATTCTTGAAATTCTTAGGACCTGAGAAATTAGTACATTCTCAATTACTTTGGTTGAAATGTTATTATTCCAGTGTAGATATTTAATTACTTTGAAAGGAAAATTAACTCTTTTATCATAGAGGCTAATAGATGGGTTACCTCTGTTGAGCTTAATGCTTAAGTCTAGGAACTCAAGTTCCTGATTACTGTGGTTGGTTTTACATAAGTTAAGAGAGCTAGGATAGATATTATCAAAATCACTCTCTATAACTTCTGAATTATTGATACACAGCAGATCATCAATATATCTAAAAGTGTAAAGGTAGTTATCTGAGCAGGTGGGGTGATTTTTAATGAATTTATATTCCTTAAAGAACAGGAATAGATTAGCGATATGCGTGGACGTTGATGTTCCCATTGGAATACCGTTCACTTGCTTATAGAGAGTATTATTATATAAGATATGGTTATTTATTATGCAGCAATTGAGATAAGAGTTCCAAGTTCCTACATCAACAAATTGGTTAAGTTTAAATTCTGCATACAGCTCTTTAAAGGTAGTGATTATATCTGATAGAGGCAGATTAGTATACAGGTTTTTCAAAATCATAACTATTAATATCTAAGGGACAAACTTTGAGTATAGTAGAAATTACTTCTGCATTATTATTAATTATCCAAAAATCTCTGTACATCAAGTTAGAACAGTTTCTAATGTGTTTCAAAACCTTCTTTAAGACATCTTCAAAAGCAAGATCTATTTTCTTTGTATGACTCCTTACTCCACTAGCTATGAACCTGAACTTCACAGGATCCTTATGAAACTTAACCGTTGCAAAAAGAAATGGAAATTCAGGCTCATATCTTCTAGTTTGTGGAATTTTAAGTTTCTTGAAGAATGCCTTAAACCGATTTTCTAACTGCTTGGTAGAATAACTTACGGGCTCGTATGTTACTCTATTATTGAGTTCCATAGTTAACAATTCAAAATAGAACTTCTTACAGATAATTGCAAAATTATTGCTAGCTTTATCCGTAGTGGTAAAAATAAATTGGTCTTGCAGTTTGGAGAGTGACCTTTTAGCTTCTCCAGAGAAAAAGAGATTTCTGTCGAAACAAAAGTCCAGACCTGCCAACTCACCGGTGAAGCTATTGATTATATTATATTTCCATTCTGCGAAGGCCTCAATAGGCTGATTGTACGTTAAACTGGTTTTTACGATGTATTTATTTACATCTTGAGTGAAGCTCTCAAGAATCCTTTCTTTGGAAATTGTGAAGGAAGGTCTGAATTTAGAGCCATACTCTAATAAATTCCTAAGCTTTTCATTTTCTACAAAACTCAAGTTTCCGGTGATAATATGGTTGTAATTCTTATCATAGTGAACTGTTTCTTTTATGTTCATCACAAGAACAAGTAGTAATTACAGGAATGTAGCTCGAAGAGTTAAGTTTGTAGTTTTTAACTATTGACCCTAAGGTCTTAACATATTTAAAACTTACAATAGACTGGTGCCTGTGGATGGGAAAAAAAATTGCATTATTGTAGAACAGCTTCCTTACATTGAGATTATCGTAGGCTTTATTTAGGAACCTGATGGTAACAAAATTACTGGAAAATTCTTTAAGAGAAATTCTTATCTTTAAGAATATGTTTAAGAATGTCCAGAACCAAAGCAAAAACATGCTTATCAACATGGTCAGCAGTTTCATTCCAGAATTTGAAAAAACATTTAAGGACAGAGTGCTTGAAGGACTTGAGAATTTTGTAAGTATTTTTAACAAAATTAGTGCCAGTTTTAAAGCCTTCCAGAGTTTTTAGCAAGTTAGCAAAATCAACTTTGCTTGATGTGCGAAATAACCTCTGTCCTCTATTACCTCTAGAGCAGCTCTTATTATTAACAAGAAAGAAGAGTTCACGAATTGAAAATTTATGCTGATTATGCTTATTGTCAGATAGAGTGGAATTAAGGCCATAGGGATAAAGAGACTGATGCTGCAAAATTTCAAGGGATTCAGTTTCTAGCCGAGCATAGAGGTCAGGGATAATATGTAGTACCTCTATTTTCACTTTGTCAAAACCATGAGTATGGAAATGCTCTAATTCAAAGGTAGAGTACTGGTTGGCGTTTGTGGAGGGGTTCACTCCTGAATTAGAGAACTTGTTTACTAGAGACCTGTGACCATTAATCCTAAGATGAAGAGGATTTTTACTTTGGCCAATATAGCTAAGGTTGCAGACAGTACAGGTGAGCTTATAGATGGTATTGTAGGCTTTGCAAAACTTGTTGGAGCAATTATCACTCAACATAAGAATAGAGGTTAGGATCTGCAGATTTACATGTCAAACAACGTTTGTCATTTCATAACTTTAGATTACCTTTGCCAGCGAGTTCATACACTATGGGAAAGGGTGCTAGCCTAACCGAGCGGGAGGACTTAAAATATCTGAGCTGACCTCCAATCCTTTCATCGTCCTTAGAACTCCACTTGGGCCAAAACATACAAATTCTGAGCATACCAACTAGGAAAAACTTTTTAGAAATAAGCAGTCCAAGAAAAGACCTAACTCAGTATAAACTACACTCCAAAAAGCTGCATCCAAAACATACTAAAAAGAAAAATTAGAAAATGAAAAAAAAAAAAAAAAAAACCCTAAGTAAAAAAATAGTAATAAAAAAATATAAAAAAAAAGAAAAAAAAATAATAAAACATTTCAACTAGAATTTGCGCATGAGCTGCTAAATAATAAATTGAAATTAGTTACTAAAGAGCAAAACTGAAGACTAAGGAAAAAATTTTAGAATTTAAAACGAAGGTGCAAAATAACCTGAAAATCAAAACGCGCAACGCAGCAGTTTTGAAAATTCAGAATTCACATTCTATAAAGAAGATACCTAAGCAAAAAAAAATACATATATAATTTTGACTCACACCTAGTACAACATAGAAAAGGTTATGTATCTACCTGTGTGATCAAAAGGAAAAAGGTAAAAAAATAAAATAAAACAACTGAATGTAGAAGGTGTCGAGAATACTGAGCCTTGGCTTTATCAAGGACCAGCAAAACTCTGCATTTTCTCACTTCCACAATGACCTAGTTGGAAATGGGTTTCTGCAAGGCCATAGATGCAAGTAACATTCCCACCTAAAATAGTTTAAAAAATATATATATAAGTCATGTCCTCCTTAGAGTTGCATGACCTAGCACTAGTTAACATTTTCGCTTGCATCCATTAACCTTCCTGGCCTGACCCATACTCTTCATCTGTTACTATTAAACAGAGAGAAGAAGATTAAAGAGAACTCAAGCTGTGAGAGTGACATAATAATTAGAAATGATTTTCAGCCATAACGAAATTCCAAGTTCGTTTGAGAGAGAATTTAAACCTGAAAAACAATGCAAAAGAAATCCAAATTTTACATTGCAATTAAAAAAAGGAAATGTTAATTTATAACGAACAGATTTTTGAAAGAAAACTTGAGTCTAAAACCCCTACTCTACAACTTATGACAACACAAAAACGAGAATAAGTTAAAGATAATAATTAACTAAAGAAAAACTTTGTGAAAGTTATATACCTTAAACAGTTAGTTGCAATATGTACAAAGTATTTCAGCAGTGCTTTAAGTGCATAATTAATTAGTATTAAGAACTTAACTACTTTGAAAAAACAGCGCAAGACAGCGCATAGAAAAGGAACAAGCTAAGCCATCTTCTGTTCCTAGGTACCCCAAAAGACGCTCAAAGTTACAAAAGAAAAGAAGAGTTAAAACCCGCAAAAATGTTAACAGACAAATCAATGCCTAAAAGTTGAAAAGCTAAAAAACGACAGAGAAAAGGCACATGAAGTACAAACATTGAACTTATAAAACCTAGAACCCAAAAAACAAGGAAGAGCTTACCTCTTGTGTTACAAAAACTTTTCTCCTCACAAGAGAAGAACATGGCTGACCTCTTCTGCCACTCCCTAGACGCTGGGGGCAGTGAGGGTGGGGCTGATGGCCTCCTCATACAGCAAGAAAACAACGCGCGGAGATTTTAACCAGAGAAAAAAATATATAAACATAAGACTGTGGATCTGTATGATCAGAAAGAGCAGAATTAACTCTCCAGAATACATGAGAAATATTATAAAATACACGAGCAGTTTATTTAATAATCTTTGCACGTATTAAATCACCTTAGTGAGCTTCTATAGATTAATCAGAATCTTATTAATTTTAATGTTGGTTTTACTATTTTTAGTATAGCTATCCTAGTGATGAATAACTAGTTTTCTTTTTATTTGTTTTTATTTTCTTTTATAAACGGATTTTTAAGCTTTTTTTGTGATTTTGTTTATATTATTTAATTTTTTGTTTTAATAGGACCGTCATATCCATAGCACTAAGGTTCCTTTAGGTAGTTAATAGGCATCCTCTAGCCAACTTCCTTACGGCTTTGATTGGTCAGAATCATATTATTAACTGTGTAGAAAATTAAAGCAGATCTGCCAACCTTACTCTATTATTCAGAATAATTTTTCTTAAAGTTCTTTTGATGAAAGAAGAAGGAATTTCGTTCTCTAGAAAACTTTCTAATAGTATATTAATGTTGTAATTGAAGTCCAAATTGTTGCTGCAAATTCTTGAAATTCTTAGGACCTGAGAAATTAGTACATTCTCAATTACTTTGGTTGAAATGTTATTATTCCAGTGTAGATATTTAATTACTTTGAAAGGAAAATTAACTCTTTTATCATAGAGGCTAATAGATGGGTTACCTCTGTTGAGCTTAATGCTTAAGTCTAGGAACTCAAGTTCCTGATTACTGTGGTTGGTTTTACATAAGTTAAGAGAGCTAGGATAGATATTATCAAAATCACTCTCTATAACTTCTGAATTATTGATACACAGCAGATCATCAATATATCTAAAAGTGTAAAGGTAGTTATCTGAGCAGGTGGGGTGATTTTTAATGAATTTATATTCCTTAAAGAACAGGAATAGATTAGCGATATGCGTGGACGTTGATGTTCCCATTGGAATACCGTTCACTTGCTTATAGAGAGTATTATTATATAAGATATGGTTATTTATTATGCAGCAATTGAGATAAGAGTTCCAAGTTCCTACATCAACAAATTGGTTAAGTTTAAATTCTGCATACAGCTCTTTAAAGGTAGTGATTATATCTGATAGAGGCAGATTAGTATACAGGTTTTCAAAATCATAACTATTAATATCTAGGGGACAAACTTTGAGTATAGTAGAAATTACTTCTGCATTATTATTAATTATCCAAAAATCTCTGTACATCAAGTTAGAACAGTTTCTAATGTGTTTCAAAACCTTCTTTAAGACATCTTCAAAAGCAAGATCTATTTTCTTTGTATGACTCCTTACTCCACTAGCTATGAACCTGAACTTCACAGGATCCTTATGAAACTTAACCGTTGCAAAAAGAAATGGAAATTCAGGCTCATATCTTCTAGTTTGTGGAATTTTAAGTTTCTTGAAGAATGCCTTAAACCGATTTTCTAACTGCTTGGTAGAATAACTTACGGCTCGTATGTTACTCTATTATTGAGTTCCATAGTTAACAATTCAAAATAGAACTTCTTACAGATAATTGCAAAATTATTGCTAGCTTTATCCGTAGTGGTAAAAATAAATTGGTCTTGCAGTTTGGAGAGTGACCTTTTAGCTTCTCCAGAGAAAAAGAGATTTCTGTCGAAACAAAAGTCCAGACCTGCCAACTCACCGGTGAAGCTATTGATTATATTATATTTCCATTCTGCGAAGGCCTCAATAGGCTGATTGTACGTTAAACTGGTTTTTACGATGTATTTATTTACATCTTGAGTGAAGCTCTCAAGAATCCTTTCTTTGGAAATTGTGAAGGAAGGTCTGAATTTAGAGCCATACTCTAATAAATTCCTAAGCTTTTCATTTTCTACAAAACTCAAGTTTCCGGTGATAATATGGTTGTAATTCTTATCATAGTGAACTGTTTCTTTATGTTCATCACAAGAACAAGTAGTAATTACAGGAATGTAGCTCGAACTTATGTAAAACCAACCACAGTAATCAGGAACTTGAGTTCCTAGACTTAAGCATTAAGCTCAACAGAGGTAACCCATCTATTAGCCTCTATGATAAAAGAGTTAATTTTCCTTTCAAAGTAATTAAATATCTACACTGGAATAATAACATTTCAACCAAAGTAATTGAGAATGTACTAATTTCTCAGGTCCTAAGAATTTTCAAGAATTTGCAGCAACAATTTGGACTTCAATTACAACATTAATATACTATTAGAAAGTTTTCTAGAGAACGAAATTCCTTCTTCTTTCATCAAAAGAACTTTAAGAAAAATTATTCTGAATAATAGAGTAAGGTTGGCAGATCTGCTTTAATTTTCTACACAGTTAATAATATGATTCTGACCAATCAAAGCCGTAAGGAAGTTGGCTAGAGGATGCCTATTAACTACCTAAAGGAACCTTAGTGCTATGGATATGACGGTCCTATTAAAACAAAAAATTAAATAATATAAACAAAATCACAAAAAAGCTTAAAAATCCGTTTATAAAAGAAAATAAAAACAAATAAAAAAAGAAAACTAGTTATTCATCACTAGGATAGCTATACTAAAAATAGTAAAACCAACATTAAAATTAATAAGATTCTGATTAATCTATAGAAGCTCACTAAGGTGATTTAATACGTGCAAAGATTATTAAATAAACTGCTCGTGTATTTTATAATATTTCTCATGTATTCTGGAAGTTAATTCTGCTCTTTCTGATCATACAGATCCACAGTCTTATGTTTATATATTTTTTTTTTCTCTGGTTAAAATCTCCGCGCGTTGTTTTCTTGCTGTATGAGGAGGCCATCAGCCCCACCCTCACTGCCCCCCAGCGTCTAGGGAGTGGCAGAAGAGGTCAGCCATGTTCTTCTCTTGTGAGGAGAAAAGTTTTTGTAACACAAGAGGTAAGCTCTCTTCCTTGTTTTTGGGTTCTAGGTTTTATAAGTTCAATGTTTGTACTTCATGTACCTTTTCTCTGTCGTTTTTTAGCTTTTCAACTTTTAGGCATTGATTTGTCTGTTAACATTTTTGCGGGTTTTAACTCTTTCTTTTCTTTGTAACTTTGAGCGTCTTTTTTGGGGTACCTAGGAACAGAAGATGGCTTAGCTTGTTCCTTTTCTATGCGCTGTCTTGCGCTGTTTTTTCAAAGTAGTTAAGTTCTTAATACTAATTAATTATGCACTTAAAGCACTGCTGAAATACTTTGTACATATTGCAACTAACTGTTTAAGGTATATAACTTTCACAAAGTTTTCTTTAGTTAATTATTATCTTTAACTTATTCTCGTTTTTGTGTTGTCATAAGTTGTAGAGTAGGGGGTTTTAGACTCAAGTTTTCTTTCAAAAATCTGTTCGTTATAAATTAACATTTCCTTTTTTAATTGCAATGTAAAATTTGGATTTCTTTTGCATTGTTTTTCAGGTTTAAATTCTCTCTCAAACGAACTTGGAATTTCGTTATGGCTGAAAATCATTTCTAATTATTATGTCACTCTCACAGCTTGAGTTCTCTTTAATCTTCTTCTCTCTGTTTAATAGTAACAGATGAAGAGTATGGGTCGGGCCAGGAAGGTTAATGGATGCAAGCGAAAATGTTAACTAGTGCTAGGTCATGCAACTCTAAGGAGGACATGACTTATATATATATTTTTTAAACTATTTTAGGTGGGAATGTTACTTGCATCTATGGCCTTGCAGAAACCCATTTCCAACTAGGTCATTGTGGAAGTGAGAAAATGCAGAGTTTTTGCTGGTCCTTGATAAAGCCAAGGCTCAGTATTCTCGACACCTTCTACATTCAGTTGTTTTATTTTATTTTTTACCTTTTTTCCTTTTGATCACACAGGTAGATACATAACCTTTTCTATGTTGTACTAGGTGTGAGTCAAAATTATATATGTATTTTTTTGCTTAGGTATCTTCTTTATAGAATGTGAATTCTGAATTTTCAAAAACTGCTGCGTTGCGCGTTTTGATTTTCAGGTTATTTTTGCACCTTCGTTTTAAATTCTAAAATTTTTTCCTTAGTCTTCAGTTTTGCTCTTTAGTAACTAATTTCAATTATTATTTAGCAGCTCATGCGCAAATTCTAGTTGAAATGTTTTATTATTTTTTTTTTCTTTTTTTTATATTTTTTTATTACTATTTTTTTACTTAGGGTTTTTTTTTTTTTTCATTTTCTAATTTTTCTTTTTAGTATGTTTTGGATGCAGCTTTTTGGAGTGTAGTTTATACTCGAGTTAGGTCTTTTCTTGGACTGCTTATTTCTAAAAAGTTTTTCCTAGTTGGTATGCTCAGAATTTGTATGTTTTGGCCCAAGTGGAGTTCTAAGGACGATGAAAGGATTGGAGGTCAGCTCAGATATTTTAAGTCCTCCCGCTCGGTTAGGCTAGCACCCTTTCCCATAGTGTATGAACTCGCTGGCAAAGGTAATCTAAAGTTATGAAATGACAAACGTTGTTTGACATGTAAATCTGCAGATCCTAACCTCTATTCTTATGTTGAGGATAATTGCTCCAACAAGTTTTGCAAAGCCTACAATACCATCTATAAGCTCACCTGTACTGTCTGCAACCTTAGCTATATTGGCCAAAGTAAAAATCCTCTTCATCTTAGGATTAATGGTCACAGGTCTCTAGTAAACAAGTTCTCTAATTCAGGAGTGAACCCCTCCACAAACGCCAACCAGTACTCTACCTTTGAATTAGAGCATTTCCATACTCATGGTTTTGACAAAGTGAAAATAGAGGTACTACATATTATCCCTGACCTCTATGCTCGGCTAGAAACTGAATCCCTTGAAATTTTGCAGCATCAGTCTCTTTATCCCTATGGCCTTAATTCCACTCTATCTGACAATAAGCATAATCAGCATAAATTTTCAATTCGTGAACTCTTCTTTCTTGTTAATAATAAGAGCTGCTCTAGAGGTAATAGAGGACAGAGGTTATTTCGCACATCAAGCAAAGTTGATTTTGCTAACTTGCTAAAAACTCTGGAAGGCTTTAAAACTGGCACTAATTTTGTTAAAAATACTTACAAAATTCTCAAGTCCTTCAAGCACTCTGTCCTTAAATGTTTTTTCAAATTCTGGAATGAAACTGCTGACCATGTTGATAAGCATGTTTTTGCTTTTGGTTCTGGACATTCTTAAACATATTCTTAAAGATAAAATTTCTCTTAAAGAATTTTCCAGTAATTTTGTTACCATCAGGTTCCTAAATAAAGCCTACGATAATCTCAATGTAAGGAAAGCTGTTCTACAATAATGCAATTTTTTTCCCATCCACAGGCACCAGTCTATTGTAAGTTTTAAATATGTTAAGACCTTAGGGTCAATAGTTAAAAACTACAAACTTAACTCTTCGAGCTACATTCCTGTAATTACTACTTGTTCTTGTGATGAACATAAAGAAACAGTTCACTATGATAAGAATTACAACCATATTATCACCGGAAACTTGAGTTTTGTAGAAAATGAAAAGCTTAGGAATTTATTAGAGTATGGCTCTAAATTCAGACCTTCCTTCACAATTTCCAAAGAAAGGATTCTTGAGAGCTTCACTCAAGATGTAAATAAATACATCGTAAAAACCAGTTTAACGTACAATCAGCCTATTGAGGCCTTCGCAGAATGGAAATATAATATAATCAATAGCTTCACCGGTGAGTTGGCAGGTCTGGACTTTTGTTTCGACAGAAATCTCTTTTTCTCTGGAGAAGCTAAAAGGTCACTCTCCAAACTGCAAGACCAATTTATTTTTTACCACTACGGATAAAGCCAGCAATAATTTTGCAATTATCTGTAAGAAGTTCTATTTTGAATTGTTAACTATGGAACTCAATAATAGAGTAACATACGAGCCCGTAAGTTATTCTACCAAGCAGTTAGAAAATCGGTTTAAGGCATTCTTCAAGAAACTTAAAATTCCACAAACTAGAAGATATGAGCCTGAATTTCCATTTCTTTTGCAACGGTTAAGTTTCATAAGGATCCTGTGAAGTTCAGGTTCATAGCTAGTGGAGTAAGGAGTCATACAAAGAAAATAGATCTTGCTTTTGAAGATGTCTTAAAGAAGGTTTTGAAACACATTAGAAACTGTTCTAACTTGATGTACAGAGATTTTTGGATAATTAATAATAATGCAGAAGTAATTTCTACTATACTCAAAGTTTGTCCCCTAGATATTAATAGTTATGATTTTGAAAACCTGTATACTAATCTGCCTCTATCAGATATAATCACTACCTTTAAAGAGCTGTATGCAGAATTTAAACTTAACCAATTTGTTGATGTAGGAACTTGGAACTCTTATCTCAATTGCTGCATAATAAATAACCATATCTTATATAATAATACTCTCTATAAGCAAGTGAACGGTATTCCAATGGGAACATCAACGTCCACGCATATCGCTAATCTATTCCTGTTCTTTAAGGAATATAAATTCATTAAAAATCACCCCACCTGCTCAGATAACTACCTTTACACTTTTAGATATATTGATGATCTGCTGTGTATCAATAATTCAGAAGTTATAGAGAGTGATTTTGATAATATCTATCCTAGCTCTCTTAACTTATGTAAAACCAACCACAGTAATCAGGAACTTGAGTTCCTAGACTTAAGCATTAAGCTCAACAGAGGTAACCCATCTATTAGCCTCTATGATAAAAGAGTTAATTTTCCTTTCAAAGTAATTAAATATCTACACTGGAATAATAACATTTCAACCAAAGTAATTGAGAATGTACTAATTTCTCAGGTCCTAAGAATTTCAAGAATTTGCAGCAACAATTTGGACTTCAATTACAACATTAATATACTATTAGAAAGTTTTCTAGAGAACGAAATTCCTTCTTCTTTCATCAAAAGAACTTTAAGAAAAATTATTCTGAATAATAGAGTAAGGTTGGCAGATCTGCTTTAATTTTCTACACAGTTAATAATATGATTCTGACCAATCAAAGCCGTAAGGAAGTTGGCTAGAGGATGCCTATTAACTACCTAAAGGAACCTTAGTGCTATGGATATGACGGTCCTATTAAAACAAAAAATTAAATAATATAAACAAAATCACAAAAAAAGCTTAAAAATCCGTTTATAAAAGAAAATAAAAACAAATAAAAAAAGAAAACTAGTTATTCATCACTAGGATAGCTATACTAAAAATAGTAAAACCAACATTAAAATTAATAAGATTCTGATTAATCTATAGAAGCTCACTAAGGTGATTTAATACGTGCAAAGATTATTAAATAAACTGCTCGTGTATTTTATAATATTTCTCATGTATTCTGGAGAGTTAATTCTGCTTCTGATCATACAGATCCACAGTCTTATGTTTATATATTTTTTTTTCTCTGGTTAAAATCTCCGCGCGTTGTTTTCTTGCTGTATGAGGAGGCCATCAGCCCCACCCTCACTGCCCCCCAGCGTCTAGGGAGTGGCAGAAGAGGTCAGCCATGTTCTTCTCTTGTGAGGAGAAAAGTTTTTGTAACACAAGAGGTAAGCTCTCTTCCTTGTTTTTGGGTTCTAGGTTTTATAAGTTCAATGTTTGTACTTCATGTACCTTTTCTCTGTCGTTTTTTAGCTTTTCAACTTTTAGGCATTGATTTGTCTGTTAACATTTTTGCGGGTTTTAACTCTTTCTTTTCTTTTGTAACTTTGAGCGTCTTTTGGGGTACCTAGGAACAGAAGATGGCTTAGCTTGTTCCTTTTCTATGCGCTGTCTTGCGCTGTTTTTCAAAGTAGTTAAGTTCTTAATACTAATTAATTATGCACTTAAAGCACTGCTGAAATACTTTGTACATATTGCAACCTAACTGTTTAAGGTATATAACTTTCACAAAGTTTTCTTTAGTTAATTATTATCTTTAACTTATTCTCGTTTTTGTGTTGTCATAAGTTGTAGAGTAGGGGGTTTTAGACTCAAGTTTTCTTTCAAAAATCTGTTCGTTATAAATTAACATTTCCTTTTTTAATTGCAATGTAAAATTTGATTTCTTTTGCATTGTTTTTCAGGTTTAAATTTCTCTCAAACGAACTTGGAATTTCGTTATGGCTGAAAATCATTTCTAATTATTATGTCACTCTCACAGCTTGAGTTCTCTTTAATCTTCTTCTCTCTGTTTAATAGTAACAGATGAAGAGTATGGGTCGGGCCAGGAAGGTTAATGGATGCAAGCGAAAATGTTAACTAGTGCTAGGTCATGCAACTCTAAGGAGGACATGACTTATATATATATTTTTTAAACTATTTTAGGTGGGAATGTTACTTGCATCTATGGCCTTGCAGAAACCCATTTCCAACTAGGTCATTGTGGAAGTGAGAAAATGCAGAGTTTTTGCTGGTCCTTGATAAAGCCAAGGCTCAGTATTCTTCGACACCTTCTACATTCAGTTGTTTTATTTTATTTTTACCTTTTTTCCTTTTGATCACACAGGTAGATACATAACCTTTTCTATGTTGTACTAGGTGTGAGTCAAAATTATATATGTATTTTTTTGCTTAGGTATCTTCTTTATAGAATGTGAATTCTGAATTTTCAAAACTGCTGCGTTGCGCGTTTTGATTTTCAGGTTATTTTGCACCCTTCCGTTTTAAATTCTAAAATTTTTCCTTAGTCTTCAGTTTTGCTCTTTAGTAACTAATTTCAATTTATTATTTAGCAGCTCATGCGCAAATTCTAGTTGAAATGTTTTATTATTTTTTTTTTCTTTTTTTTATATTTTTTTATTACTATTTTTTTACTTAGGGTTTTTTTTTTTTTTTTTTTTTTTCATTTTCTAATTTTTTCTTTTTAGTATGTTTTGGATGCAGCTTTTTGGAGTGTAGTTTATACTCGAGTTAGGTCTTTTCTTGGACTGCTTATTTCTAAAAAGTTTTTCCTAGTTGGTATGCTCAGAATTTGTATGTTTTGGCCCAAGTGGAGTTCTAAGGACGATGAAAGGATTGGAGGTCAGCTCAGATATTTTAAGTCCTCCCGCTCGGTTAGGCTAGCACCCTTTCCCATAGTGTATGAACTCGCTGGCAAAGGTAATCTAAAGTTATGAAATGACAAACGTTGTTTGACATGTAAATCTGCAGATCCTAACCTCTATTCTTATGTTGAGGATAATTGCTCCAACAAGTTTTGCAAAGCCTACAATACCATCTATAAGCTCACCTGTACTGTCTGCAACCTTAGCTATATTGGCCAAAGTAAAAATCCTCTTCATCTTAGGATTAATGGTCACAGGTCTCTAGTAAACAAGTTCTCTAATTCAGGAGTGAACCCCTCCACAAACGCCAACCAGTACTCTACCTTTGAATTAGAGCATTTCCATACTCATGGTTTTGACAAAGTGAAAATAGAGGTACTACATATTATCCCTGACCTCTATGCTCGGCTAGAAACTGAATCCCTTGAAATTTTGCAGCATCAGTCTCTTTATCCCTATGGCCTTAATTCCACTCTATCTGACAATAAGCATAATCAGCATAAATTTTCAATTCGTGAACTCTTCTTTCTTGTTAATAATAAGAGCTGCTCTAGAGGTAATAGAGGACAGAGGTTATTTCGCACATCAAGCAAAGTTGATTTTGCTAACTTGCTAAAAACTCTGGAAGGCTTTAAAACTGGCACTAATTTTGTTAAAAATACTTACAAAATTCTCAAGTCCTTCAAGCACTCTGTCCTTAAATGTTTTTTCAAATTCTGGAATGAAACTGCTGACCATGTTGATAAGCATGTTTTTGCTTTGGTTCTGGACATTCTTAAACATATTCTTAAAGATAAAATTTCTCTTAAAGAATTTTCCAGTAATTTTGTTACCATCAGGTTCCTAAATAAAGCCTACGATAATCTCAATGTAAGGAAGCTGTTCTACAATAATGCAATTTTTTTTCCCATCCACAGGCACCAGTCTATTGTAAGTTTTAAATATGTTAAGACCTTAGGGTCAATAGTTAAAAACTACAAACTTAACTCTTCGAGCTACATTCCTGTAATTACTACTTGTTCTTGTGATGAACATAAAGAAACAGTTCACTATGATAAGAATTACAACCATATTATCACCGGAAACTTGAGTTTTGTAGAAAATGAAAAGCTTAGGAATTTATTAGAGTATGGCTCTAAATTCAGACCTTCCTTCACAATTTCCAAAGAAAGGATTCTTGAGAGCTTCACTCAAGATGTAAATAAATACATCGTAAAAACCAGTTTAACGTACAATCAGCCTATTGAGGCCTTCGCAGAATGGAAATATAATATAATCAATAGCTTCACCGGTGAGTTGGCAGGTCTGGACTTTTGTTTCGACAGAAATCTCTTTTTCTCTGGAGAAGCTAAAAGGTCACTCTCCAAACTGCAAGACCAATTTATTTTTACCACTACGGATAAAGCTAGCAATAATTTTGCAATTATCTGTAAGAAGTTCTATTTTGAATTGTTAACTATGGAACTCAATAATAGAGTAACATACGAGCCCGTAAGTTATTCTACCAAGCAGTTAGAAAATCGGTTTAAGGCATTCTTCAAGAAACTTAAAATTCCACAAACTAGAAGATATGAGCCTGAATTTCCATTTCTTTTTGCAACGGTTAAGTTTCATAAGGATCCTGTGAAGTTCAGGTTCATAGCTAGTGGAGTAAGGAGTCATACAAAGAAAATAGATCTTGCTTTTGAAGATGTCTTAAAGAAGGTTTTGAAACACATTAGAAACTGTTCTAACTTGATGTACAGAGATTTTTGGATAATTAATAATAATGCAGAAGTAATTTCTACTATACTCAAAGTTTGTCCCCTAGATATTAATAGTTATGATTTTGAAAACCTGTATACTAATCTGCCTCTATCAGATATAATCACTACCTTTAAAGAGCTGTATGCAGAATTTAAACTTAACCAATTTGTTGATGTAGGAACTTGGAACTCTTATCTCAATTGCTGCATAATAAATAACCATATCTTATATAATAATACTCTCTATAAGCAAGTGAACGGTATTCCAATGGGAACATCAACGTCCACGCATATCGCTAATCTATTCCTGTTCTTTAAGGAATATAAATTCATTAAAAATCACCCCACCTGCTCAGATAACTACCTTTACACTATTAGATATATTGATGATCTGCTGTGTATCAATAATTCAGAAGTTATAGAGAGTGATTTTGATAATATCTATCCTAGCTCTCTTAACTTATGTAAAACCAACCACAGTAATCAGGAACTTGAGTTCCTAGACTTAAGCATTAAGCTCAACAGAGGTAACCCATCTATTAGCCTCTATGATAAAAGAGTTAATTTTCCTTTCAAAGTAATTAAATATCTACACTGGAATAATAACATTTCAACCAAAGTAATTGAGAATGTACTAATTTCTCAGGTCCTAAGAATTTCAAGAATTTGCAGCAACAATTTGGACTTCAATTACAACATTAATATACTATTAGAAAGTTTTCTAGAGAACGAAATTCCTTCTTCTTTCATCAAAAGAACTTTAAGAAAAATTATTCTGAATAATAGAGTAAGGTTGGCAGATCTGCTTTAATTTTCTACACAGTTAATAATATGATTCTGACCAATCAAAGCCGTAAGGAAGTTGGCTAGAGGATGCCTATTAACTACCTAAAGGAACCTTAGTGCTATGGATATGACGGTCCTATTAAAACAAAAAATTAAATAATATAAACAAAATCACAAAAAAAGCTTAAAAATCCGTTTATAAAAGAAAATAAAAACAAATAAAAAAGAAAACTAGTTATTCATCACTAGGATAGCTATACTAAAAATAGTAAAACCAACATTAAAATTAATAAGATTCTGATTAATCTATAGAAGCTCACTAAGGTGATTTAATACGTGCAAAGATTATTAAATAAACTGCTCGTGTATTTTATAATATTTCTCATGTATTCTGGAGAGTTAATTCTGCTCTTTCTGATCATACAGATCCACAGTCTTATGTTTATATATTTTTTTTCTCTGGTTAAAATCTCCGCGCGTTGTTTTCTTGCTGTATGAGGAGGCCATCAGCCCCACCCTCACTGCCCCCAGCGTCTAGGGAGTGGCAGAAGAGGTCAGCCATGTTCTTCTCTTGTGAGGAGAAAAGTTTTTGTAACACAAGAGGTAAGCTCTCTTCCTTGTTTTTGGGTTCTAGGTTTTATAAGTTCAATGTTTGTACTTCATGTACCTTTTCTCTGTCGTTTTTTAGCTTTTCAACTTTTAGGCATTGATTTGTCTGTTAACATTTTTGCGGGTTTTAACTCTTTCTTTTCTTTGTAACTTTGAGCGTCTTTTGGGGTACCTAGGAACAGAAGATGGCTTAGCTTGTTCCTTTTCTATGCGCTGTCTTGCGCTGTTTTTTCAAAGTAGTTAAGTTCTTAATACTAATTAATTATGCACTTAAAGCACTGCTGAAATACTTTGTACATATTGCAACTAACTGTTTAAGGTATATAACTTTCACAAAGTTTTCTTTAGTTAATTATTATCTTTAACTTATTCTCGTTTTTGTGTTGTCATAAGTTGTAGAGTAGGGGGTTTTAGACTCAAGTTTTCTTTCAAAAATCTGTTCGTTATAAATTAACATTTCCTTTTTTAATTGCAATGTAAAATTTGGATTTCTTTTGCATTGTTTTTCAGGTTTAAATTCTCTCTCAAACGAACTTGGAATTTCGTTATGGCTGAAAATCATTTCTAATTATTATGTCACTCTCACAGCTTGAGTTCTCTTTAATCTTCTTCTCTCTGTTTAATAGTAACAGATGAAGAGTATGGGTCGGGCCAGGAAGGTTAATGGATGCAAGCGAAAATGTTAACTAGTGCTAGGTCATGCAACTCTAAGGAGGACATGACTTATATATATATTTTTTAAACTATTTTAGGTGGGAATGTTACTTGCATCTATGGCCTTGCAGAAACCCATTTCCAACTAGGTCATTGTGGAAGTGAGAAAATGCAGAGTTTTTGCTGGTCCTTGATAAAGCCAAGGCTCAGTATTCTCGACACCTTCTACATTCAGTTGTTTTATTTTATTTTTTACCTTTTTTTCCTTTTGATCACACAGGTAGATACATAACCTTTTCTATGTTGTACTAGGTGTGAGTCAAAATTATATATGTATTTTTTTGCTTAGGTATCTTCTTTATAGAATATATATATATGTATGTATATACACTGGCGGAAAGTGAAAAAAGTACACCAAGAAGGAATTAGCGGACGATCATGAAATTTACATATGTTAATGGGGTCGAGCTTACGTAGGTGTGATGTTAATTTCAGGACCAATCGGTGAGCGCTTACGCCACAGCACGGCATAATTTGTGGTATTTAAGGAGTACGGCGAAGTGAATGCAATCAGTCGTCGGCGTACGGACACGTGGGAAAACCCTGAAGAAGCTGCAATGCCTGGACATGGAAGACGTATACGATTGCTGCAGTTATCGGACTTTGAACGAAGTCGTCTAGTCGGACTCCGCGAGTCCGGGTAATCGTATCGTTGTATTGCGGAGCGAATTAGACGGGAATTATCGGTGGTGGTACGATGGTGGCGTAGATGGTCCGAGGAACATTCCCACACGAGAAGACGTGGAACCGGGAGTCACAGACGGACTGATGAGCGGACCGATCGACGCATAAGAAGAGCGGCGTTGTCAAGCAGAACATCCACTGCGACGCAAATCCGAGCTGCCGTTGCACCTGAGGTGACTGTGCGAACAATCCGCAACCGTCTACTGGATGCAGGACTACGTGCACGTGTGCCTCTGGCATGTGTACCTCTGACTCCAGCCCACTTTCAGGAACGGCTGCAGTGGTGTCGCCAACATCTGCACTGGAGAACGCAATGGCGATCTGTCGTGTTCAACGATGAAAGCAGATTCTGTTTGGGAGCCTCCGATGGGCGTATGCGTGTTCGCAGACGCAGAGGGAAGCGTCTCCACCCTTCTTGCATCCGCCAGCGACACACAGGGCCTACACCTGGTGTCCTGGTGTGGGGAGCGATCAGCTATCACTCCCGTACACTGTTTGTACCGGGTACGTTGAACAGCACCTCCTACATCAACAACATCATTCAGCCCGTTGTTGTGCCATTTGTAAGGTCGGTCCATCGTGGTGTTTTCCAGCAGGATAATGCACGCCCACACACGGCACATGCAACGCAACATGCACTTCAGGGTGTGGGACAACTTTCATGGCCTGCACGTTCACCGGATTTGTCCCCCATTCAGCACGTGTGGGATTTTATGGGACAACGACTTATCCGGTCTTCACGGCCAGCCACGACCATCCCCGATTTACGCGTCCAGGTTGAGGATGCTTGGAACTCAATACCCCAAACTTACATCCAACATCTGTACGACAGACTCCATGCCAGAATTGCAGAGTGTGACGCAGTTCATGGCGGTTCAACTTCGTACTAACCATGTTACATGAAAATGTTATTTTTCAGTTTACCAGCAAATACAGCTGTATTTTGTCATAATGTTTTGATCACGTTATCCTCTGTATTCCGTTATTATGCTGTATAAATTTCGTTGGTATCAGACGTCTCCTTCTTGGTGTTCGTTTTTCACTTTCCGCCAGTGTATATATACACTGGCGTGCAAAAATTAAGGACCAGACGGTTTTTCGAATGTAACGTCGTGCAGAAGTATTCCACATCTACTCAAATCATATCATAAGATCTCCAAGATGTAAGAATATGGGACAAGTGAGCAAAACCGTCCAAACAAGGAATCCAAAGGATACAAAGGCACTTTATTGAAAAGGTAGCTTCGAGCACAACTGGACAGAAGACAAAAACGTCCATGTGATGCGACTGCCAAGAAAAATCCAGTCTTTAGTAAGGCATATGGTCACCCCTGACTGCGTTGCAGGATTTACAACGTCTGTCCATGCTGAGGATGAGGTTGTCAAGGAGCTGTTGTGGTATCGCGGCCCATTCCTCTTGTAGCGCCAATCGCAGCTGCGGAATCGTTGCTGGCGGCTGGTGACGTGCTGCCAAGCGTCCCCCGAGAAGGTCCCACGCGTGTGCAATTGGATTTAGGTCCGGGGACCTTGCGGGCCAATTCACGCGTTGAATATCTTCACTCTCCGACAGCTCTGAGACAGCCACTGTACGATGAGGTGTAGCGTTGTCGTCCATGAAGAGGAACTCAGGACTCACAGCACCTCTAAACAGACGCAAGTGAGGCAGGAGAACCTCGGTACAATAGCGGACACCAGTGACTGAACCTCCTTGGGAGATGTACTGGTGATTATGCGATGTCTCTATGTAAGTGTTTGGACCGCTTAAAATAAAAACTATTATAGGTATCAAGAGCAAATTTTATACTTTGAAGTTTTCTGAAATAATACTTTCAAGAACATCCCCCTCCTTCCCCTTTAAAAAAAAAAAGATAATTGAAAGTGATTGTCACTTTAAAAGGACCAAGTTGCAAAGCATTTTGTTGCTTCGAAAAATCACGATGAGAATTGCATAATTTGTGAAAAGTCCTCGTACAGAAAAAAATTTATTATAAACCTATTCATAAAAATAGTAAGCTCCAACAGAAAATAAGTTTACTAAATCACTCGCATTTATAACTTTTTTTTTTCATCGTCGCGCAATTTGTTTTACGATGAACGTGAATTAAATCCCCGAATGTTTCTGGCTGAATGGTTAAAGGCGCTTGTTATCATTTGATCCACCCCTAAACGACGGGAGCTCGATCATCACTGCTACGAAAGGATTATCTGGTGTAAGGGCTGAAGAGTGTAGGTTCTTTGATTTTTGCGTAGTTTCAGTTAAAATGCGGAAAAACCTGAAACGGACTTTTCTAAAATCAATGGAATTTCTGACTACAAAAAAAAATCTGAAAATACGGAAGTTAAAATAAAATCTGTATTCCGTTATTATGCTGCACTTTTAAAAACTGAGATTTCTAAGAAAGACGGGCACCTACTGGCAACTTTGCTACAAGTTATTTTCAGAAATTTTCCGTGAATTCACATCACTAATTTTTTACAGTGTAAGCAGTTGGTTAGCGATTATTAACATTGAGAAACTATTCAAGTGATGTGAAATAGACTAATAAAGTTTATTTCTGTAAGTAAAAACTACCCTATTCTGGCCTTTAGAAAGCCTAGTATTGCTTATTGAGTAATTAAAGATTTTGTTCTAGTTGTCAGCGTTACAAGTATCATAGACACTACATGATAAGTAATGTTTTAAGAGTACAGACTTTCAAGCTCATAGCATAAGTACAAATACATACCATTTAAAAATATTATAGATTCAGCTTAGGATTTCGCGTTCACCAATGCAACTTTAGGACTTCCATGTCCACAAACCAATCCGTAATAACGTTAGCAGTGTGACATGGTGAGTTGACCTTCTGATAGATGTATGGGCGTTCTTCAAAGTACGGTAGCAGTTATGGTGTAACGTATACTCTATATTCACTTTCCTTTTGATTTTACTATCTCTGGTTATTTTATTTTACTATGTAAATTATCTTCTTACTGAACGAAATATTATTTCACCCGATGAATGAGATCTGGCAATGAGTGTAAGTCATGACGTGGTGGTAGCCAGTATATATAGGCGCGTTCATCGATAGCGAAAGAGAGATTTTGTTGTTATAAGGAGAGCTTTTGTTGTTATAGGGAGATCGTTTGTTGTTATACTAGAGGAGCGTTGTTGTTGTGAAGGAGAGAGTTTCGTTTTGTGTGATTAGTTTGATTCTTCATTATTGTGAAACAAGTTGTGTGTGTGTACTTTGGATGACCAAGAGTTACATAATAAAAGAGCTTTGAGTAAGTACGTCTTTCTCAATTAATAGTTTTTGTCAGACCTCTGTCTGGCTGTTAGGTTTATATCATTAGTTTATTACCATTAACAACCAGCGTTAAGACTTTATTCATTCTAATTACTGCTGCAACATTACTACCAGTTATAAGTTTGTTCAATACTATTACTACACTACTAGCAGGAGACTTTATTCATGTTCTTAATTAACTAGTAACAAAAACCATTTGAATTCACTATTTGAAGCTTAGTACAAGCATATCATTCAGTGGCAGAAGCATTATACTTAGCTCAGCAGGAAAGCTTCATTATTATCATTAGCTAGCTGGTAGAAAGAGCTTATTCATTATAATTAGCTTAGCGGAAAGCAAATAAAGCTAATTCATTATAATGGTTATGCAAAATCGTTTAGGACGTCTAGATAGAGTTCAGTCTGAAAAGATTATTAGCTCCAAGCTGAATCATGAAAAAACAGCTCCATACCATCACGCTACCTACTCCAAACTTCATTATCGGATAGATATAAACCATAAAATAACTTCTCCCGACATCAGACACACCAAAGAACGATTGGAAGACTTGGAAGACTGTATACCGTGTAACGTACTACAGAGGTGAATCACGTGTCAAGACGACAAATCTGCAGCGATACATTCCGTCGGTGTAGTTTAGTAGGTTAGAACAACTGTTTTCGGAGCGAGGAATCGTGGGTTCTATCTCCTTCACCGACAAGCTTGAGAATTTCACAACCGTGACTCGTCAATCGAAAGCACAGTTATCCATTGATCCACCGTCCAAGATGGACGTTCCTTACACCACTCTAATCGGTGTGTGGCACTATATAGTTGAAGTGATTAGCGGCTTGCGGATGGATGCTGGACCGTAGTAATCCATGCGTGCAGCGTCCTGACTCCTGAACATTGAACTTTTGCTAACATGAGTGCCAATAGTTTCACATATGGTTTGAGTGATGTCAGACAAAGTACATTTGCATACTTAGGGAGCAGTCCTTCGTAGAGCTCTCCTGTTGCGTTCTGTAAGATTAAAAGGTTTAGCTTGTCGTTTCCTGACAGATTCAGACCTATTCTATTTTTATTTGCATATCGCATCACCAACCGTCGAACATGGAGATCTCTAGTGCCGCTAAAAATCATGTACGAAGAAATAGCTTATGTGGGGCACGCTGTTATCAATATACACTCGAAATCATTTAACTTTGTCGATAGAGATATCTTGTATTCACAGTTGTGCTGTTGTTTCATCATAGCCCGACGAGCATATTTGTAGTTGGGTTTATGTGGGATCTAATTCATCATCAATAGAGAGAAATAACATTCGCTATGATTTTTGGAAATATGAATTAATATGCTCCTTCCCGCGTAGAACTTTTCTGCTCGCGCCATTTTGGCGCAGAGCTGAA
Organism: Macrothele yani; assembly: GCA_039090855.1. Classification (NCBI taxonomy): domain Eukaryota; kingdom Metazoa; phylum Arthropoda; class Arachnida; order Araneae; family Macrothelidae; genus Macrothele; species Macrothele yani. The sequence goes on along the minus strand of CM077006.1, from coordinate 104,755,598 downwards.
GAAATAAGCATGTTTTGAGCTTGCTGACGTTCAACAACAGGAGATACATACATATCACTAAGCTGTTCTCTGATATCCAGAGGTGGGCTTCTCACAGAAAGAAGTCACTGTTGCTGTTTCAGGCGTCTCCAATTACCGCTATCTCTGCACACAACTCGAGCTTAGGTGACATCCATTACACACCTCACACAAGACCTTTTGTACTTCATACTCATTATCTTTTTCTTATGCAGGCATTCCTGAATCTGGTCTGGTTCTGCCATGATTTACTTGGCCATCCTCTGCCTTTCTTTTCTGAATAAATTTTCTTAGTAAACATCTCATCACTCATTCTTTCAACATAGCCAAATCACCTAAGAATATTAGTCTCCACTTAACTAACAATATTTTGTCTCACATTACACATTTGCAACACATCTTCATTCCTCACATGATCAGAGCGTGTCTTACCATAATCCTCGCCCCGTAAGTAACGCATCTCCCCAGCACACAAACGACTCCTATGTCTTTTCTGCAGAACCCAGGTTTCACTGCCATGCATCAGAGTAGGAACAATTACACTTTAATGTACAGCCGTTCGAGACTTTCGTGTGAAATTCTCCTAAAGCAGCTATGACTTTTAATGAAGAATTCACTCGCCTACTAATTCCACCATCTAATTTGTTGTCTCTGTCAAACATGCTTGCTAAATATGCAAACTCATTCACCTAGTCAATCTCTGTGCCATTAACACTTATCTTGGACTCAGTACGAACAGTTCCTCGCTCAAAAACCATAACTTAGTTTGAAATTCATACAAACTTCGTACATCTGGGCCAGCATACTCTGAAACTCCCTTTCACTCTCTGCCAACAGGACTGTGTCATCAACATAAAGCAATATACACACACACGAACATTGCCAAAACATTAACCAGTATTTTCCATTTTGGCATCACGCATGCACCCATCCATAAATACACTGCTGGCCACCCAAAATGCAACACCAAGAAGGAAGCACCCGATTGGCCTGAAATTCACAGCATGCGTCGCCCGCGAGAGGACATGCAAACGATTAGCATTGCAGGGCATATGCAAATCATGTGCGCCCAGCACACCACCAAGAAGCACAATAAGAAGGGTGCACAGAAGGCGGGGTGTAAGTAGTTGAAGTGTGTTGTGTTGCCGGACCTGTGAGTGGGAAGCTTCCTGATGTCTCGTCGCAGAATACGGCAGTGATTCCAGGACGTTTCGGAGTTCGACAGAGGACAAATAGTGGCTTATCGCGACAGCGGTTTATCGTACCGAGACATCGGCGCCCGTGTGGGACGACATATAGTCACAGGGAGGCGAGTATGGATTCGGTGGGTGCAGGAGGGACGGACGGACCGACGTGAGTGATTGCCGCAGCCGCGACACACCACCGAACGAGAGGACCGGCATGTTGTGTGGCGGGCATTGACGGCTCGCACTGCCACATCACGAACGTTAGCGCAGGAATTAGGGTGTGTTGCGCAACAACCTGTGTCAGCACGTACCGTTCGACGTCGTCTGCAGGAGCGGGGACTTGTCGCACGGCGCCCATTGCTCCGATTACCATTGACGTTACACCACCGGCGAGTGCGGCGGCAGTGGGCCGTTGAACGCCGCACCTGGACTACGGAATGGCACGACTTTGTCTTCCCCGACGAATCCCGCTTCTGCCTACACCACCACGATGGTCGGATCCGCGTAAGGCGGCACCGCGGCGAGAGACTGTATGAATTTTTCTGTCCAACCTTTACTTCTGATGAGGTATGTGGATGACATGTTGGTGTTCTGGCCTTATTCTTTGCCTCTCTTGAATCAATTTACTTAGTGTCTGTCTTCTCAATATTCAACTATCTCCTTTACCCAGGAACTTGAAGTTGAGAGAAAACTCCCTTTTCTCGATATTATATTAACAAGGCATTTAACCTCTAATCAACTTCAGTACTCAGTTTACAGATAACCTACGTTTATTACCTGTATTATTCCTTTCGCTTCTGCTCACACTCCGGAACATAAATCTTCTGCTCTTCGATTTTTGATTAAAAGAGATTTTACCCATTCTTCATCTCGCAAGATTCGCATCGATGAATTAAATAAGATTCAAGCTTTAACCCAGGAGTTCGGATTCCCGAGCTCTCTCTTTCACAGGTTACTCAGTAAGTTTTTTAAACTACGATTTACCACTTTGGTTTATGAAGCTCCTCTGGCTAAATTTGTTGGTTAATTGGATTTTATTCCATATATTGTTCCTCACTTGAAAAAAGTCTGTCAACGACATAATTTATCCTTTGGAATCTGTACCCGAAATATCTTCTCACTAGTTCGTAGAGACTGGGATAAAGTCAATATGTTTAACAAACTGGTTGTCTACTCCATACCTCTGACCTCAGAAGACCCAAACCGTGACTCTAAGGTTTACATCGGTTTGACACTTCAGTCGTTAAATATAAGACTGAAGGAGCACCAATATTCTCTACGTAGTGGAAACGTCACCACAGCCCTCACTGTTGCAGTCAACCAGGAAGGCTACAAACCGGACTGGCAAATTGCTAAAGTTTTAAACTCCACTGTTAACAAGAATACCACTTTTCTCTCGGAAAGCCTGTTTATTTTTAAATGTTACGATGTCTGCTGTAATACGGACTTTCCGATTTCAGTCCCAAGACCCTGGAGACAGATGGTTGCTCCCCCATGACACACTTAGAAGGTGAGACTCTTACTTGAACATGTTCTGTATTTGCTTTTGGACTGTAATTACTTCTTTTTTCTCTTAATGTAAACGGCATCACTTCTATAATTTGTATGACGTATATCACCTTAGTCACGAATACTATAGTATATAGTCGCTGCCTCTATGTGTTCCGGGGCTTTTGGGATTGAAAATTGTAAATAAATTGAGTTTTATTCGGCAGTTTTAGGGATTTGTTTTAACTTATCGTACAACAGACAGCAAACTTGTGTTCCTCATTTTCAATCTATACTTATTCATTTCTTGAATCACCTCATTTATCTTTCCATTTAAACCTCTAGTATTCCATACACCAATCTTACACTCACTCAGCCCAGATCTCTTTTTCATACGCCTTCTGCCAGTTTCATATACCATTTCCGTGGTGGACCATCCTTCTCAAGGGTGGTAGGTCCACTATATCCCACACTTTAGTCCGTTTTATGATTTCTGACAGTCATAAAAACCATAAAGGTACATCAGTGGGTGATCAGTCCACACCTAACGGTTCCAGTTGGTCGTTCCACCTAAGGATCCTGGAACATAACCCAGTGAGTTGAGGTATTTTCGCAAATGTCACACAAACCTAGCTGGTACCTCTCCAAGATGCAGGTTGCTGTACTGTGTGTCATTGTTGCCCATGGAGCGTCCCGAGGAGGCAAACCTGTACTCACTAAGACCGCCCGATACGAGAGTACACGCATTAAATTCGGGTGAGAATATAAGTATGCCAAGGTGTGTTTGAAATATATTCTGCTGATGATGTGGGACAATGATTGTCGTTTTAGGGTGTGTGAATATGAGACGCGCCCTTAAGGGCAATTTATCACATGAGTCAGACGAAAACCTTAAAAGTGCGATAAAATATTCAAAATACAGTGCCATTGTCCTGTAACTTGGCAATATTATTACGAATGACCAAAATATTTTCTTACAGGTGGTGGCATGGTGTAGACAAGCTTAGTGACGTCACAGTAGCAGTGTAAAGATGGCCGTCCCACTTGAGACATGCACCAAAGAGGAGCAACGTTATATCATCCGTTTATTTAGTAGCGAAGGCGTGAAACCGATTGAAATTCATCGTCGAATGAAGTTGCAGTATGATGATACTTGTCTGTCACTTCAGCAAGTGTACAAATGGATTAGGAAGTTCCGAAACGGCGTGAATTCTTTGACAGATTCTACTCGACCGGGTCAGGTACGCAGAGTAGTGACACCAAAGTCCATTACAGTAGTTGAAAGCACTGTGATGAGAAATTGCCAAGTAACGGTGGATAAAATAGCCGCGCTTTTGAACATCATTCATGGTTCAGCGCATCACATCATACTTGATATGCTCCAGTTCAACAAAGTGTCTGCAAGGTGGGTGCCACGCCAGCTGAGTCCAGAATTGAAACAACGGCGTGTTGATGCCTGCCAATAACTTTTGTGTCTCTTTGAAGCAGAAGAAGGCTTCCTACAGAGAATTGTTACTGGAGATGAAACCTGGGTTCACTATCATCAGCCAGAAAATAAGAGAGCGGGAAAAATGGCGCCATCTCTCCTGACCAAAACCGAAGAAGTTCCGCACGCAGCCAACTTCAGGGAAGGTTATGCTGATTCCCTTTGGGGATGAGCGAGGCGTAATTTTGGAGCACCACATGCCCAGGGGAACACTGTAAGTAGTGACAAGCATGTAGGTCTTATCAGGAATCATCTTCTAACAGCCGTCAAATCCAAACGACGTGGACTTCTGAGTGCCGGTGTCATGTTGTAACATGACAACGCTCCGCCCCATACTACCCGTGCAACGGTTACAACCATACAGGACCTGCACTTCGAGTGTCTTCCACATTGGTCGTATTCACCAGACGTTGCCCCGAGTGATTACCACATCTTTGGACCACTGAAAGATGAGATGGGAGGAAAAACTTTCCGGTCCGATGTGGATTGGAGCAGGTGGTGCGTGAGTGGTTGCACACTGACCGAAATAATTTTTTCTACAGAAATCTATGCACTTTGTAAAAGTTGGAGGACTTGCATTGCAGAAAATGGAGATTACATTGAGAAATGATACAGGTGCGTACCACTTTTGTTAAAAAAATTGTGCGAAAAAAAATATGTAAGGTTTTCATTTGACTCTCACTTGTACATGTAACCAGGCAGGTAAGCATTAACTCCTGAGGACAGTTAGTAAGAAGGAGATAATAAAAAGTTCCTCGGATGATTGGAGTGTAGAAATTCTTGGGTTAGGGAGAACACGTCTTTTTTTTTCTTCTTCTTCTTCTTCTGGGAGACGTCTTTGAGCGTCTAACGTTTAGGAAGGCTCTCGGGTTATCGTGTTGACAGAGCCTTGTAAGGATTAACTTCTAAGGACAGTTAGTAAGAAGGAGATTCAAAAAAGTTCCTCAGGAGAGGGGTGTAGAAATTTTTAGGTTAGGAAGAACACGTGCCCCCCTCCCCTTTTTTTTTTCGAGGAAACATCTTTGAGCGTCAGACGTTTAGGAAAGCTGTCGGGTTTTCATGTTGACGGAGCCGTAAGGCTGATTACGAAAAGCACGAAGTGCTGTCTGCGTCCATAAGACGGACGGAGACCAGGTTTATGAGAAGGCTTTCATTCATCTCCCAGTACGATAATTCCTAAGCCGGAGTAAATTGAATTAAATTACCTAGTTGTTACTCTTACCAAAAAGTGGTTTGGACTCACGTGTGTGATTCTATGTATCGAACCAACTTAATCCCCTCGAAAAGCTTAAAATAATAAAGAGTAACTAGCAGCAACTGGTCTGAGTTGGATAAAAACTAAACTAAAATAAAATGTGATGACTCTTGCGAAATCACCAATATAAACATTAAGGGACGGAGAAGTACCAAGGGTCGTTACAGAGGGTGCCCCGTTATTAATAGTACAGCAGTGTACATAGAGATCAATTACGTAACCCCAGAGGGAAAAAATCAAGGGGTTTACGTAGTATTTTAAAGCATTTTATATATCAATTCATTTCTCCAAGCAGGGAATTTTCTAGCAGTAAACTCGAAAGAAGCTATTACGGCGGCATTCGGTAATTATACTTGAAAAAGGGAGTTTCTAAGGGAATCGTTTATTTTGTACCGAAAGTCGTTTTAGAAAACTTAAAGGGCCTATCGTTTTATGGAATACGCCGAAGTCAGGGATATTGTCATCAGCGAACGATTCCAGACTTCTTAATTAGTTTATTGCATCAGAGACTCCATAGACCTTCAAGCTAGGGACAGGCAACACAGGTCAAGCTAAGGAGTATGGAAGGGCCAGAGCTTAGGAGTTGATGCTTTGAGAATGGAGGATTTTTAGAAAGGAGAGGGACCTTCTCCAAGAGAGCGAGAAAGAGAAACGTCTTCGGGGAAACGAGGAAGGAAGTTGGTTTCGGGACCGGGGAAGCAAAAATAATGAGTAAATGAATTAAAAGAGAAGTTAGGTAGAACGTGCAAATGGCAAGCAGAGTAAAGCAATCGTAATTAAGTCAGTAAATAATATAACTTCAGGGCATACTCAGTAAGCGAATGAAATATTAATAAAGGAGTTATTCAATAACGCAAATAACCTTAATACTTTCCAGAAGTACAAATCCTTTTTAGTATCCACAAAGATTTGCTATAAAGCACAAACATCTAACTCCGCAACAATTGTATTTTTTCATACGATTAACCCGTTAATAGTTATACCCGGTGACCGTGATAGCCATGCAGTAAGTCCGTTCGTTTGATATACCTAGTCTTACCATAAATACTGTTACAAAGTATTCAACGAAATAAGAAAAGAAATTTAAGATATTTTAATATACCTGTGAGATGACGCAAGTAGTACATTTATGAATACATGGCACCAAGGAGGTTATATTACTGGAGACACCACTCCTATCCACGCAGCATTGGCCGCCATAAGTCACCGTCCTGCCGCCCCGGTGGCGCAGTGGTCTAAGCGATGGCCTCTCATCATTCGTCCGAAAGGGGTCCGGGTTCGAATCCCGGTGAGGCATGGATGTTGTGTTTGTCTTACGGCGCTGGCTCTCTCCCTTCCCTGGAGCCAGTGACCCTAAATTAGGGACATGCGACTGCTTATATCCCATTGAGTTGCTCACGGTGGTCGTTAAACCTCCAACCAAAATAAAAAAGTCACCGTCCGTACTGTAAATGAAGTCATGAGCAGGCACGACGCAGCCGCCGAAAAGAAGCTGCTTTGAAACCAATGGGAAAAAAGCTTCTAAGCATATAAACAGATAAAATGAGTAATTCAATCTTTATCAATGATACACAAGCTTACTGTTTTATCAACGGTATAATTTAGTTCATTTTTGCCTGCTTGTGGCGTCATACCACAGATTAGCTGTGACCTATGGCGGCAGAGCCAGTGGTGTCTCCAGTAATATAACCTCCTTGTATGGCACCAATCACTTTTCAAAATGGCTTCCTTTTGCCTTCAGACAGTCCTTTAGTCTCTGTGGCCACTCATTAGTAGCTTTACGCAGAGTGTCCACAAGGAAAGCTGCCCACACCAAAGAGCGCTTGAGACTGTCAATACTGGGGGTGTCTCTTTCTGCAGGGCATGTCCTCCAGTGTGGTCCACAATTTGTAGTCCAATGGGTTGTGGTCTAGGCTACTTCAAGGCCAACCAGCTGGAGAAATGAAGTCCGGAAAATTTGCCTGAAGCCACTCCTTGGTTGACTTGGCCTTGTGGGCAGGTGCGGAATCCTGCTGAAAGCTCCACTGTCGGTTTTAGAAGAGGGTGTGACTCACATTTTTGACCACTGGCTCTAAAACCCTGTCCTGGAAAACTTTTGCGGATGTTTACACTCCTTTCTCACAGAAGTGGAGCTTCGTGGTATCCTCGTAGGAGACTCTCCACCAAACCATGACAGAAGTAGGATGATGGCTCCTCATGATCCTTGGAACTTTCTCCTGAGCTACTCGTGAGGTTGACACATACACCCTGTCATTTTGTCGGTTGAAAACAGCTTCAATAGTGAAAATGTTTTCATCGGAGAAAAGGATCTGTCTGTGGCGATTGTCTGCGTAACGCTGCAGCAAACGTTCCGCTTTTATCACCCTCTGCTGCTTCAGTTGTGGGTTGAGGAAGTGCCCTGTACGCCGCCGGTGAGCTCTCAGCCTTAGTTCACTGCGCAGCACGCTTGACATCGACATTTTTGAAATGTTTAGCTCACGAGCCATCACTGATTGTTTTCTGACAGGATTTCGTCGAATACGGGCTGCCAATGCTTTCACCAGGCGAGGTACGCTGCCGACTCTTTGTGGGGCGGCCAGCAACGGTCCCAGTCTCAAGCAACCTTTTTATGGTCCGGTAGACGAAAATTCGGCTGATTTCCAGCTTTTTCAGCATGCTGAAAAATCTCAGAAGCTGATTTTCCAACTTTGTGCAGCGCTATTACAACAACATGATTCTCATAATTACCCCACACCATGGTAAGTGCTTCACGAAACACGTGATCTCCTCTGTGACTAAACGCACAATGATTTACTAGATGCTTCATGCCTCCTGGCTGATCAGTGATGTTGCACACCGATTGCGCGCCATCTGTCAAGCGTTTATAACAGTGTTTATGCTAAGATTGGGTATCTGCAAGGCACCGTAATATTTGGGCTAAGCGCCACACCTGTCAAAAATCGCTATTTAAGAAATAGTCTTTGTAAAAGCCGCACCAACAATAAACGACGCACCGCAAAATTATGTAATCTCTTAGCCATCGATGTAAGAGCTTCGACATATAACATCCTGGTACGTCTGGATCACTATCTGAATTAATTGCATCACTATCTGGACTGTCTGCATATGTTGAAAGTCATTTTCCATAATTTCGTAATATGTTTTACGTTATTTTTGGTTATTTGACTATAGCTAATATAAAAGCGAAATGAATGACTGCATTGAAAATCTAGAATGTTCTTTCTTATCTTATTTACACTCTCTGAAAAACAACAACAACAAAAAAGCGCCCAGAAGGAATCATCCAACCGAGATGAAAATTGATATGTGTGATGCATATGTATAAGAAAGGAAATAATTGCAATTCCAGAGCAGTTTGGCCATTTATTCTGGTGGAACAGCTACACGAGTGGAACAAGTCAGTACGTTGTTGCGCCATCTCTGGCTCAGGTACAAGCCGTTACCCGGCGTGGTATAGACGCATGTAATTCACGGATACTGTTCTGAAGCATAGCATGCCAGATGGTCACCAAATTGCGGGCCAGTTCGCCGATATTCCGGGGTGGGCGTAGGTGGCGTCCCATACGTCCCAAACATGTTCGATCAGTGAGAGATCGGGCTGGCCTTGGAAGGATGTCGACATTCCGGAGGCAGACCTGAGAGAGCCGTGCAGTGGTTGGCTGGGCATGATACTATTGAAAAATTACTCCGTTATGCTACGACAGGAATAGCAACAGAACAGGGCGTTGAATGTCGTCGACGTAACGTTGAGCCGTGAGGGCGGTACGAAGGACTACCAACGGTATCCGGCTGTCGTAGGAAATGGCTCACCGGACAGTCACTCCCAGTGTGCCGTTCCACGGTAAACAAGGATCTGTGCGCTGGCCGGATCCTTTCCATGCAATTATCTTTTCCACAATATTTTTACGGAGATGTAATACAAGAATTTTTAGGCAAATTCTGGTATTACATCTCCGTAATAATATTTAGGCAAAACATTAAATCTTATTTCGCAACTTTTACTTCGCTTTTCGTGCTCCATTTCGTTTCTTTCCACGATGCGTGAGAAACTTTTAGCTTCATCACCCCAGTCAAGAAATATCAGGAAATACGGTTTGTTTACAGACGCCAGGTTGTCGCATCTTAAGAGTCTAGGCTTTATATTTCGTAGCGGCATTTGGTATTAGCAAATGTGATTTACACCTTTCGGCACTAGGTTCAAGGGTACCGAGGGGTATGCTGGAGCGACACCCCAGAGCTTTGAGACTATAACGAAGTAAATTTCTCCGTCATTTTTGGTTCACGCCGGGGATCGAACCCGAGTCCTCTTATTTCGGAACAAGTCGCTCTACCAACTGAGCTACGCAGATGTTCGTTCTCGCTGCTATCTGCCTTTATGTCGTGTGCGTCCTGCGGGGCAGGCATGTCACACCCCCCCCTCCGAAAGAGGACCGGGACCATGTGACGCTATAGGCAGTCATCCGCTGAAGAACGTGCATTTGAGAACTCCCAGTTAATCTGGTGTGTGGAATTCAACATCACACACATTTATTTTTCGAAGCGCTGAAGAAGGGATTCTCTTATTTTTCCTGTCTCGCGGTGTGGAAAGAACATCACACCACTGCGAGAACTTTAACGGCCGGGTCATCCAGGAAGTTCGGGCGCCATTGTAACGAAGTAAATTTCTCCGTCATTTCTGGTCCATGCCGGGGGTCGAACCCGAGTCCTCTTATTCCGGAACAAGTCTCTCTACCAACTGAGCTACGCAGACGTTTGTTTTCGCTGCTATCTGCCTTTAAGTCGTGTGCGTCCTGCGGGGCAGGCACGTCACAAGACTTTTGTCTTGGAACGCTGCTTTTTTAATCCGCGGGAGTGGAAGTATTCGCTGTGTGTGTTAGAAGGGGTTGGTCATCCTTTCGCTTGAGGGCAAGGTGGCGAAGGGAATGGAGAGTCTACTCGAGGAATTGGAAGCGACCGGTCGCAGAAGGGCAGGCTAGGAAACGCCTTAGGTGTTGGCCAGCAAGCTAGCCGTGGGAGTGGAGTTCTTTCTCCACATGCGCGGGTGATAGACGAGGGAACAACCGAAAAGTGAGAAGGTAACAAAAGCGATTTCGAGAGAGAAGGATTGTTTTAGAGGAATAGGGAGAAGAACTGCAAAGCTGAGGACAGCCTTCTGCAATTCAGTAAAGAAAAGAATAAAGTTCTTTAAGAGATTTAAGAGCATTGCATAAACATTATTGCTCATTGTTATCTTCAACCACGTAGGACTCTGCTCGTTATTAACAAAGAGTATGCTAAGGTTATGCACCAACACGTTAATAAACCTCCTATTATTATTATTATTATTATTATTATTTTTACTACGTTAACCTGGGAAGAACAAACCAATTTAACAATATGCAATTATCTTTTCCACTCTTTTGCTCTCTATACTTCGCTAATACTTCCTTAAAAGTGCAGCACATGACACACACTTTACACTGTAACGTACCAGGAGAGGAGATGTGACGTACCTGCCAGCAGGACGCACACGACATAAAGGCAGATAGGAATCAGAATAAAACGTCCGCGTAGCTTAATTGGTAGAGCAACTTATTCCGGAATGAGTGGACCCGGGTTCGAATCCTGGCGCGGATAAAAATGACGGAGAAATTCACTTCGTTATAATGGCGCCCGAACTATCCGGATGACCCGGCTGTTCAAAATCTCGCATTGGTGTGATGTTATTTCCACACCGCGAGATAGGAAAAATAAGAGAATCCTTTCTCCAGCACTTCGAAAAAAAAATAAATAAGGGGGAGATGATGTAACGTACCAGGAGAGGAGATGTGACGTACCTGCCAGCAGGACGCACACGACATAAAGGCAGATAGGAATCAGAACAAATGTCCGCGTAGCTTAATTGGTAGAGCAACTTATTCCGGAATGAGTGGACCCGGGTTCGAACCCCGGCGCGGATAAAAATGACGGAGAAATTCACTTCGTTATAACACTTAGTAGCTACAACGTCAGTTCAAGCAATTAAAGAGCATGACCAGTTTCCATGTTCCGTTCCTACTGATGACCACATTTCGTGATGCCAATCCCATAACTGTAAATTCCACCGTTGCAAACTCTTTACTATGAGTACGATATTTTACTGCAGCGATATGCAGTAACTTTCAGAAAAAAATACATATTTTTGCAGTGCACTGCTTTGTCTTTTCTTCTTCCTTGACTCTTAAATTTCCTTATTTATTTATTTTTTATTTTGGGACCTCCATGAGCAACTCAGTGGGCTGCAAGCAGTCGCACTTCCCCACTCTAGGGCCACTGGCTCCAGGGAGGGAGGAGAGCTGGTGCTGTAGGACAAACATTCCATTCATACCTCACCACGGGTTCAGACCAGAGATGGAAACGGGTCACCGGGTTGAGAATTTCTTGCTGGTCAAACGGGTCGGGTCAAGGTGTTCTTGACCCGATTTCGACCCGGTTTTATTTCCATTTTATTTTTGAAAAGAAAACAATATTTCAAACAACCCTTCATAGGTGTTTGAAATAATACTTCAGAGCTGAAGAGTATGATCCAGGAACTTGTTGAGAAGGGTAAAGAAATGGGGATTAAAAATGAACTTTCAGAGGACAAAACTATCATCAGTTGAGGGGAAAGCTGGAGATACCAAATTCCTACACTTACCTTGGGCAACAGATATCAAGCGAGGGTCACATTGATGAAGAAAATAATTGGCGCATAAAACTTGGTTGGAGAGCTTTTGGAAGAAACAATGCAATTTTTAAGAGCAGTACGCCGCCATCATTCGGAAGAAACAGTGCAATTTTTAAGAGCAATACGCCGCCTTAAAAATTGCATTATTCTTAAAAGAAAAGTGTTTAATAAATGCATCCTTCCAGTGCTTACGTGCGCAGCAGAGACGTGAACCTTAACTAAAATAAGACATACAAAGACTGCAGGCAACTGAAAGAAGCATGGAGAGATGCATGCTTGGTGTAACCAAGAAAGGTAAAAAAAGAAACTCGTGGATAAAGAAAATAACAAGAGTGAAAGACATCACGATCACAGTGAAATCCCTAAAATGGCAATGGGCTTAGTCATATTGCCAGAAGAACAGACCACCGATGAATAACCGAAATTTTAGACTAGATTCCAATGGACAGAATAGGACCCAGAAGAAGACCACGTGACAGATGGGTGACTGGCCCAAGAGAAACTTGGGGAGACTTTCAGACTTTCATCCAGCAGTGGATTGATATTGACGGACAATATTGATGATTATATATTCGAGTTTATATCTCAAAAAAGTTTTCTCCGCGTCAGGCCTGGATCGGGTCCAATTATGTGATGTCCGGGTCCAAACGTTTTGACCCGTTTCCAATTCTAGTTCAGACCCAGACCTATCTCGGACAAATGATTCGAATCCAACGCCTCGTATCACTCTGTCACCCAGGGGTAACTCTTAAAATTTCAAAAAGATCTGAGGTCATTTTCATATGGTAACCTTTGAGATTCGCATCCATATTTCATTATTGATAATATTAGTGTTTTGTAAATTCTTAACTTCAGATTTGTTTTTTGTTTTGTTTTTTAATTAGAGAGAAGAGAGAACTTTATACAGTGCAAAATAAAATTCGGGCTGAATTAAGGGGTTGTCTAACGGGGCCATAGCCTAGGGGCCCACCATTACCAAGGACCCAGGAGCTATGCCGCTACTCCGTAAATAATGCACAGCTTATATATTTACATATAGAAGAAGTAAAATAGTTTCAGTTTTGTCTCGTGTGATTTCTAGTTGATCACAAACAGCGGCTAGAAGACGAACAGATTTCAAGGCAGTGACTCACGAATGGTAAACGTTCCATGTCGCTGTGTACAGTGGGGTAGGCGAAACAGTTTCAGCTTTTTCACTATCATCCACCCTGTAACGTACCAGGAGATGTGACGTACCTGCCTGAAGGACGCACACGACATAAAGGCAGATAGGAATCAGAATAAAACGTCCGCGTAGCTCAATTGGTAGAGTGACTTATTCCTGAATGAGGGGATCCGGGTTCGAATCCTGGCGTGGACAGAAATGACGGAGAAATTTACTTCGTTGTAACCCCACCTCCCATCTTGCACTTGGAACTGTTAATGGGCGAAATCCACTGTGATATCACATTGCATGACAAAAATGACGTACCAAGAAAAGTATAGAATGCTAAATTATTAAAAATTCCAAGACAAAAATATCCACGAATTTTGAGCTTTTATCCATGTTCTTGTGAGAACAGTGGAAAATACATTGACTTTTAACGAAAACTCTGCAAGTATATTATTAGTTCGAAGAATGCTCTCCGAGTTAATTTTCGTGTTTTAACAGAATGAATAATGATTCTCCATCATAAGTGTTTCGGGAGCCCACTCAGATGTCTTAAGCCTTGGTAGCCAGCCCCCTCAGATGTCTTAGATTAAGGGCCCACTAAAGCCTTAACCAGGCCCTGAATAAAATACCAAGAGTTTATAACATTTCATTTATTTTTGACATTCAGTGAGTTTTAGATATACATTACTGAATCGCGATGTGTAAAGTTTTTCTCTTTTTTGTGATCTTTTTGATTTATTTCTAAGTTTGGTTATTCTTCAGATTTATTTGTGGACATTGTCACGTACTTTGCTCTTTTTGTATTTATTGTTAAGTCATATTGTTTGGGTTTATTTTTCGAGCATTTGTGTATTTTTGAAGTCATCTTGCTTTCCAACAAGAAAAATAAATGACACTGGAACATTTAATCTTTAACTGAGATCAAATTACGCACCACGAAATCCTTTTGTGTGAATATTATTAAACACGGAGGAGACAACAAGAAAGGAGAACAGGTGGTTTTGAGTTTGAGAGTATACATAAATCACAGCTTCCCGCTCATGATACGGAAACTCAAAAAACATTTCTAACCAAAGGAAGTGAATTATTTTTTGGTACTGCTCCGGTTCTGCTGTGTTTCGAGGGAGCTGCCTCATTGGATGTGGGAATGGGAATAAGGAACGAGTGAACGACAGTAGCTGAGGTCTGACTGGCAAGCACATAGATAACGGCCTCCATTAACACTCTTCTGGAAGAAGCAGATGGGACCAGGAGAAAGGTCCAGATAGCAGCGACCCCTAGCGATGATAAGACACGTCCACTCCTCAACCAAGTATGCTAATAACCAACGGAGCACTTTTTTCTTCTTATTGACTCCTTTTTACACAGGAGGAACGACGGTTTTTCTTTCCGTACATACATATATGTACATTTTCCACAAACGTTGGGAAGAAATTTTAGTTTCGTTGCTGTCGACATATTTATTTTTCTGACCACAGCAAAAACTGTTTTGAATTCAACAACCAAGAATTTTATTTGTGGTCTAAATGCAAAAACAGCCCGAGAAAAGTAACTTCATTTAAGACGATGAAGTAGGTGATTCTAAAATCAAGAATTTGCTGCATTTTGATGATTTAGTGATAATATGTAAAAGTGTGAAAACGTTAATTGAGCGTGAACAGGTTGTACTTGACGTGAACATTGATGGCGGCAAATCTAAGTCAATGAAATCTGAAAATTATTACTTTTATAATACAGAATTTTGCACTTTAGAGCATTTAATAGGTTTAAATTACTTTGGTGTGCTTATTTAAGCAACATTGGGTTGGTCTCCCAATCTGGCGTATATTTCAGAGTAAAATTTCTAGTGGAGGCTATGGCTCCATTCAGCGGCAAGGGATCTTTGTAACATGTAATGACATATGAAGTGCAACACTGAGCTCGCAGTCCAGTCTCATGCATTGCTGGCTGAGATTCTAATAAAGGCCACGGCCCCAATCGGCTACAAGGGATCTTGACGATTTGTAATGCCATACGAAGTGTCCCTAAGCACTGGACTGGCCACACAGTCTAGTGAATTGTCGGGAAATACTCACTCCTAATGGTTATGGCTCCTTTCGGATGCCATATGAAGTGTCCCTAAGCATTGAACTGTCCATACAATCTGGTGCATTCCCGCGTAAGATTCCTAATGGAGGCCATGACTCCTTTCGGGGACAAGGGATCTTGGCAATTTGTAATGCCATATGAAGTGTCCCTAAGCATTGGACTGTCCATACAATCTGATGCATTCCTGCGTAAGATTCCTATGGAGGCCATGGCTACTTTCGGGGACAAGGGATCTTGACGATCTGTTATGCCATATGAAGTGTCCCTAAGCATTGGACTGTACATGCAATCTGGCGCATTCCTGCGTAAGATTCTTAATGGAAGCCATGGCTCTTTTCGAGGACAAATGATCTTGACAATTTGTAATGCCATATGAAGTCTCCCAAAGCATTGGACTGGCCACACAATCTGGTGCATTGTCAGGGAAGATTCCAAATGGTAATGGCTCCTTTCGGGAACACGGGACCTTGACGATTTGTGATGCCATAAGAAGTGTCCCTAAGCATTGGACTGTCCATACAATCTAGTGCATTCCTTCGTAAGATTCCTAATGGAGGCCATGGCTCCTTTCGGGGACAAGGGATCTTGACAATTTGTAATGCCATATGAAGTCTTCCTAAGCATTGGACTGGCCACACAATCTGGTGTACTGTCAGGGAAGATTCCTAATGGTTATGGCTCCTTTCGGGAACATTGGACCTTGACGATTTGTGATGCCCTATGAAGTGTCCTTAAGCATTGGACTTTCCACACGATCTGCTGCATTTCCGCGTAACATTCCTAATGGATACCACGGCTCCTTTCGGGGACAAGGGATTCGGACGATTTGTAATGCCATATGAAGTCTCCCAAAGCATTGGACTGGCCACACAATCTGGTGCATTCCTGGGGAAGATTCCTAATTGAAGTCACGGCTTCATTCGGTGGCAAACGATCTTGACTGTTTGTACTGTCTGTGACGCACCTGCCCCGCAGGACGCGCATGAGATAACGGCACATAGCAATGAGAGCATATGTCCACGTAGCTCAGTTGGGAGAGCGACTTACTCCAGAGTGAGGGGACCCTGATTCGATAGCCGGCGCGGACAAACTGGCACGTTATATGTCATATGATGAAGAAACGAGAAAGGACCTAAACAACTCTAATGGCAAAGCGTTGCAAGTCTTTTATATTAAGTGTACAAGAATATTTTCACCGAGAAAGGAGTTAATTGGAGAACTGAACTTGCTGTTTACAATGCACTACAGTAGGGAGAACTGGGTGCAAACTAAATGGCTATGAAGAGAATTAGGAGTTCAAAATACACTGTAAGAGATTTTCTGAAATTCATGAGCCATTTTCAGTGATTCCTTCCGTGAATTAACGAAGCATATTTCTCATACAACCTTTTCCGTCAAATGACGGAAAGGAACCTGAATTTCACGGATTTTTCGTACGCTAGGAAATCTCAATTTTCAGAAACCTCTCCCAACTCCTTTCGTATATTACCGGAAAAACTGCGTCCTCCCTTTTTCCGTATCCATATGACGAAAACATTCTGGGAATAGGAGAGATTCGCGGGAATAATTGAAGTTTGGTTAACTGGTAAATTTCAATCGTCTGTCAGAATAACTAACTTAATTTGAAGTTCTGTAGCGAAATCAGATATTGCAAATAGCATATCTGATGAACTTTGGTTATTGCTGCACATGATATTTTGTTCTCCCCTCCCCCAATTTGGGCACCAGCCATTATACAGGGTATCCGAGAATTATTGGGCACATTACAAAATTATATAAAACAAAACATTAAACAGATAGAAAGAAACTGACTGTACTAACTTACAATGTAACTACACAAGTTAACAAATTTTGATGTGAGATCCCTTGGTTGCTCGTTGTACGTCCAAGCGATATTCTATTTCATGCCATGTATTGGCAAACATCTGAGGGGTTATAGAATTAATAGCAGCTGTGATACGCTGCTTCAGTTCCTACAAATCAGTACAAGGCGTCTGATAGACACGATCCTTCACATAACCCCACATGAAATAATCCAATGGAGTTAGATCTAGAGAGCGAGGAGGCCACGGAATGGGACCACCACGCCCAATCCATCTGTTGGGGAAATGCTCATTTCAGCACTGACGTACACACGTTGACCAATGCGGAGACCTTGTTGGAAAACGACGTTGTCATATCTTTTGATCTGGGGTATAGCAAAATTTTCTAGCATATCCAAGTAAATGTCACCATGTATGTTTTTTTCGCAGAAGAAGAAAGGGCCAATCACTTCTGTTTTTGATAGGGGCACCACACAATAACTTTTGAAGAATCACGTTCCAGTTCAATAGCAGCATGTGGCGGTTCACTGTGCCCCATATCCTACAGTTGTGACGATTCACAATACCTGATACATGAAATGTGGATTCATCACAAAAAATTACAGTACTGAGAAAGTTTTCGTCGTTTTCTACTCGATTCAGCATATCCACAGCGAAATCGTATCGCAGAGTGTGATCATTTACATGCATCTTTTGCACTATTTGCATTTTATAAGCATGAAACTTTAATTTATTGTGCAAGATATCGTGAACTGTCGATTTCAGAATGCACAGTTCTCTACTTGCTTTACCAACGGATTTTCTAGGGCTTCGTCGGAAACTTTCATTAACTTGGTCAACCACCTCACCGCTGATGCTAGGCCTACTGGCTCCTCCACGATGCTCCACATTGCCAATTTCTTTAAACTGTTTCATCCACCGCTTAATTGAATTCGTTGACGGAGGATTACAACCATATTCTAAACGGTACCGTCTTTTAACTTTCATGACAGACTTTAATTCCGCAAGCCATAACATACACATCGCCTTCTGCTGTACGGATGACATGATTACTGATTGCGCATTTCTCATACATTCTTCATCAGGTCACGCCTAGTGCCATCTATCGGATTCTGGGAATAACAATTCTGCAAAACCAAAATATAGAAACCGTGTTAGTAATACGTGTCATAGAAAAACAGACAATGCTCATAGTTTTTCTGTATATAATTTTGTAATGTGTCCAATAATTCTCGGACACCCTGTATATTGAGTTAACATAGACTTGGTTTTTTAAAATTATTGTACAAGTGATTGTACGATTTCTGTGTACTAGTCTTTGGAGCGATTAAGACAAAAGCTATTAATAGTTATCAAGAGAATTTTATATTGAGAAGTCTTGTGAAATAATACACAGTGGAGTCACATTATTGTGACCACCTCCTACTTTTTACGTTAACAGCGCTCAGCCAATAAAAGAAACCACGTGTCGTGAGCTGGCTTGGAGGGTATGTAAGGTGTAGTGTAGGCATTCTGAAAACATATCACTCGTTGCTGTCATGGATAAAATGAGCGGTTTATTAGATTTGCAAAAACGGGTGATTATCGGTTTTCGGGCCAAGGGTGGCAGTATTTCTGAAACAGCGCAGTTTGTGAACTGTTCGCGTGCTGCTGTTGCTAAAATGTATCGTGATTGGAGAAAAGACACCATTGCGAATAAGTGACGTGCAAACTGCGGAGCACCACACGCCATTGATGTGAGAGATGAACTTCGGCTTCAAAGGTGAGTGAGGGCAGATCGACACGCTACAGTGGAGTAACTCACTGGCCGAATGAACCAGGGGGCTACCGGAAGTGTGTCTAAAACGACAGTTCAGCGAACCCTGCTGCGCATGGGGCTCTGATGCGGACGAATGGTCACTGCACCTATGCTAACGAAGGTGCATCGGCAGAAAAGGCTTACATCTGCACGGCAGTATTGGAATTGGACCTCCGCTGATTTGCAAAGGATTGCCTTCTCCGACGAGTCATGTTTTCTGCTTCGTCCAACGGATGGACGTTGGTGTATAAGGAGAGAAACATCGGTGAACAAACACTCTTCAACTATTTCTGGAAGAACACAAGCTGGTGGAGGCAGCGTTATGGTCTGGGGAATGTTTTCACGGCATTCTCTGGGTCCACTCATACCTGTGGAAGGCATGAGCCCATTCGTTATGAATCTATTCCTGCAGACCACGTACACTCATACATGCTGATTTTCTTCCCTAGGGCGGATGGGATTTTCCAGAACGACAATGCAACGTGTAAAACAGCTAGAAATGTCCGAAAGTAGTTGGAAGAGCACGATGAAGACTTCAAAGTACTTCCCTGGCCCCAGAATTCCCCAGACTTAAATCCAAAATACTTTGGATAAGTCCGCCTACAGGAAAATAAAATTATTGGGTTGGTGCGAATGAAATGTCCGGCGCGAACGAGCAGTGGAGACAGGCCCCAACCACAGCGGAATGGAACCACCCACAGGTGTTTTGGGTATTACGTCACACAGTTACTATAAATAGCTAGCACGTGTGTGAAGAACAAAGTTCAAGCGCGGTTTGTTTGGTCGTTTCGTGGCTTGCAAGGGAAACATGCCGACGCCGGATTTGAGTGTCATCTTCCTGTATGAATTTAAACTGGGCCATTGTGTAGGAATTGCCGCTCGAAAAGTTATCAAAGCGTTTGGGGAGAATACAGCCAACGAACGAACCATTCGGCGATGGTTTGTGAAGTTTCGAAGCGGAAATACGGACCTGCAAAACAAAGCACGTGGTCACAGGGCCGTATAGCCAGGGAGGGCCAGACCGGGTTGAGCCCGACCTATGTTTCCTTTTGCCCGTCCTAGCGACTCACACAACAGTATAGTGCCCGACCTCTTTTACATCTTTTGTCCGACCACTTTAAATTCTTCGCCCGATCTCAATCATCAGCCGCTCCTCCCAGCTTGCTTGTCTGGCTACGGGTCTGCGTGGTCACCGACCTATTGTTGTTTCTCACGATGTACTGTTACGTGTGGTTGTAGTGGACCCTCGAAAAACGTGTCTTGAGATAGCGGCAGAGGTAGGTGTCCACCACACGACAGTTGTTCGGCATCTGGCTGCGCTGGGTAAGGTCAGAAAACTGGACATACGGCTGCCGCATGAGTTGACAACTGCCAACAAGAGTAGGCGCATGGAAGTCTGCACAGCGCTGCTTGCCAAGAATAAACAGGAAACTCGAATCGTCACCTGCGACGAAAAGTGGGGCCTTTATGGTAATCAAAAACGATTTGCGCAATGGTTAAGCAAGGCACAGCCTGCTGAATGGCATCCTAAGCCATCCCTACGCACCAAGAAGATGATGCTCTTTGTCTGGTGGCCCACAGATGGGATAATTCCTCGGAGTTTCTTGGCAAAAGGCCAAGCCATCACTGTAGAACGCTATCGTGCTGAATTACACCAGATGCACCTGAAATTTCTGCAGAAACAACCCGCTTTGGTCAACAGACATGGTGTGCTTCTGCTCCAGGACAACGTTCGCCCTTATGTCGCACAACGAACGATGCTGACAACTAAGTACCTTGGGCTATGAAGCACTGCCTATTCCCCGGACTTGTCTCCGACAGACTACCATCCGTTTCGTCGCCTGGATCACTTCCTGTCCGGGAAACCGTTCACGACAGACGAGGTTGAACGTGCAGTTGATGACTCCTTCGGGTCCCAGCCACAAGACATTTTTCGTTCTGTGATCATTTCCTTGCCGGACAGATGGTAACTATGTGTTGATGCCGAGGGGGGTTCTTTTGCCTACGTAAGTTGTCCTACTTTTCCGTTCTCGCCGTTCACATGCGCTGGTCCTTTGCCGGGCATTTCGTTCGCACCAACCCAATAGTACAAACATATTAAAAAAAATGATAAGCTCCAACAGAAAATAAAATGTCTAAAACACTTGCATTAATAAAAATAAAAAAAAATAAAGAAATCCATCATCACTAAATTAGTTTTACCTTGAACGTGACTGCAGTTCCTAAGACTTTCTGGCTCAGTGGTTAAGACGCGCGGCTCGAGTAGACCTAACCCAATTGACCTGAGTTTGAACCCAACCACCGGCGCTAAGGGATTCTGAGGCGTTAGGGCTGAAACTTGGTCGTCTTCGATTTTGCGAAATTTCTGTAAAAATACAGAAAAACTTGAAACGGACTTTTCTGAAATAAGCGGAATTCCTGACTACGGAAAATCTGCGAAAATACGGAAGCTAAAAAAAAAAAATTGGGGACCTTTAAAAACGGAAATTTCGTTAAAAGACCAACACTTACCGGCAAATTTGCGGAACATTATTTCCAGAAATTTTCTGTGAATTCACGCTACTTAGCTTTTACAGTGTATGAGAATGGTAAGAGTAATATCTGAAAAAAAAAAAGACCCCTAAACTCTGAGTTTGAAAACAAAGAGGAAAAACAGAATTAGTAGCATAGAATTTAGAACAGAGCTGAGTACTTCTTCAGTATAGAAAAATTTAAGTAAAAAACGATTGAAATGATGCGGACGAGTCGTTAACTTGGTTTTTTCTTCCAGGTTAACGCAGTAAATTAAGAATAATAAATAGGAGGTTTATTATCTTGTTGGTGAATAATGATAAAAATGACACTCTTTCACCTCGGGGTTCGTAGTTAGAGTTCGGCATGCAAACACCAATGTGATATAAACACTTGATGACGAGCGTATCCGCAGTGCTAAAATATGATTAGTTCATTTTTTTAATTACTATCAACAGAGTGTCACGTGGATGGTAAAACAATATAAAACATGTGGCTGGTCGATCCCCTACGAAACGTGCACGTTTCAACTGTAATAAGAAGAATAAGAAGAATACGTCACTGTTGGAACAAGAACAAGCGGAAGAAGTAAATATGGAACAGCTTGGACATTCAAGAGCCGATGATTTCCGATCATATTCCAGTTTCGAAACACATGACCTTCCATTGGAAAAAGATCAGCCTACAAAAAGACCATTCCGAGCAGCTAAGGCGAAGAGCATGGAAATAATGTCCGACGTTATTATAACCCTCAATGAATCTATATCGGAAGAAAACCTCGATCAAATGCGGCGAATAAATAGACAGCGATGAACAACCAATGTTACCATGGGGTTCCATGAAGAACCCCATGTTAACATTTATTGTTTGGTGTTTCATGTTCGGAAATAACAAAAACAATTAAAAAAAATTTCTTACTCTAACACAAATAAAAAATTATCATTCACCTTTCTTTTGATGTTTATTCTAAAAAAAATGGGGTCATTTGTCTCTAATTCGTCCATCATTATTAATCTTGATGGTTTAGACTTAGCATTACAATACTCGGAAATAACATACCAAAATATATATTCTTTTGTGCCCTCAATCCCCCTTTACCCGAGCGATGCTCTGTGTTCCTGATATTTGCCCTTACGCGTCATAACGCGTAAAAATGGTTCGATTTCGATGAAATTTTAGTATGTGGTAGGGAATCATCTGGGGACGAACCCTATTGAAAATGGGTGAAATGGGGTCAAAGGTCAGGACATAGGATCGGGATCCATTCCATTGCCTTTATGCGTTATAACTCACGTAAAAATGTTTCGATTGAGACAAAACTTTTCATGTTGTTCCGGAAGTATACTTCACCGTTTCTGTTAAATATCATCAAAATGGGGTCAAAGGTCTGGTCAGAAGAGCGAGATTTATTCTACAGCCATTATCCTCATAACTTGAGTAATAACTTGAATAATGATTTCTGGTATGTTGGAAAGTGTATCATAATCAATGCACTACATGATTTTACTAACTTGTTACACTGAAGAGCAATTGAATTAGAGATACCTTTTTAGTAACGTGTAGCACCGCCTTTCGCCTTGATGACGGCGGCGATTCGTCTCGGCATGGACTCGACAAGACACCGGAAGCGTTGGGAAGCCATACGGATCCAGACCCCTGAACAAGCTCCCACATTTCACGAAGATTTGATGAAGGGGGGGGGGGTCAGAGCCTCGAACATTTCTCTCGATGACATCCCAGATGTGCTCGATGGGATTGAAGTCAAGTGACCTAGCTGGCCAAGGAAGCGAGGTCACGTCGGTGGAGTGTTCATCCAACCATTCGGATACAATTCAGGAGCGATAGCACGGTGCATTGTCTTGTTGCAGGATGAGGTCCCCAGTGGGATGTTGAAGACGAACGAACGGGAGCAAATGGTCGTCCAGGATATCCCGGTAACGTTGACCTGTGCGGGACGATGTCACACGTACCAGGGGTCCCATTTCAGTCCACGTAAATAGTCCCCAGACGAGAATGCCACCCCCCACCAGCTTCAAGAGTACCCTGCTGGCAAGCAGGATCCATCGCTTCATGTGGTTTGCGCCGTACTCGTATCCTGCCATCCGCATGTACCAATGTGAATTTCGACTCATCAGTCCAGGCAACATTTTCCCACATGTCTAGGGTCCAGTGGCGATGTTCCCGCACCCATGCTAATCTTTGCACCCTGTGATGTGCGGTCAGCAGCGGTACTCTCGTGGGGCGATGGCTTCTGTACCCCATAACGAGGAGATGGTTCTGGATGGTGTGGCTGCTTACATGTTTCTGTG
Organism: Macrothele yani; assembly: GCA_039090855.1. Taxonomy (NCBI): domain Eukaryota; kingdom Metazoa; phylum Arthropoda; class Arachnida; order Araneae; family Macrothelidae; genus Macrothele; species Macrothele yani. Next base: position 104,731,797 of record CM077006.1, on the reverse strand, counting down.
CACCAGCGTTAAATTGCCGAGTGATTTCTTGCACTGTGGCCCGTCTATCCGCTGTTACAATGCGAGCTAGCCGACGATGACTTCGCCCATCCACACGCTGTTGTCCACGGCAGTTGGCCCTTGCAGGGATGGTTTTACCGGATTCGATGTACTCACGGTGCACACGTGACACAGTGGCTCGTGAAAATCCCAGTGCCTGCACGACTTCCGAGATGGAGTGACCCATTCGTCGGGCCCCGACAATTTGCCCACGATCAAATGCGCTTAGATCCTTCGTCTTACCCATACTGCGTCCGACTCTTACTGATTCCCGTCGCATCAGTCCTTATATTGTCGGATCGCTGCATACGTTATGTCGTTTCCGTTTACAGGGCCGCCCACAGCGCCACATTTGCATAACGTCAGCTGTCTCTATAATTCAATTGCTGTTCAGTGTATATCATAGATCAGGCACGTATCCAGGAATTTTGTTTGGGGGGGGGGAGTCCGAATTCGAGCAAAAACTAAGAATAATTTATATATAGCAGATGTAGGTCGCAAGTTGTGTTGATTATATGCTGTTGTAACCTGCCGCAGCATGCATAATGTACATATTACAATGCCACGTCTCTCGGGTAAGGCAAGGGGAACCCTGAGATTAGAAACAAATTTTCAAGCTGATGTAATAGAAATAAAACAATAAATTAGGGTTGCTACTAGGAATAAAATGCGAAATTTATAGAAAGATATTAAACTGACAATTTAAATTGCACAGAAACTTGCGTTGAAGATCATCCACAAACAAACCGTTCTATACTCATTCATTAATTTTAATAGACTACATACAGAAGCTTAGGAAGTTCTTTACTGCCTTTATTTAATGTGTAGGTAGCCGTAGGCCCAGGCACTGGCACAGGTTCAGGATAGGGGCACGTGTGTGTGTGTGTGTGGGGGGGGGGGGGGGCGGTTGACCCTGCCTGCCCCAATTAGAGATTTGTTTATCGCTTCCTCAAAAATAATTTTGTGGACAATTTTTTAAAAAATCCACGTTTTTTGTTGTTAGGTAAGCTTTGGAAGGGGTCTGGACCCCCTCCTTGGATACGTGCCCGTCATAGACCTGTGTTGACTATAACAAATTAAATAAACGCTTTGAAACCATACTCGAGCAGCTCATTTCAACTCTCCGATCTGCAAGTCGTTGTCTAATATTCCAAACTGACGGCTCAATCAGAACCGAGCATACCTGGCCTTTTTTTTTTTTCTTTTTTTGAAGCAAAGAAATAATTATTTTTTTCATTAACTAGGGGCTGCGCCTCTAGGCTCGCTACGCTCGTTTCCAGAGTAGCGCTCGGGCCCTGCAGCCCGATCTCCAAGTATATCATCATCATCATTGTCAACCATTATCAATCCACTGCTGGACGAAGGTCTCCCCAAGTTTCCTCCACAACGGTCTGTCTTGTGCCAGTCTCCTCCATGTCACTCCCGCATATTTACGAATTTCATCCACCCATCTCCCATGTGGTCTTTTTCTGGGTCTTTTCCTGTCCCTTGGAATCCAATCTAAAATTTCGGCTGTCCATCTATGGTCTGTCCTTCTGGCAGTATGTCCAGCCCATTGCCATTTCAGGGATTTAACTCTGATCATGATGTCTTCCACTCTCGTCATTTTTCGGATCCACGAGTTCCTCTTCTTATCTCTCCTGGTTATACCAAGCATGCACCTCTCCATGCTTGTTTGAGTTGTCTGCAGCCTTTGTATGTCTCTTTTAGTTAAGGTCCACGTCTCTGCACCATACGTAAGCACTGGAAGGATGCATTGATCAAACACTTTTCTTTTAAGACATAATGGCATATTGCTCTTGAAAATTATGCTGTTTCTTCCAAAAGCTCTCCAGGCAAGTTTTGTACGCCGATTAATTTCTTCATCAATGTGACCCTCACTTGATATCTGCTGTCCAAGATAAACATACGTGTCTGTTATCTCCAGTTTTTCTCCATCAATCGATAAATCTTCATTTCTTGTAAAAGCATTGAACATCACTTTTGTCTTCTGAAAGTTCATTTTTAATCCCACTTCTTTACTCTTGTCAGCAAGTTCCTGGATCATACTCTGCAGCTCTGATGGGGTAGTTGCAAAAATGACTATGTCATCAGCAAAACGAAGGTGGGTTAGATAATCTCCATTAATCTTTATCCCTTTGTTTTCCCAGTTCAGTGATTGAAAGACATTTTCCAATGTGGCATTAAAGAGCTTCGGAGATATGGTGTCACCTTGTCTCACTCCCTTTCCAATTTTTATGTGTGTTGTATTTTCAAACAGCCGAATCTTTGCACTTGCAACATGAAACAAAAACTGGAAAATTCATATAAATTTAATTTTTTATTGCATGTCTAAGCAAATAAGGCTTGTTATTCCGAAATTTCAGAGTTTTTTTACTGTCGTTAATTTTTGGAACGTCGGACTTTTATCGTTTGAACTTATAGCACTTACTAAATTTACCACTAAGGAAAACAAGCGGTCCAAAAAGCATTTCCGTAAACCGTTATGCTAAACCGTTAAGGTGGACGTCAAGTACAATTGCTTCCTATACTTCCAACGGAAAAACTTTTGTATACATTTCCTTCACAATTATTGTGTTCCCAACGATGAAAATTTTAAAATCGATTAAAATAACTTCATATTATAACTTGGAATACTTAATATTTTCTAAAACATAAGCATAATTATATTAAAAATCAATAACTTTTCCTTTGGTGGTGTTGAAACCAGAAAAAGATGGCGCGACCTGTACTTTGATGACGTCAGTAGACAAACAAATGTTGAATTGCATAATTATGGTTTATGTTTTAGAAAATATTAAGTATTCCAAGTTATAAAATGAAGCTCTTTTAATCGATGTTCAAATTTTCATCCTTGGGAATGCATTCATTGTGAAGAAAATGTGTACAGAAGTTTTTCCATTGGAAGTATAGGAATCAAAATTACTTGACATCCACCTTAAACAACTGAGATAGCTTTACTAACAAAACATATGTATAACAAATTCTCTGCGTCACAGCAGGTCACGGGACCAGAACGTTCCTCTGTGGTTATCGTTAAAACAGACAAACGGTTCGTTTCTTTACTTTGCGTCTTTAAAAAATGCTTAAAAATCAGAAAAAGACTTTTTCTTAATTTTTTTGTAAAAAAGGGACAATAGTTGTAAAAATTACAATGCGTTATGATTTATAGTTTGCCATACATCCGTTTTTCTAAATGGATCCCATCGCGAAATAAGGAATGTTGTGAAATTTAGAAATTTAATTTCTCGTAAAATAAATCAAAATTCAAAAAAAGGGTGACGAGGTGCAAAAATTCGGTCGTGGCACTACATGCCTACAAAGTTTCGTGGTTCTGTTGCTGTGAGCGTGTCCGGAACGCGACCTGTTAGCACTTTTTTGCTTACCTTAAGTTTGAAATACAATAGCTCTTGAAGTATCGCTAGAATCGAGAAACGGGTTATTTCAGCGTGTTCTCCAAACAATTTTCTATAAATGATGTAAATTTCATGTTTTTGTGTTCAATACGTTTTGCGCTGCGAGCTAGGAAAGCAAGAGTGTCGCAAAATTTCTAAAACAGCGGCGGCAGTTACTTTCCTTTTTAGAATAGAAAGATTGCAGGATGATATGTGGAACAAAGTTCACACACTGTTAGAAGAACCCAACGGCCAGTTGATCCGTATTTGACAATGAGAAATTCACAAATTTGTTGGGGGGGAGGGCGGATATCGACGAGCGCCTCCTTGCTCCGCAACCGATTGCTCTCACCGACTAAACTACACCGACGGAACTGCAGATTTGTCGATTTGACACGTGTTTTACCTCTGTCGAGCGTCACAATGCATTAGCACACTTTCTGAAGTCAAAATTGCTTGTGCTATTACGGCAGTTCAGCTGTGTTTGTTTCTACGAATATGAATTACCTTTCAAAAAATAAAAAAAAATGAAAGAAAAAGTACGTTTCTTCTACATGATTTCCTAAGAAAATTCGAGGGAAAAAAAGTCTGGCTGGTGAGGGGGGGGGATATTCCATTCGAGGCGAAGATGGCCTGTTATAATGTTAGATCAGCAGATGCCGTGAAGAGTATACTTTTTACTGTTTACCAAAAAATGTTCCTTCCCGGCGTGTATGGTAATTGGAAGCTGCGATATGTGTGCGCCTGTGTTAGCACACACAGCAAATGAAAAGAGAAAGCACCCTAAGTGGTGTTCCATGTAAATCTTCTTGCACCTGGTCCACAATTCATTGATCACTAAGGCGTTAATTTATATTCGAGGGGCGCACTCCCTCGAAACTGGTGGGGGTAGAATCTCACGTCTCCGTCGTACATTTGGGCGCGCGTGAAAGTATCGTTAGGGAGGGTGGTATGCTAGCATGATAATCCTCACGATAGGAGGCTGCCTCCTGCGGTCCCCTTCTCCTTCTCTCTCTTCACACACACACGCGCGCGCTGAATTTCTTTCTATTGTTTAACGATGCGAGTCACGCAAATATACGTAAGAGAGGGGAAGGAGAAGAACATTTTGTAATTGCCTCGGCTGTGATACGCGTACGGAAACCCATTCCGGTAATTTATTGCAATATAATTTATTCTTCGATGCAATACTTGATGCCGAAATTATCTTCATCAGTGCGTAGGTGACCAGGGCATTTCAACATCGTTTCATGAGTGAGAAAAGAAGTTGAATGGTTAACAGTGTAACAGAACACGGGCATCGCACAAAACGAAGCCCACCCTCTGAGAAAGGACGTGAGAGGAGAGACAAACGAGAATGCATACTGCCAGCGGAGCATTCCAAATTTTCGTCTGGTTAGAATTTTCCCCAAAATCCTCATGGCATTGTGATGTGTCTCGCCGAAAAATACTGTTACGGAGATTTAATACTAGAATTTTAGGCAAATATATTAAATCTCATTCCGCAACTTTTATTTCGCTTTTGTGCTCCTTTTCCTTTGTTTCCACGAAGAGTAAGAAAATTTTGCTGTATCTTCCAGCTATGAAACATCGGAAGCACGGTTTATTTAGAGACGCCAGTTTGCCTCATTTTAGAGTCTGCTCCTTTGTACTTTGTTGACGGATTGGTATTGTTTTGTTCATTTGATCCTTTGCCTTCTTTAATTTAATTTCTACCTTGATGCTTTGTATAAGCCGAAGCCGGCGTTTTCCCCATGGTTTTTTGTGGGGGTAAAGGGGTGAGTTTCCGTGGAAGCAAGGGGGGATGTGGCTAAGGCAGTCGATTCTAAGAATTGAAAGCAAGCGGTCGCGAGGAGGACGATGGCAGGAAAGGCCTGAAGTGCTGTGGAAGCAGATCTTAAGCTTACCGCGGGAATGAAGGTATTCTCCACAGCACGAAACAAGTATCATGCAATGCATTGATTTCGATACGCTTTCTAACATACCAGAAATAATTACTCAAGTTATTACTCAAATTATGAGGATAATGGCTGTAAAATAAATCTCGCGCCCATGACGTGACCTTTGACCCCATTTCGATCACATTCAACAGAACCGATAAAGTATACTTCCGGAACAACATGATAAAGTTTTTGTCTCCATCGAAGCATTTTTACGTAAGTTATAACGCATAAGGGCGATGGAATGGATCCCGATCCTATATCCTGGCCTTTGACCCCATTTCGCCTATTTTCAATAGGGTTTGTCTCCAGGTGGTCCCTTACCACATACTAAAATTTCATCGAAATCCAGCCATTTTTACGCAAGTTATGACGCATAAGGGCAATGGAATGGATCCCGCTCCTATGTCCTGACCTTTGACCCCATTTAGCCCATTTCAATAGGATTCGTCCCTACCACATACTAAAATTTCATCGAAATCGAACCGTGTTTACGCAAGTTATGACACATAAGGGTGGTGGAATAGATGCCGCTCGTATGTCCTGACTTTTGACCCCATTTCGCCCATTTTCAATAGGGTTCGACCCCAGATGGTCCCCTACCGCATACTAAAATTTCATCGAAATCGAACCATTTGTACGCGAGTTATCGTGCGGACGGACAGACGGGCAAAGCTGGAGCATATACGCTTCTTCAACCTACGGTTGGAAAGCGTAAAAAATGACCGAAGAAAGATTTAGGGAAGGAATTCTTAGTTTCAGAGAAGCAGGGAGGAAAAATAACTAAGCTAATTACAACCGTTCCATGCGATTAAGCAAAGAAAAGAGTAAAGTGCTTTATAAGAGATTTAAAAGGATTGCAAAAAATTATTACTTATAGCTATTTTATTATCTTCAACCACGCAAGATTTTGCAAGTTAAAATAAAGCACCTAACAATACACTGTTATCATTCCCGCCCAGCAAGCCCCATGGGAGTCCTTAATTGGGGAACATGACATTCAAGCCCCGGTCTGACTATGACTAATAAACATACACAGTCGTATCAGAATAATATGACCACCTACCTAAAAATGGGAATAACCACCCTTGGACCGGATAACAGCGGCGAGGCGGCGTGACATGGTTCAATGAGGCCATGGAATGTTTCCCGATTGTCTGGGAGTTCTCAAGTGCACGTTCTACAGCGGATGGCCGTCTGCGACGATTCGTGGTCACGGCTGACCCGTGGGCCATGCCCCGGCCCTCTTTCGGGGGGAGGGGGAGATGTGACGTACCTGCCAGCAGGACGCACACGACATAAAGGCAGATAACAGCGATACGAACGTTCGCGTAGGTCAATTGGTAGAGCGACTTATTCCGGAATAAGGGTACCCGGATTCGAGGATTCGAGCCCCGGCGTGGACAAAAAATGACGGAGAAATTTACTTCGTTATAAGTGCTCTATGGAATTGAAGTCGGGCAATTTCGCCGGCCTAGGGAAAACGGAGACATCGCTGTCGTGTTCCTGGAACTATTCACGCACCCTTTTAGTGACGTGGCACGGCGCATTGTCCTGTTGATAGACACCATCACCACCACCAGGGTAAATGTCCAACATGAAGGGATGCATGTGGTCAGCGAGGATGGACAGTTAGCCATTGGCGTTCAGGGATACATCCAGTGGTACCAGGTCATCCCAGGAAAACATCCCCCAGACATGCGCACTGCCACCGCCGGCCTGTACTTGAGCGACAAGCGTGTCCGGGTGTTGGTTCTCATGTGTCTGACGTCATATCCGCCACCGCCCGTCACTTCTGTGGTGTAGAAACCTCGATTCGTCGGAGAAGGCTACCTTTTTCACTCTTTCACTGTCCAATGACGGTAGTTCCATGCAAACTGCAGGCGTTGTTGTTGATGGACTTGAATAAACATGGGTGCCTTGGCGCAGCGTCGACTCTGGAGACCCATACGTAAAAGGGTTCGCTCTACTGTTTCGGGGGACACGTGTCTGCGTCTCACAGCGTTCATTTGCGTATTCAGTTGCTGCACTGTTGCGCTTCGATTGCCCCTTTACCAATCGACGGAGGTGACGCTCCCCTCTAGAGTCGATGGCTTTTGGGCCTCCACAGTTATGACGTCGGAAGGTACTCGGTGTATCAGCGGTCCATTCTTGGTACACCCTTACTACAGCACCTCGCGAACAGTCCACGAAGTCTGCTGTTTCTGAGATGCTTCCACCCTCGGTGCTGTAACCGATGATCATTCCTTTTTGAACGTGCGTCAAATCACGACCTCTGCCCATTGTGCTCACGCTACGCACTACGACTCATCTGTCCTGGCTAGCCGCTTAGATCTCCGTGTGGTGGATCTTGTCACGTGCACTCTGTGATGCACCTGTACCCTGTGGTTCCAGGGGTGGTCATATTATTCTGATACGTTCGTGTGTATTTCAGTGTGGCCCGTTTACAAAAATGTTAGAAAGGAAAAATTGAAGATACAAATTTGCTGACTAAGAAGAAACTGTCAACTGTTAGTCGCTTTTGCAATAATATTAAAAAAGAACAGAAAAGGAAATAGTGTTGACTACAAGATACTAATATCTCCATGCGATTCATGGAGACAAAACGTTTTAGCGTCTCACCTACTGGGCAAAATGTCGCCCCGCGTTGACGAAAGGAGCGCTCGCTGCCGAGAGGGTACAATGCACCTCTTAGTAGCGAGCGTCCTTTTTTTGTTCTAACATGAAACTTTCTTTATTTCTAGCATGAAGAAAGCTAGTCTCATTCCATTGAAAATGACCTGAAGGAAATGTGGGTGGATTCTGTTGTGACTTTACTGAAACAGAGAATGCGATTCCCTCGACTGTAAATGACATCTCTCTCACTGAAACTAACGACCTCCAATTATTTTTTATAGCGGTGACACAGTGGTCTAAGCAAGGAGGTTATATTACTGGAGACACCACTAGCCATAGGTCACCGCTAATCTGTGGTGTGACGTCACAAGCAGGCAAAAATGAACTAAATTATATCGTTGATAAAACAGTAAGCTTGTGTATCATTGATAAAGATTATTGAATTACTCATTTTATCTGTTTATACGCTTAGAAGCTTTTTTTCCATTGGTTTCAAAGCAGCTTCTTTTCTGCGGCTGCGTCGTGTCTGCTCATGACGTCATTTGACGGTGACTTATGGCGGCCAATGCTGCGTGGATAGGAGTGGTGCCTCCAGTAATATAACCTCCTTGGGTCTAAGCGCTGGATTCCGACCATTCGTCCGAGATGAGTCCGGGTTCGAATCCCGTGAGGCATGGATATTCTGTTTTTCTTACGACACTGTCTTTCTCCTTTCCCTGGTCCAATATTCGTGATAAGCGACTGCATATAAACCCATCGAGTTGCTCAGGGTTTTCGGTATACTCCCAAACAGAAAAACAAACAAACATTGTATTTTTAGAGATGTAGAACAATTATCTACCAAGAGATGGAGTTGTATGCACTCAAATTTGCTTTATTGTTTTTTAATATATACCGCTTTAAAATCAAAACACCTCCTCTAATTCGTGGGCTAAATCTTTTTAGGTGAATCACGCTCGGTTCTGATTGGTGGCGAGTTTTGAGTTTATCGCTAGGCTCGTTGCGTTAATTAAGTTTCACTGACGCATAAACTCTAACAAAGGGTCAACTCAGGGCAGTGCTGTCCTGTGACTGATGCGGTTGTTAATTTCTTCATCAGCTGAGATATCATTATATTCAAAGTGTCACTGACTCATATACGCTAACAAAGCATCAACGCAAGTCAGTGTTATACAGTGCTTGATGCGTTTATTAACTTCTTCGTTTTCTTACTCTTCGAGTTGATTCGGAGTAGTGGAAATTATACCTGTATCACTCATACTGTATAACTACAGTCCTTGCTCGCGCAGATCACTTTGTAGACACTCGCCGAAACTTTGACAGCATTTTCGAAACCTCCTAAATCATTCGTTAAAAACATTATCTCGGAGATTTCCGTTGTTTCTCGTTTGGTAGAACACGATATGTCGTCTTTTACATGTAAAGGAATTTTCTTTGAATTCGAGAAGGTGTTACTGGTTTCACTTCCAATTCGAACAGGTGTTATTTGTTTCACTTCGAAATCGAGCAAGTGTTACTGGCTTCACTTTCAAATCGAGCAAGAATTACTGCTTTCACTTCCAAATTGAGCAATTATTACTGGTCTCACTTCCAAATCGTGCAAGTGTTACTGGCTTCACTTCCAAATCGAGCAAGTATTACTGATTTCACTTCCAAATCATGCAAGTGTTACTGGCTTCACTTCCAGATCGAGCAAGAATTACTGGCTTCACTTTCAAATCGAGCAAGAATTACTGGTTTCACTTCCAAATCGTGCAAGTGTTACTGGCTTCACTTCCAAATCGAGCAAGTATTACTGGTTTCACTTCCAAATCATGCAAGTGTTACTGGCTTCACTTTCAAATCGAGCAAGAATTACTGGTTTCACTTCCAAATTGAGCAATTATTACTGGCTTCACTTCTAAATCGAGCAAGAATTACTGGTTTCACTTCCAAATTGAGCAATTATTACTGGTTTCACTTTCAAATCGTGCAAGTGTTACTGGCTTCACTTTCAAATTCAGCAAGTGTTCCTGGTTTCACATTTGTCTACGCCTCACGCGTTCGATTTATAGCATTCAGTTGACGAAGTATGAGGGGCATGTCTCAGGTATCCAAAGAAATATTGTAACTGGAATGTTCGTTCTCTCTCAGTACGCCGAATTTTCTTGTAGGGATTCCTGTCAAGGTTGGGTTTAGGCCTAACTTCCTTATTATGAAGAAATCTTTGTGTCAGTTATGAAAGCAGAAGTGATCGAGATGCCGGTTCGTCCTACCTGTCAGAAAAGTCATGACCCTGGTGGAGCACAACGGGAAAGGAGAGAAGGAGTAAGGTGATGATATCCTTATTTTTAAAGGAGGATCCTCAACCTTGGTCCATCGGCTTAGTGCGCTGTCTGATGTGAGGCGAGTGTTCAAAGTTAAACAGTCAGAGAACTTCCGCGTCAGAGCACAGATGATTAATTATCTCTTCATCCCAACAATGTTCGGAAAGTTCGTGGAGGTTAGGCATATCAGCATATAGATTTTTATGCCTCCATTTACTGTTTTGGAAAATTTCCTTCATGTTCACACCTTATAGCGTATGTTGTTCTGTACCCTGGTTACCTGCGTAGAAGGAATACTGTATGAGGCTAACTAAAGTCTTAAAAAAGAAAATATTGAACGGCACAACTTTTTTTTTAGTTAAAATTCCTATTTTTTACACTCCCCAGGGCATGAATTTACCAGAGATGAAAACGGGTCAATGGGTTAACAATTTCTTGCGGGTCCAACGGGTCGGGTCAAGGTGTTCCTGACCCGATTTTTCCTGGTTTTATTTCCGTTTAATTTTTGAAAAGAGAAAAATATATTCCAAAGAAAAATGCGCGTTGGGGAATACTGTAGTCGGTACTGGTGCCCACGAAGTGAATAATGATTTGCCATGCAACAATATTGTCTCTTTCTTAAAGCATCGAAGATTTCTATTGACCGATGTCAGACACACTGAAACCATATCGTAAAAAGATACTTCCTTTGCGTTCTTTTACACTGCGTTTGTCCAGGGCAAGGTACAGGCAAACGCAATTCGCCTGCTTCTCATCTGATTCACTCTCTCCGTGCGAAGTTCACTGTATGACTAAGAGTTACTTTTCACATCGCATCTTTTACATTGAGCATTTAGAGGTTTTCGATTGATGTGCTAACATCCCGTTCCCATGACATGTCATGTCAAAATTAACTCCTTATTTGTTAATATGGATGGATTTAATACTAAGGAGGTTGAGGAAGGCGTCGAGGCCAACAAATACGTCCTTGTTGAAAACCACAAGGGGAAGAGCGAATGTGGAAAATTGTTTCGTCTCATTAAGGAACCGGTGAATAATTCTGTGTTGTTTGGTCTTGCTTGTTGTTCAAAATGTGTAAAGTGTATAATTTCAAAGAAAGATGTCGACGGTGTAATAAAAGATTATGGAACCAAAAATTTAACGGACCATATGAAAGTATGCGTACCTCCATCAAAGCGTGGAAAGAGTGAATAATCTAAATACATTAAAAAAAATACATTTGTGTAATCGTAAATAATGATTCCCATTTGTAATATACTCCATGGTCACGGTCATAGTCAGCCATTACTTCTGGATTACGCACAATCGTGGCACTAAAAATGACACTAAAATTTAGCAGGTAACCAAATTTTATTATTAAAAAAATATTTCAGTTATTAAATATCAAGCTGTTATTGGTTCCTTTTTTAATTGCAATCATTTCTAATTATTATGTCACTCTCACAGCTTGAGTTCTCTTTAATCTTCTTCTCTCTGTTTAATAGTAACAGATGAAGAGCATGGGTCGGGCCAGGAAGGTTTATTGGATGCAAGCGAAATTGTTAACTAGTGCTAGGTCATGCAACTCTACGGAGGACATGACTTATATATATTTTTTAAACTATTTTAGGTGGGAATGTTACTTGCATCTATGGCCTTGCAGAAACCCATTTCCAACTAGGTCTTTGTGGAAGTGAGAAAATGCAGAGTTTTTGCTGGTCCTTGATAAAGCCAAGGCTCAGTATTCTCGACACCTTCTACATTCAGTTGTTTTATTTTTTTATCCTTTCTCCTTTTACTCACACAGGTAGATACATAACCTTTTCTACGTTGTACTAGGTGTGAGTCAAAATTATATATGTATTTTTTTGCTTAGGTATCTTCTTTATAGAATATATATATATATATATATACATTACATTATATATATATTGAGTTTCGAATTTATAGTTCAAAGCAGATTTGCCCGGGTCAGTTTCGGGTCCGAAATTTTTGACCCGTTTTCAGCTCTGGAATTTACGCCCCTGAAATGACGGGCAACCGCCCTCCCTGTCCTCCAGGTAGCTACGGCCCTGTGTCTAACCACCCTATTTGCACCCCTGACTAGGCTTCCTGACATGGCTTCAGCCACTGGTTCCTACGGGTAGGGTAATGTAGGAATATACCCTTTTTCATCCGGTGAAGAGATGACGCCAAAACCTATCATCCTGTGGATTTGACAGCAATCTACGACAGAGAGCGATAGGATGTATCACCTGATGGGGTGTCAGTTAATATGGAATCATTCTATAGCACCTGGAGAAGAAACCAAGCCGGTGCAGGTGACGAACGATGGTGAATTGGGAAGACCCGACCTCAGCTATCAATTGCCATGTACTGGGATTCACTATCACATCTGGGATTCACTATCACAGCAGGCTTTACAATTGTCGTGCACTGGGATTCGCTATCACAGCTTAGATCAGGGCGTCAGTGTTTCTGATAGTTGGACAGCCTCACATTGGTTTGCTTGCGAGACTGGTGTTGCCAGCATTGAAATGCCGATACCATTTTCGTGGAGTGTTGGTGTCCACTGTTTCCTCGTCTTCAAAATAAATTACTACTTCCCCAGAACCTGTAATCTATAGCAAGATGTCAACGCGCAAAAATTTTGAAAGGTATGATTATACGGTGCCACATGAAAGTCCTTTCGATGAAGTAGACAGAAATTTGGTTAAACATTCCGAAGCCATCTCAATGTAGGAAGTAGGGCAACGCTGGTCGAGTGAAGGTGGCCTAACTATTGGAAGGTACCTGCAGGCCCAAAAAAATTCACCGCCTAAGACTAAAAAAAAAATAAATAAAAATTAAAAAACTCTTTGACGGTATACGGAAGAAAATGTGCTTAGATATGATAAGGGCTTCCGGTATTTCCGTTTGTACATACATACATATCACTAAGCTGTTCCCCGAGATTCAGAGGTTAGCTCCAAAAAGAAACACAAACTACCAGATATTTTTGCTTACTGTTGTCGTATCAAACTTCTCCATTTGCAGCGATCTTGATATACAACTCGTGCTTCACTGATATCCATTACACGCCGTACACAAGATATTTTATACTTCATACTCATAATCTTTTTCTCATGCAGACACTCCTGAATCTGATTCACCCATGTCTTCCTCGGCCTTCCTCTGCCTTTCCTTCCTGCCACTTGGGCTAACAAAATTTTCTTAGTAAGCATCTCATCACTCATTCTTTCAGCATGGCCAAACCACCGAAGCATATTAGTGTCCACCTTGCTAACATCTTGCTTCATATCACACAACTACAACACATCTTCATTCCTCACACAATCAGATCGTGTCTTGCCACAAACCCCCCGTAAGTACCGGCTTTCTCCAGCACACAAACAACTTCTATGTTTCTTTTGTAGTACCGAGGTTTAACTGCCATACATCAGAGTAGGAACAAGTACACTTTCATACAGAGCCATGCGGGACTCTCTAGAGAACCCATCATTCCTGTGAAAACCTCCCAGAGCCGCCATGACTTTCAATGAAGAATTCACTCTGTGACGTACCTGCCAGCAGGACGCACACGACATAAAGGCAGATAGTAGTCAGAACAAACGTCCGCGTAGCTCAATTGGTAGAGTGACTTATTCCGGAGTGAGGGGATCCGGGTTCGAATCCTGGCGTGGACAGAAAATGACGGAGAAATTTACTTCGTTATAATGGCGCCCGAACTATCCGGATGACCCTACCGTTCAAAATCTCGCAATGGTGTGATGTTCTTTCCACACCGCGAGATAGGAAAAATCAGAGAATCCCTTCTCCAGCGCTTCGAAAAATAAAAAATTGACTGGGAGTTCTCAAGTGCACGTTCTACAGTGGATGGCTGCCTGCGACGATTCATGGTCACGGCTAACCCGTGGGCCATGCCCCGGCCCCTTTCGGGGGAGATGTGACGTACCTGCCAGCAGGACGCACACGACATAAAGGCAGATAGTAGTCAGAACAAACGTCCCCGTAGCTCAATTGGTAGAGTGACTTATTCCGGAGTGAGGGGATCCAGGTTCGAATCCTGGCGTGGACAGAAAATGACGGAGAAATTTACTTCGTTATAACTCGCCAAATAATTTCACCATCCAATTTGTTTTCTCTGTCAAACATGCTTCCTAAATACTCAAACTCACTCACCTGGTCAATCACAGTGCCATTTATACTTACATTACATTCAGTGCTACCAGTTCCTCTCTCAAAGACCATAGCTTTGGTTTTTCCTTTATTTATACTCAGTTTGAATTTCATGCAAAGTTTGTACATTCGGGACAACATACCCTGTTGCTCTCTGCCAACAGGACAGTGTCATCAGCATACAGCAACCTGCACACATGAATATCACAAAGACATAAACCACCATTATCTATTTTGGTATCACGCATCCATAAATATATTAAACAGTCATGGTGACATTAAACAACCTTGTTTGACTCCTGCACAAATAGAAAACCATTTTGATAAAACACACCATTCACTCGTACACAAGCTTTACTACCAGCATACATGGCTTTTACACTATTAAATATATTCCCAGTAACACCATATTTATTCAATGCCTTCCACAAAAGTGTTGTATTTCCTCGGTCGTAAACTTTCTCTAAATCTATGATGACAGCAAAAACTTTCTTACCAACAGCCAGATACTTTTCAATCATCATGCATAATGCAAGAATTTAGTTACTGCATCCTTTACCAGGCATAAAATCTCCCTGAATATCCCATACTTTCTCTGATGTAAGACCCCGTACTTTTTCAATAACAACCTTACCAAACACTTTCCCTGGCACACTTAGTAGGCTAATAGCATGATAGTTCTTGCATTCAGTCTGATCACCGTTTCCCTTATACAAGTGAACATCAATAGCATCCTTCTAATCCCGAGGAACCATTCCTAACTCCCAGCACAACTGACAAATTTCAGTTAACCTGCTAATTACAGTCACTACCATATTTCAATATCTCGGGAGGTATGCCATCAACTCCCGGAGCCTTACCATTCTGAAGAGATTTTAAAGCTTTACATACTTCTTCTCTTGAGATCCCTCCTGTGCTTCCAACCCTCACTGTGACATCATCTGTGTCTGTCTCATTATCGTCGTTGCCTTCCTGATCTAATAACTCACAGAAGTATATTCACCCCATCTTTCACTTAACTCATTGGGCTCCCATATGATTTCCCCAATTCTATTCTTCACACAACCTAACACTTTGTTTCCCCTATTTTTCCTGAGTCTCATGTACTTCCAGAAAGACTTCCTATCTTTCCAAAAAGCCAATTTATGCTTTTCCACCTCCTCCTGCCTATCGTTTGCCTTACTCAGGCGAACCAGCTTAGCAGCTTCACGCTTCTTTGAGCGATATTCATCCACAGAAACTCTACTTTGCAACATCGCCAAATAGGCTTCCTTCTTTCTCTTTACTGCTTCTTCAATCTAACTATTCCACCAAGCATCACCTCTATTGTTACCCACTATTGTGGTGCCACAGATCTCTTTAGCAGCAGTGACGACACAGTTCTTAAAACATTCCCACTTCTTTTTTACATCTCTCTCAATAGACTTCAACTCCTTCAGTCGTTCTCTGAGTAAGTCAGAATAACGCCGATGATCTTCAAGGAGCCTATCAACCATTTTTCTTTCTACCCTAGGCCTCTTCCTATTCCTTTTTCTCCAACCAACCTTAAGTTTCGCTCGTGACACTACCAAGTAATGATCAGAACCAGCATCCGCACCTCTCATCCCACGGGTGTCAACAACTAAGTGTTTCAGACGCTGATCGTAGACAACAAAATCTATCGCAATCTTTTGACCAAGAGTGCGATTTTCCCAAGTACATGTGTGGATATACTTGTGGTTAAAAAATGTATTAGATACACACAAACCATTCTCAATGCAGAGTTCAATTAATCTTTCACCATTATCATTCACACAAAGATCATTAAACTTGCCCAGAACATTGTCAGAAATTGCATTCTGCACACCTACTCTAGCATTAAAATCTTCTGCTATTATAACTTTTTCTTCAGCACCAAACTGGCTCAAAACGGCTTTTAGCTCATTCCAGAAATTTTCCTTCTTATCAGAAGGTTCCGTGTCACAAGGAGCGTACACTACAACAATTACGATTTTCTGAAGTTTCACTTTCAAACGAATCCAGAGAATTCTCTCAGTTGCGCAACTAGAATGAATCAAGTTGTTCTTCATCTTTTCACTTAAAATCACACCTACACCAGCCGGTCCTCCCACACCACATTATTCAATACTTCTTCTACCCCGATTTCCTTTTTTTTTTTTTTTGGTTTCACTTACACACAGCACATTCAATACTTATTCATCTCCTCAATCACCTCATTCATCTTGCCATTTATACCTCTAATATTCCATAAACCAGTCTTACATTCACTCAGCCGAGGTCTGTTTCTCATACGCCGTTTAGAAAGTCCAGGTCGATTCCGTCGTGGGCCATCCTTCTCAGTGTTTTAGGTCCACCATATCCCACACTTGAGTTCGGGTATTGATTTCTTTTTGTCTTTTTAATCAGGTAAGTACATCAGTGTGGGGGATTAGCCCACAGCTGACGGTTCCAGTTGGTCATGCAACCTAAGGATTCCGTTTGTACAAAATCAATTGCAGTGAGTTGAGCACAATGGATTTTTATGGCTTCCCACTAGCACCATATCTCTCAGAAGAATGCTGCTGTTCATTTTAAATGAGTGCATCGAGCGTCGGTCATTTGAAATGAGTGCATCGAGCGTCAGTCATTTGAAATGAGTGCATCGAGCGCCGGTTTCGAACAATGGAGAAATGTCCTATGAACTAGTGAATCTTGATGTGGTAGTACCAGTCAGATGTCCAAGTAACTGATATGGTTCTTACTCTTCCAATACATAAGTTTGGAGGCTACAGTGCTCTAACTTGTGGCTGTTTCTCGTGCAAGGGAATCAATCCATTAGTAGCACTCCAAGAAACTCTTAACACAAATTCTTACTTAAACATTCTGGATGATTCGGGGTTTCAGCACTGTGGAAGTACTACAGTGATGAGTTGATATCAAGAGACAACACACATTGCCACAAAGCCCCTCATTGTTGCTGACCGGATTACGGAAAATCAGGTTTCATGCTTGGGTTGGCCTTCACAAAGCCCTGATTTGAACCCCATTGAAGAGGCCCATGTCAGGACTTCGGAAAGTCGTCCCTCTCCACTTTAAGAACCGATGAAGTCATTACAAGATAAATGGAAACGTATTTCTGTAGACATTTTTCAATATTTAGTAGAAAGCATGCCTATGAGATGCATTCAACTCTAAGGTGGTCCAATTCGGTTCTGATTCCTTCCGATAAATGATCTTTTTTTACGCTTTCCAACCGTAGGTTGAAGAAGCGTATATGCTCCAGCTTTTTCCGTCCGTCTGTCCGTCCGTCTGTCTGTCCGTCCGTCTGTCTGTCGGCACGATAACTCACGTAAAAATGGTTAGATTTCGATGAAATTTTAGTATGTGGTAGGGGACCACCAGGGGACGAACCCTATTGAAAATGGGTGAAGTGGGGTCAAAGGTCACGCCATAAGAGCGGGATCCATTTCATTGCCTTTATGCGTCATAACATGCGTAAATATGGTTCGATTTCGATGAAATTTCAATATGCGGTAGGGAACTACCTGGGCACGAACCCTATTGAAAATTGGCAAATTGGGGTCAAAGGTCAGGCAGGGCATAATAGCGGAATTTATTCCATTGCCCTTATGAGTCATAACTTGAGTAAAAATGGTTCGATTGCGATGAAATTTTGGTATGTAGTAAGGAACCACCTGGGAACAAAACCTATTGAAAATGGGTGGAATGGGGTCAAAAGTCAGGACATAAAAGCGGGATCCATTTCATTGCCTTTACGCGCCATAACATGCGTAAATATGGTTCGATTTCGATGAAATTTTAGTATTTGGTAAGGAACCACCTGGGGACGAATCCTATTGAAAATGGGCGAAATGGGGTGAAGGGAGAGGGCATAAAGGTGGAATCCATTCCATTGCTTTTATGCGTCATAACATGCTTAAATATGTTTCGATTTCGATGAAATTTTAGTATGTGGTAGGGAACCACCTGGGCACGAACCCCATTGAAAATGGGCGAAATGGTATCAAAGGTCAGGGCATAAAGGTGGAATCCATTCCATTGCCTTTATGCATCATAACATGCGTAAATATGGTTTGATTTCGATGAAATTTTAGTATGTGGTAGGGAACTACCTGGGCACAAACCCTATTGAAAATGGGCGAAATGGGGTCAAAGGTCAGGACACTGGAGAGGGATCCATTCCATTGCCCTTGTGCATCATAACTTACCAAAAAATGTTTCGATTACGACAAAACGTTATAATGTTGTTCCGGAGGTATAGTGAACCGGTTCTGTTGAATATCAACGAAATGGGGTCAAAGGTCATTGCACAAAAGCAAGATTTATCCCACAGCCATTATTCTCATAACTTGCGTAAAACTGCTTCTATTGCGACAAAACGTTAGTATGTTATTTTTGAGGTGTACTGAACCGGTTCTGTTGAATATAATCGAAATGGGTTCTAAGGTCAGGACACAGGAGCGAGATTTATTCCACAGCCATTATCCTCATAACTTGAGTAATAATTTCTGGTATGTTGGAAAGCCTATAATAATAAATGCATTGCATGGTTTTACTAACTTGTTGTTTATGGCTCTGGTGTCCGATGACTTTTAAGTTACCGTAAAAGCCCAAATTTTGGTCAGACCCATGTTTTACCAAGCAGTGTTGGTAAAAGTCCAAAAAATGAAATATTCGCGTTTTATTTTTATCAGTATGTTTTGGTAAATGTTAGGATTCAACCCTTTAACCGGTTGGAACGAATGAACTCGGGATTAGCAATACGGACTGAAATCAGCTCGAAAGAATATATTCGCTGTCTAAGAAGCGGGCCGAACGTCGGTGGATCGACTGAACCTGGGCATCAGAAAGCGTTGCTTTCCTCCTTATCTTTGTTATTCAAAGTGGTCGTTTTCTTTCTAACTGATAACCCGTTGAAAGTGTTATAACAAAGTCGACGAATCTAAGAAAGGAGAAAGAGGATGTTTAAGTTATTTTCTGCCTAATGGCACGACAAGAGCGACGCTACGGGTGGGGAAGCCCACCCCACTTTTCTTTGAGCCCACCCGTTAGCCACCCAAAACTACTTGAACAGTTAGAACACGCGGCAGGCGCAGCCATTTTAGATTTTAGGGAACTTAGATGAATGTATGTGAATTTTTCAAATTCACAGAAATTTTGTTTATATAAAATGAATGTTTTGACAAATTTAGTGTTGTGCTGTTCTGTGAAATGGAGGGAATTTCCCGAGCGCAAGTCTAGATAGTAGCAGGAAGACATCAATAATTTTCGCAATTATACAGGGTATCCGAATAATGACTGTGTTGTTAACAAGTTCTTTGGTATCTTTGTTGTTGTTGTTAACTTGTAATTGCTAATAAGTCCGTAGTGGTTGATGATGGTAATTAACTCGTAATAAGCAAATAATTCTTGCGATCCGTAAATATGTCTAAGAAACTTTTATTGTTCTCATCATTTAATTCCCTGAAAAGGTTGTCCGTTAGCTGTGCTATGTTTGCTCGCTGTTCCGCTTAAAACTTCCAATTCCTTTTTCTTATGTCCCGCTTTCGATCATCTCTTGCGCTGTCGAGAAATCCCCTATCCTTCCGGTCAGCCTAAACCTTCCCAGCTTACCCTGGGGTAATCACCTCGTCGTACTTTTCATGACCACTCGCTATCCTAGACCAGAGACAACTCTCATCTGGCCTCCTCTTCCCTCGTGACCAAAAAATGCCCTTAAGCATATCCGAAAGTCCCCGTGAGAAACAAACACACTGCCCTCGGTAAATCTCAGGCTTCAAAGTAAAATGTGAGGGGCTACTTCATTTGTCGGCCGCATTGAAATACAAACCTGAAAAGCATCAAAAGGGGCGCGATAGAGTTAATCTCCATTGAACAAACAATGTGCATACACTAAGCTCAGACACATTGTCGTCTTGGCAAATTAACCGTGCATCCGGTGTCTAATGGGGAACTGACTCTGAGAAATTTCTCTCACGCTTTGGGGAAACAAAAGAAGTGGAGCACGAGATGGAATAAAAGTTGCAATATTGAGATTTTATATGAAATCCTAAAACCTAGTATAAAATCTCTGTAACAGTGTACTGATTGTACGAATTGCAGTAATGTAATAATGAAGAAATTTTGAATGGGATTACAGTAGAAATGACTCGCCACGTGGAAGTGCTGTGTGTCTGGTAACCTTCATGTTTCTCCATCCCGAGGCGACATTCCAAGCGAAGGTCATTCCCAAGCGCTTGGTCGACGGAGGCAGACGGGTCGACTGATCACTCGTCTCGGCACAAAGACAGTGGTGTTGACGGTTGAACAGAGAGTGTTTTTGATGCAACACGTCTTTCCCCATTACGACAAGTACACTGACGAAGTGCAAAAACAGTTCGCTAGGAAATTTCGTGATGCAGACGTTACCCACCGTTATGCGGTACTTGAAGAGCTACAGGCTGCAATAGTGACCCACATCCAACAAATCACACCACATACCCTCAGAAAGGTATTCACCAACATGTAGAAGCGCGTGTAGATATGTCTGGACGTCTGTGGGACCCGTTTTCAACACCTCATGTAGGAACCAGTTTGACATGGTGTTACTTTCGGTGCACAATTATTTTTCGGACATCCTGTGATTTAAAAAGATGAGATATTCTTTGGCATATTACAAAGTAGAAATCCGCTTTACGACAGCAAAAACGTGTTCAAAATAATTTAAAAAGTGACGTAACTTGTGAAAAGCCATGGAAATTCGTATCCACGGTTCCTAGTACTAAATACACTGAATACATATTACAAGATACAGTGTGTATTTTTATACTGGGGATAACGTCGTCAGCGTTATCCCCAGTATAAAACAAAATTTCCGCCGATCACTTCAAAATTTGCACCTCCCCTCCCCCACCACCAGCACCAATAGCCTACCCAGTTCTGAATTTCTAGCGTCGCCACTGTGGTGCGATGTCCGTGGCAGGGGGAATAGCCCTTCTCCCTCATGCCATGGGTCATAGAGCAGAGAATAAAGGACCAGAAGCCAGCGCTTATCAATAGTGACAGGTTAATGTTCTGTACTGCTGAAATGAGAGGGAGGAAAGGAACAGTTTCATTGCAGCTGTCACAAAACCCGGCCGCTGTGTAAACATTTCTTGGTGAGCGCAGAAATATTTGGACACTCTTTGGCTCAGGTACATCGGTCGTTTAAAGGGTTAAAATAAACAGATAGTAAAAGTCATAAACCTTCATCTGTCCTGAATGGGCATGTCGAAACTACTTCAAGGAAGGTGCCTCCAACCTTAGAAGCTGCCTCAAGTATACACAGTGGCGTTCCGGAAAAACTCCCCCCCCCGCAAAAAATGTTTTCGAGGCCCTTTTGCGAAAAGCTATTAGCTTTCAATTACTCAAAATTCTAACCCGTGTTATTAACTGGGCTTTACGGGTGTTTTAATAAATCAAACTCCTTGGAACCTACGAGTGTTTTTCGTAAAGCCAAAATTATTTCACTTTATTGCGTGAAACACAAGTGTGTAAGTTATAATTATAAAACGATTGCCCTGGTTACCAATACAAATAAGTGTACAAAAAATACTTACATCAAAGTTAGTCATATCATGCAAAATTTACTATTTCAAAGAATTAACTGCTTTTTGAAATGCCTCGCGATTGCGCACAGCAACTGCTGTGTGACAGTGTTTATAACTTTTCCGATTTATACGAAATGTCACAACATAGGTAAGCAAAAAACTAAGTGACGATTAAGAACTTTAGCAACGATTAAAAACTTTTCTTATGTGTAAATCGTAATGCACATAGAAAAAATATTTTGGCTCTGCTACAAAAAAAAAAAAATTACACAGGTCTCTGATTTTTCGCTCCCACGAAGAACACCTTTCAGTTCATTATACTCCGAACGATGCATATATGTGCAAACAACTCTAATACATAGCACCTTATCCTCATTGGTTTAAAAATTCCGCTCATTGAACTGATATTTTTTTCAAATTCTCTTGTTAACAAACTTGCGTAAAAACCATTGCAAGGGCTGTGAACTTTGAGGCCCATTGTAACAGCCAGGGCTATTACAAGAGGCCTCAAGTTCTTTTGAATAGCTGCTTCCCCGTTATGCAGTTTTATGAAATACAGAACAAAAATGTTTTCTAAATATTTTATATATTTTACAATGAGAAAAATATGCTTTTCTTTTTAATACTTCATTCCAAGCTGGCCTAAGCGATGGCCTCTGATCATTCGTCCGAAAGGGGTCCGAGTTCGAATCCCGGCGAGGCATGGATGTTGTCTTTGTCTTACGGCACGGGCTCTCTTCCTTCCCTGGAACCAGTGACGTTGAATTAGGGACGGGTGACTGCTTATAGCCCATTTGAGTTGCTCACGGTGCGGTGGTCGTTAAACCTCCAACCTCCTCCATTCCAAGCTACCTTGATTCTTGGCCATTTCTTTAAATAGTTTCATACGAAGTTTCAGCAAAAAAATTTGTAAAATCTTCTTGCTCAAGCTAGAGGCCCTTTTAACCATGACCCCCCCGCATAGCGGGGGTTGCGGAAGGCTATCAGTGCGCCCCTGAGTATACATGTCAATGGAATTTAGTGTTGTTGGACATATATTTACTCCGACATTTTTTGCTCTCTAAGTCAAATCAAGCTAGTTTCGCATACTGTGTGTCGTCACGTGCGTGAACGTTAACCGCGAACCCCGTGACTATATGGGCGTGGCATTGCTATACAAATACCGTGAGCTTACAGCTGATTGCTCCTAGTTATAGTGTCTGCTAACTAATGATGAAGTAACCGTTTTCAGCGTTTCCAAGAACCATAAAAATTGTTCGTTACACAGTTAATGTTGTGCTCTTTGTGCCTAAAGATTGAAGAGATGAGTTTGTTTGCCAAGCGAACACAGTATACGCACACACAGTGTTACCACCAAGAGAATTATTAGCTTTGTTTCTAAATATTTTCATTGCGCCAAGAAGTTTAACGACCACCGTGAGCAACTGGGCTAGCAATCGCCCGTCCTTAATTTAGGGCCGCTAGTTCCAGAGAACTGCTTGTGCCGAGACAACTGAGAAATTAGAGCAATAATTTAGTAAGTTGATTCTAGTATAACCTATAAGTTTAAGGAAATAATAAAATAATCGAATATCTCCGTTTCTCGCTACTTATTCTGTTTCTTAATTATTCACTTTTTCGTACTTATTCCAATTCTACCTAACTTTTCATTCGCTTGCGCTGTTCTTGTCCAGAGACCCGAAAAAGTGCTCCTTCCTCATATCATTCTCTCGACCTCTTCCGTAAACTCCTGCTTTTCTAGCGTGACCTCGCTGCCCTCGACCCTCTTTCGACCTCCCTGTCTGTGGACCTCTCAGACGCCTCCTGAGCAATAAACTCATTTAGACGTCCCGATGCTCATTTCAGATCACAATGTACTAAATGCTGCGTAGGCCAATATAACAATAAGAAGCACTTAACGTTGTCTGAACAGGCTCTTCAACACAAAGCACGATTGCTTGGGAACATTTTTTTTTTACAGCTCTTACGAATTACTCTTGCCGCCGTAGAAGGCCTCTTCAAACATTTCCGTGCTGACTGAAAAAGACTTATCACTAATCTGGCGTATATAGATTTTTTTTTTGTGGGGGGCGAGGAAAAGTGGAAGTTTTTATAATCCACCAGAACAAAATAAAAATATAATAGAAAAAAATTAAAGCCCTTTTTCTAATGTAAGGTGGTGCATTTTTATTAAATTAAAGCATTTTTGTTTTCTAATGTAAGTCGCATTTTAACCAAAAACACACACACACAAAAAAAAAAAACATTTTGGTTGGGGGAGGCAAGGCCCCTTGGACTCCCCTCCTTTAAGTACGCCCTGCCTCTAATGTCCCTTACTTGGAATTGAATTAATACCAAAGCACCTGAAAATCTCCGTTAAATCTTTGTAACAATATGAATTTTGATTTTTAATAATCCTTGGCTGATGTACACTGATAGAAACATCTTATTCTATGAATTCTAATTACACAAATAGTTTCCGATAGAAAATTTAGGTTGCCCTCGCAGAAATTTAAGCATGCCTTGATTTCTCAGGGAGCAGTGTGTGGCTCTGACCCTTAACAAAATTCAATTTTTGGTGTTGAGCATTTTCTAAAGCTGTTGTTCTGCTTTCTTTGTAAGATTATTTCTCTTCAGGGAAAAGGTGACGATAGAGCATCCGTGACTTTCCGTGATTCCGCGAGAGCCGTCATATAATTTTGATGGTTCGGTCCATAGAATCACAGCATGAAAAATACAGAGTTCAGACTTTTCGTAACAACAACAACAACAAAACAGTTTATTTCATTAAAGCTATGTGGCTTGGTATTTATCGAAGAGCAGGTTAAAGAATGCTTGAGTGACTTGGTCTCTGACCGTTCCTGTGTGAACTCTAGACCCGAACTTCATGATTCCCGTAAAACGACGCTGAAGCTGCGCGACACAATACTAATCGCTCTCCGGAAATGCCTCGTTCCCTTCGACGCCAATTTCACGACACGACCTCTCTCTGGAAAACCTAAGTCCCGTCTCTCTCTCTCTCTCTCTCTCTCTCTCTCTCTCTCTCTCTCTCTCTCTCTCTCTCTCTCTCTCCAACTTCCAAAGTGACCCTTCTGTTACGGAGATTTAATACCATAATTTTAGGCAAAAATATTAAATCTCATTCGCATCATTTCTTTCCATTCTTTTGTTCTATAAGCGTGGGAAACTTTTATCTTCGTCACCCCAGTCAGGAAGTATGTTTCCTTATGTTTTCTCAGTGGCGCCTTGAAGACGCTTTCTCTAAAGGCCATCTACAATGGTATGACGAAAGAAAAGCCATTTGCAATTTTCGTCTTTGTGCTTGAAGCTTCGTCCAGTGCAATTAGCACTTTTTCGGAATGTTTGTTCAAAGGTAGCGGAAGGGAACGCGGGAGTGTCGTTTAATATCAGCTTTGTGTTTTATGCGGCCTTTATTCCTAAGGAGAGACCGCAGTTTTTATGGAAGAAAAGGAGGGGGGGGGGGGTGGTTGCCTGGGAACAAAGGGGTAGCTGGAGAGTCGAAGCGAGCGGTTGCAAAAGAAAGACGAGGAGCGCCTTAGGTGTTCACCCACGACGTTTTAAGCTAGCCGGGGAACTGGAGATTTCCCGGCGTGCGAGGGGAGAAACACAAGAGAATCGTCGGGAACACAGATCATAGGGAACAGAAATGTATTGTTTGGAGAAAAAGATAAAAAATTAAATGAAAAGCCTATGGACAATATCCTAGGAAATCAAAGAGAAGAATAAATAGTTTTAAGATGTATAAAAGCATTGCATGAATATTTAAGCGTCCTACCCTTTATTATTATTATCATCATCAGTTACGTATCGCAGTGATCATTATTTTACAACGTCAACCTCAAGAAGCAACAAGTTAACCTGGAAGGAATTACTAAGTTAAGACTTCTCTCTTAAAAACTTCAGAAAATCTCCACTCCCACTTAATAGGGTTTCGGAGTTAATCCTCACCTACGTGTTGCTGCTTGCAAACAACCTAAAGCTTGCGTTTCTCTCATTAACGCTCCCTTGAAATAATCCCATTGCTACACAAGACAGGTACAGTACACTTCAAATACTTATGTACTAAGCCGATTGCAATGCGGCTATACTCGCGTGTATCATATACCAACAGCCTTAAAGCATGCTGATTTCGTCAGCTCTGCTAAAAAATGATGCTAACAAAAAAATTTCACGTGCAAATGAAAAAATATAGATACATATTTGCAATTATTTTTTATTATCTGTGGGCTAGCAGATCTTTTAACAACCATCTTTCCGTTTTACATTTCTCATTTTTAATTTTAATAGTGACTACGAAACGTGTAAAACAGTAGGATTTTAGATTTCATCTTCATTTAATCGTTTTCAAGCTGCGACTTCTTCCCTTTCTTTCGTTCGCTTCTTTTTTTTTTAATTTTATTTTACTTAGCATTCATTGATGTTCGTTTACAAGTGTTTAATCAAGCGCTTAGTGCAACAATAAATGAAATAAATGCCTTTGGAATTCGCGTTAAAAATAACGCTCATTCTCCACACAAAGGCATTAATGGATTCAGAATCATTGGTCTATTTATTCCCGTGCTGAGCTCCATTGGGCGCCATTATGCGGTTATGCTAATGATGTCATCGTGAGGACATTGTGTGAAAGTGAAGCGTCCAAGTTTTCCTTTGTCTGCTGCTCGAGAGCCAAGAATTCTTGCACGAACAAATAAGAGAGGCTGCACGAACGTGTATGTGTGTGCGTGGAGCGAGCAGAGGACGAAGAGAGAGAGAGAGAGAGAGAGAGAGGCATTAGAGACGGAGAGAGAGCCACCGGCTTCGGCCGCCAGAGATGCCGGTGAGCTCTCGAGGATTTACCGGGGATGAGTGCGCCAGGCCTTCGCCGAAGCCATGTAATCAGTATCGAAGTCGGCCTCCTAATGCCAGCACATGAGGCGACTTAATTATATCGAAGTCCCCGGTCGCTGTGAGCTAATTAAAGGATAAAAGATCTAACCAGCCCCATCCAGCAAACAATCCGAGAGAGAGAGAGAGAGAACTTGGGAGGGGGGAGGTTCTTCAAATGACACTTGAGAACGGGGTCTTGGAATTTCCTCGCCCGGGGATTTACAAGCGTCAGTCGTTGTCATTAAAAGAATGAAAGACGGGAGAGGAAAGACAGAAAGAGCGAGAGAGAGCGAGTGAGAAAGGAACTCAAAGGCAATTTCGTATCGTACAGAAAACGGTTCTCACGAACCACATCTTTGGATCGGAAATTTCAAGTTTCGACAACCTTGGTCTTCAGAGTTTTGTACCAGAAAGAAAAGAAAAAAAAATAATATATATATATACACGATATTGACAAAAGTCATCGGACACCTAGAGGAGAAACACAACACAGCATTTATTGACATACATTAGCACGGTGTCGGTCCACCTTTGGCCTTAATGTATGCCCTGACTCTTCGAGACATGTTTTTGACAAGATTTTGGAACACAGCGATAGGTATGCCCTTCCATTCAGTACATAATGTTGCCGCTAACTGCTGCTTAGTAGTAGGCCTTGGTTCTAAACTTCTTATGCGGTGCTCTATGGAATTAAGGTCAAGGCTCTGTGCTGGCCATTCCACACACGATACGGAATTATGGTCAAACCACGCCGTAACAGTCCTTGCTTTATGGCTCGGTGCATTATCCTGCTGGTACCAACAAGGCTCGGTTCCATAGTATTACCACAGAGTTAGTAGGGCATAATTGTCCAGAATATCGAGGTAGACTTGCTGGTTAACAGGTTTGTCCACGATAACCAATGGGCCGGGACCATACCACGAAAAACACCCCCACGCGAGTATACTGCCATCTCCAAACTTGATCGTAGGAACAGTACACTGTGGTAAATAGCTGTCCCCAGGCTGCCGCCATACCCCACACACGGCCATCAGACTGATGGATCGTGTATCTGGATTCATTAGTCCATAGCACCCGTTTCCATTGATCTACGGTCCACGATAAATGTTCTTTACACCATGCTAAACGACGAGTAGCATTCCCAGTGGAGATAAAAGGCTTATGAGCAGCCGCACAACCACGGTAACCCATGGAATGAAGTTCTCTGTGAATAGTGCGTGTACATACCGAGGTTCCAGCATTTTTACTCACCTGTACACTGAGGTCTAGTGCAGTACTCCGTCGATTAGCTGTAACGATTCTCCTGAGACTTCGACGCCCTCTACCACTGATTTTCTTTGGTCCGCCGGTACGTTTTGCTGCTTTAGGCACGCCATGTGTCTCCCACTTATTCAGTACATCCAAAACAGTTGACTTGGGTAGGTTTAAAAGCTTCTCGGCTTCTCTTATGGACAACCCACTAATACACTGCCGGACAATTGCTAAGGACGGAAGACAATAGCAATGATAGCAACCATAAAATGGAAGGCAGGAAAATGTGGAAATTAGCATAAGTGCGGGATACAGTAAGACGTGTTGTGCGTATGCAAATTTTGGATTGCCGAACTTGTTCGTGACGTCATAGCGCTGATAAGAGACATAAAGGATTTGACGCGTATTGACCGTTGTTGTTCAAACGCAAAATTGAAAGGGAAAGAATCAATTGACGAACTTGCAATTTTCAGTATGTCTTCCCGACTTCACCTAGATGATTTTACGCGTGGCCGTATTATTGGCAAGATTGAAGAAGGGCGAAAAATAATAGATGTTGCCAGAGAGTTCAACGTCAGCCACAGTGTTGTTTCAAGGCTTTGGAAATCATTTCAAACAAATGGAGAGTGTAGCAAACGTCACGGGGAGGTCGTGTTCGCAGTACGACACCTGCAGAAGATCGGTACATAGTGCTATCAACAAAAAGACACGGGCGCAGCACAGCTAGTGAGGTAGCAAATCAGTTTATGGCTGCTACTGGCAAGCGGATCTCCCGAAAACTGTCGCCAGACGTTTGCATGAAGGAGGACTATACGCCCGCCGTCCTGTAGTGTGCATCCCATTGTCCAGACGTCACCGTACCGCCCGTTTGCAATGGTGCCATCATCATCGCAATTGGACTGATAACGACTGGTCTGCTGTCCTCTTCTCAGATGAGAGTAGATACAGTCTATTGTCTGATTGTCGGCAACTGATCTGGCGTGTAGTGGTACTCCATATTGTTCAGCAAACATACAGGAAAGGGACCGATATCCGACGAGTAGTGTCATGGTATGGGCTGGTATCATGATCAATGGCCGTACGTCCCTCTATGTGCTTCCAACTGGGACTATGACTGGCCAACGATACATTAATGATGTTCTGCTACCTCATGTTCGCATGTTTCCTGGTGCTGTCGGTGATAGATTCATTTTCATGGACGACAACGCAACATGTCATCGAACAGTCGCTGTCCAGGAGTGTCTTGAGAGCGAGGATATTCAACGCCTCGTATGGCCAGCACGTTCCCCAGATCTGAATCCCATTGAAAATGTGTGGGATGCTTTGGGGAGGAGTCTTGCTGGTCGCCAATGCCCTCTAATAAACAAGGACACCCTCATCCTTGCACTGACAGAGGAATGGGAAAATTACCCCAACAGCTGCTTGATAATGTTGTGCAAAGCATGACACGACGTGTAGAATCTTGCATCGCCCTCCATGGTGGCCATATCCCGTACTGACATCTTACGCCGGAACGCCTGCGGACGGTAATTGCATTTTTTTCACGTTTACGTATTCTGCACAAAATGGCCTGTTTGTCCCTTGAACACGTTCCAAAGACTTCTGGATTTCAGAGCACAATAAATTGTCTTTCTTGTAATGTCCTGGCATTCTGACATTATTTTATTTCACTTGGCATCCAACCACACTTACTTTTTTATGCGCTATATAGCCGTTTATGATCCGTCCTTAGCAGTTGTCCAGCAGTGTATAACACCCAACAATATTTCCTTTCTGAATGTCAGTTCTCTCATGCCGCGACATTTCACTCAATCTCATAGTGCGATATGATCGCGCTCAGCTGCAGGCTTGTTTTTATACCGTTTGTAGCTGTACCGCGCATCTTAACAACGCAGCTGCTCCATTCATTTGCTTTTGAAGGGGTGTCCGGTGACTTTTGTCAATATAGTGTATATATATACATATATACTGTATATATAAAATTATCAAGCGTAATGAGCTCGTTTTTCGAATCAAGAGAATGTATGAAAATATAAACTGCAACAATAATCGAATATTTATTGTCAAAAAAACAAAAAAGAAAAAAACAAAAGCAACACACACACACACACACACACACACACACACACACACACACACACACTTTAAAATAAAGGTTTGTGATAACTGACAACCTGTCCGTCATGGCAAACAAAGTTCGATGGAAAAAGAACATTTCAGATTAGTCTTTTAAAAGCGCAGAAATGGTTACATATTTATTTATACTCCTTCCAAGAAATTGAATTACAATTGTACAGAGGCATAACCAGGAGAGTGCCAAGGGCATTTGCCGCACCCTTGTACGAGAATATTTTTCAATTTTTATTCATTTTTAGAGGAAAGAAATATCTTTAGCAACATTATTTTCTATTTCCGGTAAATTAAGATTTTTCATAAAACACAATTGTATACTATAAAACTGAAGGAAAAATAAATGAATCTGTAAAACTCTAGTTCACATGACGCTAGGCAGAGCCGTAACTAGGGCAGGGCAAGCGGGGCAGCTCAAGGGAGGGGGAGCAAAAATCACTAGGTACAATCTAACTAAAATTTGAATTGAAACTTTAGCACCAGTTTCTGGTACAGTTTACCCTTTTCCATATTTCGTCATTTGTCTATTCGCAGAATGGGTATGTTCAAGGACGATCCATAGGACCCCCTCAACGGGATCTGTACCCCTACCGAAATTTTCGTCTGTGCTATTTTTTTTTATTATTATTTTCATATAGTCATTTTAAAATAGCACTTTATACGACATAATTATATACAATTTGTGCGTTGTTTTGATTTTGACGTTCGTATAGTTAATCAAGTTTGCTGAAGTCATTACAACTTCAGCTAACTTGATTAACTATTTTGTATATATATTTATGTATAATTCAAAAGCAGAGTTAAAGACAAAATTTAAAAACAAAACTTAAAAACGAAATTTTTCGGACAGACATTCTGAAGATCATGACACGCAACGCAGCAGTGACGAATATTCAGAAATTACAAACTACAAAGCAGATTCTGAAACAAAAAAGTTATTTAACGAGGACAAAAACTACGAATTAAACCTCTAAACCCAACAGGCAAGAGTAAAAATGTTAATAAATTAAAAGCAAAACCAGAATGCAGAAAGTGTCGAGAATGCCGAGCCTTGGCTTTATCAAGGACCAGCAAAACTCTGCATTTTCTCACTTTCACAAAGACCTAGTTGAAAATTGGGTTTCTGCAAAGCCATAGATGCAAGTATAAGTCCCACAAGAATTTTTAATTAACATGACCGCCCTCAATTGTGCGGAAAAAAATTAAGCAAAAGTTTTTGCATACATCTATCCCTTTCCTGGCCCAACCCATACTCATCATCTGTCACAAAAAACAGAAAAACGTTATAAAGAAAACTCACAAAATGTGAGAAGGATTGAACAAACCAACTGAAAAATCCAGTTAAAGCACATACTTTCTTGAACAATGCTGAAAATGCACAATTGTAGGGAATTTTTTTCGTGGTTATTTACGACCAGATTTAAAGTATGAGCCGGTCAAAGTACATAAAATGCATAAGGAAGGGTCTTAAGTCGAAAAATTATGCTTTTTGAAGTTATAACGTAAATTCTTTTCGTACTAATTCTTTGTCGCTCTTCTTACGTTATTTTAAAACATCACCATACGATGAAATAGTTCCTAAATTAAACCTTAACGGCCAGACGAAACATTTAAACAAAAGTCAAACTTACGGAAATTGACTTTGTTCCAGATGTTTTCACAAATACATTATAGCCCTTCATAGTTTACATAACATATCAGTATCAACCACATTCAACACTCCACAGGAGCAACTGTTGTTTCGCAGTTTATATCTATGGTTCTTATCTCATAACAGGCATACGTCACGTTCATTCTACCTCAATTGTGTTACCAACAGTATTCGTTTGAGACAGAAGATATCACGTTAAGTGTGAAGTATAACTAAGAACAAACTCTAAATTTACATAGGGAAAAAAACTAAAAAGGGAAGTTAATTTAAAATATACGTCACAAAGTCCATTGTGTTTCCCTTCACATGGCCCCAATGTCATAGCGCTGGCCACGCATATCATGAATGCTGAAACCTTCAAGATTTAAAAAAAAAAAATCAGAAAAATAATTTTCAATCCTTTGCCCGCGGTATCTGTTACTGAACAAAAAGTAAAAATTATTCTCTGATTTCAAGACGTTTTCTGTTGAATTATAAAAGAATTATTTTTACTAAAAAAATAAACGAGCCACGTAGCATTACGATTTCTCACAGTAAATCGTTTTCTTAATTTCTTCTACGTCACTGATATTAATTTATCAACCGAAAAATTTGATTGAGGTGTCCTGCCTGCCCCGGAAGCTGGCGCCCTGGTGCTTCGCACCAGTTGAACCTCCGCTTGGGGCGTCCCTGGGCGTAACAAGGGCGGGGCAGGAGGGGCGGTTGCCCCTGGCGCAGCTCAAGAGAGGGCGCAAAACTCACTGCTTATAATATAATTAAAATCGGAACAGAAGTTTTTGCACTACTTTGTGGTACTTTTTTTGCACTACTTTGTGGTACATATTTTTTTGCACCATACTTTGTCTTTTATCCATTTATAAAGTTTGCTTGCAATATCTTTCTCCAGTTTCGGCAGCCTTGGGGTTTAAAATGCGCATTTCTTCCTCAAAATGAGCAGTGGGGTGTCAGCTCACATTCAGAAATGAAGGCGTTTTTTTATATTGCATGATAAGGATGTCGTTCACATTGTTGAAGCTTTTCTGGGGGCTATACGACCATTACTGCACAACTGCAAGCTGCATTCGGCCTGTTTAATGAGGTATCAAAGTTCCAAACTCCGATGTAGTTGGGAATCTCATCGCCCTCTTCACCTTCTGTATTTTACAGCCATAATGGCGTTCCGCATCTAGTTCGGCTTCACTACTCAAGACATTCTTGATGTAATGCTCGAAACCCCTTCTACGTACTTAGTGCTGGTTCCCATTTCCTAACTTTTAATGACTCAATTAAACAGGGCAAAATGTCATTCCCGGTTGAGATAACAAATGACATCTACAGTAGCTACATAAAACCCAATTTGCTGTATCATACCCAATAAAAATACTTAAGCTCTACGAGACCCGCCATCTTGTATTGTGCCTTCTCTTGTTAACCAACGGGCAAGCGTATTTCACAAATTGCTCGGGCAATTTTGCACATTTTAGAACACCGTTTGTGGCTAACGCAAGATATATGATAAATAAAGAGTTCCCTGGTTTCAGATTTTCATTTTGGACTCTTTAAGTATTTTTTATTAATTAATAAAACTATGGAAGAGGCCTTGGTACGACTTTCGCTGCAGATAAAAAATGAAGCGAAAGGTCAATAAAAATTCTGAAACCAGGGAACTCTTTATTTATCATATATCTTGCGTTAACCACAAACGGTGTTCCGAAATGTGCAAAATTGCCCGAGGAATTTGTGAAATACGCTTGCCCGTTGGTTAACAAGAGAAAGCAGGAATACAAGATGGCGGGTCTCGTAGAGCCTTAAGCGTTAGTTCGTTAAACTGCGATGGAAATGATAATGAGAGCAGCGGTAAATTCGCGAATGTGGGACTTCCTCTTGTTCGCCGAAAACTAGCTGGTTCTTAAAATCTGCTAGCCCAACCTTTAATGTTTATTAGCTACCAATCATTTACAAGAGAAAATGTCCCAAAAAAAAAAAAAAAAATGAAATTCACTGTGAAGAGAAATATCAGATGTAACTCTCAGTGTGAGCGTTTGTTATTTTGAAAAATCATAGCTCCATATGAGTGTGGACACTAAATAAGGCAAACTTGTGCATAATCAACGCAGAAGACTGCTGGTGTCAGTTAAAAACTCATTCAGTATGCGTCATCAAAATACATATGTTAAGCTCCAAGCGCTAAATAATTTTTGTTTTAACGATTTCGGATGGAGGGGCGCAATATTTTTTGGTGTGCCCCGGGCCTAGTTACGCCTCTGCTGAATAAATAATATAAATGAATAAATAATAAATGTAATAATAATAATAATAATAATAATAATATAATAATAATGATGTAATAATAATGTAATACAATGTAACAATAATAATAATAATATAATAAATAAGAATAAATAAATAAATAATAAATGAGCAATGCTGAATAAATAGTAATAATAAATAATAATAATTTTGGTATAAAATGTTACTCATAAAGAAACCTATCGGAAATGCAATTTTTTGTTGTTGTTGTTCGTATTTTGAGAAACGGAAATGTTGGCGCAATTGAAGTAACATCGATGGAAGCGGGGCCGGCTGCACAATCGAGGCAACCGAGAGGGTCACCACTCTTTCATGGGGCCCCGCAGTTTTGGAAACAGAAACATAATTCTTTTCCATGGAATCTATTATATTTATTACTTTAAGTTTTAGTGCGCGAGGACTTCAAAAACATATTTTTTTATTATTTTCTTTCCAATCCTCCACTCTCAAACAGATTTCTCCGCCGTACGGACACTGAAGTATGCAAATTTCAAATAATTATTGTAACCACCTTAATCTTTTCGACATTCATGAAATAACAAATCAAATTTCATCCTTTTGTGGCTCCTTATTTTCATATAATCAAAAATTTGTGTGTAAACCAGATACTTTAATTTAAAGAAAATTAAAAGAGCAATATCAAAGTTTGTTGTTGTTGTTTGATGACTACTCTATAGTAGAGGTTGGGTCGTAGTTAGGTCCCAGAACGGGTGGGGGAATCTGAGGAGTCATCTGGGCGGCTGAAGTGTAATTTTTTAGAGGGGCGGGGGGAGCGACTCTGTGTTCAAATAAACTACATTTTTCGCGAAGACAGTTTTTTTTTCTTATTTTCGTTTTGCTATTTTACTTCATTAGCGAATAATTACACCCAAAAGTGAAAGCAATTACATAAAATGCTAAATATGAAATGAAAATGGTGAGAAAAGAAACAGAACTCTCTTGAAATATAAAAAATGCATTACATTCTTTGAACTTGCTTGATGGTGGTTGAACTGCACGTAGGGGTCCGGGTTCGAATCCCGGTGAGGCATGGATGTTGTGTTTGTCTTACGGCACTGGTTCTCTCCCTTCCCTGGAACCAGTGACCCTAAATTAGGGACGGGCGACTGCTTATAGCCCATTGAGTTGCTCACGGTGGTCGTTAAACCTCCAATCAAAAAAAAAAAAAAAAAAAAAAAAAACGGCACGTATTCCTTATCGCTGGTGGTAAAATAGCTCCTAATTAGCGTGACTTTTTTTTTTGGGGGGGGGCTGTTTTAGGCTCTTTATTTCGTGGATCCACACAGTGGCATCGAGGTTTTACTGATGACATATTTTAATTTTTTCTACTCCTTCAGCTGCACTTTTTTCTCCATCTTTAATCACATATTCTCCTTTGCTGCAGCTCGTTGGTAACCACTTCTTACCGTGGTCAACAGCCACACCACCTTTCCCTCTCAAAAACCTAGAGCACCAGAATCCCTCAAAAAAAAAAAAAAACTCTTTTCTCCAGAATAAGCATCGTAAAACCACTTTTACTGGAGGAAAAACAATGAACGAGATGTTGAAAGGTCTTTCTCTCCTGCACGAGCAAGGATTTACCTATAGTACTATTTTCAAGATGAATAAATAGGAGCAGCTGTGCGAACGTTGCCGTATAGTGATGGGGCTAGTTGTTGGTGTTATAGACCATGAATGAGAGAAATGCACTTTTTTTCGTTTTTCTCAGAAACTCAAATTTAAAAAACTTTACCATTATATATATACATGTATATATATATATAAATTTCTTATCCAAGAGTTCCTTTTCTTATCTCTCCTGGTTACACCAAATATGCATCTCTCCATGCCTCTTTCAGTTGTCTGCAGTCTTTGTATGTTCTTTTTAGTTAAGGTCCACGTCTCTGCTCCGTACGTAAGCACTGGAAGGATGAATTGATTAAACACTGTTTTTTAAGATATAATGGCATTATTGCTCTTAAAAATTGTACTGTTTTTTTCCAAAAGCTCTTTAAGTTTTATACTTTGTGTAACGTACCAGGAGATGTGACGTACCTGCCAGAAGGACGCACACGACATAAAGGCAGATAGGAATCAGAATAAAACGTCCGCGTAGCTCAATTGGTAGAGTGACTTATTCCGGAATGAGGGGATCCGGGTTCGAATCCTGGCGGGGACAAAAATGACGGAGAAATTTACTTCGTTATAATGGCGCCCGAACTATCCGGATAACCCGACTGTTCAAAATCTCGCAATGGTGTGATGTTCTTTCCACACCGCGAGATAGGGAAAATAAGAGAATCCCTTCTCCAGCACTTCGAATAAAAAAATAATAATAAGGGGTAGATGATGTAACGTACCAGGAGATGTGACGTACCTGCCAGAAGGACGCACACGACATAAAGGCAGATAGGAATCAGAATAAAACGTCCGCGTAGCTCAATTGGTAGAGTGACTTATTCCGGAATGAGGGGATCCGGGTTCGAATCCTGGCGTTGACAAAAATGACGGAGAAATTTACTTCGTTATAGTTGATTAACTTCTTCATCAAAGACATCGCTCTTTCCACGTTTAGCAAAGCACAGCAACCGAAAAAATTTTATTCGGCCGCCGTCGGGGAATTGAAGCCCAGATCTCTCGATATCTAGCCGAGCGCGTTAGCCTTACACCACGGTGGCCAACAATTCACGGCGCTATTGCGTTTTTCTGTCAGCTTCTGACATTATAAATCCGTAAGATGGGCTCAGCTACTGAAGTCTCCATCTGATGGGCATTAACGGCACAGGCTATATATTAATTATAGCAGTTAAATCCAAAGGACGAGATTCGTAGCGAAAATCTTCGTAATACCTGGCGTCAGTGAATAAACAAAGACATCGCTCTTTCCACGTTTAGCAACGCACAGCAACCGAAAAATTGTTATTCGGCCGCACATAAATTGTGATTCAACGCACATAGCGCCGTGAATTGTTGGCCACCTTGGTGTAAGCCCTCTGCTAGATATTGAAAGATCCGGGATTCAATTCCCCGGCGGCGGCCGAATAACAATTATCGGTTGCTGTGCGTTGCTAAACGTGGAAAGAGCGTTATCTTTGCTTATTCACTGACGCCACGTATTAGGATTTTCACTAACTTCTTCATCAATGTGACCCTCGCTTGATATCTGCTGTCCAGGGTAAATGCAGGAATTGGTTACTTCCAGCTTTTCCCCATCAACCTTATAATAAATCTTCATTTCTTGTAAAAGCATTGTACATCAGTTTTGTCTTCTGCAAGTAAGGCTACTACTGGGAAATTGGCGGACAAGATTCGGCAAGCCGTCAGTTACGTCACGTGATTGCCGGCTGTGACACCCGGTAAACTAACGGACCACATTAGGCTAGCCATTATTTATGGCACGTGCTTGCAGGGCCGTTGAAAGGGCCACTTGTGGAAGCTGCTGCCTGTGATGGATAACTGATGGCCCTGTTGTGGCATATGACAACTGATGGGGTGCCAACTGTTGGCCACAACTGCTGGCCCTTCTGTTGGCCACCCGGACATTTTATTGACGGTTCGGCAGCGGCAACATAGTGCCGGACCATTGCTGGCAGTGCTGGCAGCCAGCAGTGGCCCAGTGTTGGCTCAGCAAGACTGTTTTTGCTGGGTTGGTGCTGCATCCACAAATAACCGAACCTTTGCACTTGCATTTTTATAGATGTTACTAATAATGTATGCATCTTCAATACAGCACGATTTCAAAGCCTTAGTAACTGCTGATGGTTTCACGGAATCAAAGGCCTTTCCATAATCGATAAAAGTCGTGCATAATGGAAGTTCATATCCCTTGTTCTTTCAGTTAGTTTTCTCAGCACATGGATATGATCTATAATGCTATAGCCACTCATGTATTCAACTTGTTCTCGCGGTTGAGTCTTGTTCAGTGTTACTTTCAAGCGATGTGAAAGAACTTTGGTGAAGATTTTATAAACAACTGATAGAAGACTGATGGGCCTGCAGTTCCTGAGATCCTCAATGTCACCCTTTTTTTATGTAACAGGATCATTGTAGCATTGTTCCAATCGTCAGGAATTTTTCTTTCATTGAGACATTTAGTGAAAACTTGAGCAAATCTAGTGTCAATTTTTTCACTTGCTTCTTGTATAATGTTCGAGATAATTCCATCTTCTCCTGAAGATTTTCCCCGTTTCATGTCCTTAATTGCTGCATGTGCAACTTCTGCAGGGAGGATTGGATGGACTTTGGTACTGTTACATTTCATAATGTCTAGAGTAGACGTATCATCCCTTTCATACAGTTTTGAGTAGAAATCTTTCACTCTTGTCAGAATTTCAGCTTTATTTCTTGTTACAGTACCATCTTCTTTTCTCAGTGCCATAATCTGTTTTCTTCCCTTATTGAGATGCCCATTTGCTCTCGTCAGGTTTTAGTTGTTTTCTGTTGC
Source organism: Macrothele yani (assembly GCA_039090855.1). Classification (NCBI taxonomy): domain Eukaryota; kingdom Metazoa; phylum Arthropoda; class Arachnida; order Araneae; family Macrothelidae; genus Macrothele; species Macrothele yani. The sequence goes on along the minus strand of CM077006.1, from coordinate 104,693,165 downwards.
TTTACTCACTAGTTCATAGTTGAATTTATTTACATTTTCAGAGATACTTTTTCGGACAGTATTGAATAGCTCTATATATTCCACTTTGAAAGTGACATCTTCTTTATTCGTCCTCATCTCCCTTTCTTTTGCATCAGCATTTTTGTTTTCCTTCATATTTTCTTCATATGCAAATTGTTCTTAGTACCACATATTTTTATATACGTGTATATGCAAATACATATACACTGGCGTGCAAAAATTAAGGACGAGACGGTTTTTCGAATGTAACGTCGTGCAGAAGTGCTCCACATTGACTCAAATCATACCATAAGATCCCCAAGATGTAAGAATATGGGACAAGTGAGCAAAACCGTCCAAACAAGGAATCCAAAGGATACAAAGGCACTTTATTGAAAAGATAGCTTCGAGCACAACTGGACAGCAGGCAGAAACGTCCATGTGACAGGCGGCTGCCAAGAAAAATCCAGTCTTTAGTAGGGTATATGATCACCCCTGACTGCGTTGCAGGATTCATAACGTCTGTCCATGCTGAGGACGAGGCTGTCAAGGAGCTGTTGAGACATCGCGGCCCATTCCTCTTGTAGCGCCAATTGCAGCTGCGGAATCGTTGCTGGCGGCTGGTGACGTGCTGCCAAGCGTCTCCCGAGGAGGTCCCACACGTGTTCGATAGGATTTAGGTCCGGGGACCTTGCGGGCCAATCCGTGCGTTGAATATCTTTACTCTCCAACAGCTCTGCGACAGCCACTGTACGATGAGGTGCAGCGTTGTCGTTCAAGAAGAAGAACTCACGACCCACAGCACCTCTAAACAAACGCACGTGCTGCAGGAGAACCTCGGTACAATAGCGGACACCAGTGACTGAACCTCCTTGGAAGATGTCGAGGTCAGTACGGCTACCAAGCATGATACCGCCCCAAACGAGAACTCCGCCACCTCCAAACTGGTCCCTTTCGATGATGTTGGAGGTGTGGTTGCGTGTTCCCTGCTCTCTCCAGATGTGTATACGTCCAGAATCGCTCGTCAGACTAAATCGGCTCTCATCCGTAAAGAGAACTCGACCCCATTGCTGATGTGGATGTGTCCAGTTCTTGTGTTCCTGGCACCACAGAAACCGCCGTCTCCGATGAGCAGGCGTTAATCGCACACACCGTACTGGTCGTCGTGCAAATAGAACATCTTTGCGCAGCCTCCTGGTCACGGTAAAACGCGATAACGGACGTCCAGTTTTCTGTTGCATGTGCCTTGCGATTTCTCCCGCTGTCTGCCGTCTTTCTCTTCTCGCCTGTAGGACAATATACCGGTCGTCCACCGCCGTGGTTGCTCGTGGACGACCACTGCTAAACTCTCGGACAGCTGTTCCTGTCGTTTGAAATGCTCTCCAAGCTCGTGAAGCGATGCTGTGAGCGATCCCGAACTCCTCGGCTACACTAGTCACACTTCGGCCTTCTTCCAACTTCCCAATGACGCGACCTCAGATAAAGTAATCCAGATGTCGTCTACTGGATATCCTGTTGGCCATATCACACGGTGGCGGCAACTCGACGTCGTTCAAACCGATGTACACTGTGCAATAGCTTTCGCCGAATTGCTGAGCTTACACCGCCAGTGTGCTTTATACCCTTCCGACACCCCCCCTTCCTACGTCGTGCTACATATATGCGCATGCCCTACTGTACCGGGCCCTAGTCTATCTCTTGAGTGGTCTTTCGGTTCGTTCTGCCTGCTCGTTCCGCTGTTGTGCTAATTTCTCCTCTTCGTCCTTAATTTTTGCGCACCTGTGTATGCACACCGGTCAGCTATTACGTTATGGACACCCCGAGTCTATAGAAATGAGTGCGCCTGGAGACCGAACGGTGGCGCATGTGAAGTTCACAGAGCAGTATATTTAAACCCAGAAGCCTTACTTTCGGTTAGCAGATAGTTCAGACACAGAATAGGAAAAGCTGTCGATTTATCGGAGTTTGATAAAGGACAAATTGTGACGGCACGGCGCCCCGGAACTTCGATCTCGGAAACGGCCGGCTTGTGTGTTGTTCACGTGTCGCTGCAGTGAGTACGTAGCAAACTTGGTGCACAGATGGTCAAATGACGAACCGTCGTGCAGTCGTGTGTCGTTCGCAGCTCATTAATGCCAGAGGGGGAGCGGTGACTGTCGCTCATTACTCACAGCTACCGTAGGGCCACAGTGCGACAAATCACCCGCAGCTACAACAGTGGTGATCAGGGCAATGTGTTACGGCACACAGTTCATTGCAGCCTTCCACGCATGGGCCTGCATTCCCGAAGACCCAACCGTGTCCCCATACACACTGCACGTCATCGCCAACAACGCATGAAATGGGCCGAAGATAATCGAGAATGGTCCGTGGATGATTGGAATAAAGTGACCTGATCTGACGAATCAAGATTTCTGGTTCATCACGTAGACGGCAGAGCGCGGATAGGCCGATTACCAACGGAGGCTATGGCACCTGGATGCACTATTGGGCGGAAATAGCCCAACGGCGGCTGTGTTATGCTGTGGGCGATGTTTTCTTGGGACACTTTAGGCCCCATTATTACAATAGCACAATTCCTGACAACTGTCATATACCTGAACATCGTTGCAGATCAAATTCACCCATTCATGGCAACTGTGAACTGTGTTCCCTGCTGGTGATGGCCATTACCAACTGGATAATGAGCCATGCAACACTGCCATAATCGTCAAGGAGTGGTTCGAGGAAGGAACATGCTGGTGACGTTCTGTTAATCTTTTGGTATCCAAATTCACCTGATATGAACCCAATCAAACATTTGTGGTTCGTTTTGGAAAAGCGGGGTTGCGCTAAATCACCTTCACCCCAAAATGTACAGGAACTGTAGGACCTGCTGTCGACATTATGGTACCAGATACCCCAGGATACCTATCGCCACCTTGTCGAAACGATGCCTAGTCGAGTGTCTGCTGTTTTGTGTTCTAAAGGGGGCCCTACAGTAGGTGGTCAGCATGCAATGGCTTATCGGTGAATACAGGGTGATTCTAAAGTCCTAAGTCACCTCAATAACTTGGAAACAAAGACAGCTAGAGCCATGGAAGTACAACAATCATGCGCTATCGGATGAAAGTGACTGCAGCGCCCCTAGTGGCAAAATGTAGAAGTTAGCACTCCTATCTCAGAAACCATGAGAGATACGGGAAAGAGATCATTTAGAGACTTGTAGAGCATCAACGAATTAGTAGGAAATGACATATGGTAGAAACGGCTGGGGTAAGTAGAAGGCTGGAAACGTGAAGGAAACACAAGGTTTATTATACTCAGTCATGAATACAAATGGAGTACATTGGTCGTATTTAATGCAACAGCGGTACTTACATAACGTTACGTTTAACGTAAATAGTGTTCAATATGGACACCATCTGCCACAATACACATTTGAATGCGAGACAGAACTTCCCGTTGTACGTTCGCCAGCATAACAGGTGTCACGCTCTCACACGCAGCTACGATACGCAGTCGGAGATCGTGGAGACTTGTCGGTTCTACCCTGTACACGTGATCTTTTAGGTAACCCCAGACGAAGAAATCCATGGGAGTTAGATCCGGGGATCGTGGAGGCCACGCTAAGGGACCACCATAACCGATGATCTGTTGCCCGAAAGAGTGGGACAGGAAGTGCTGTACCGCTGTTGGTTGATGTGCCGCAGCGCCGTCATTCTGAATCCATAATGAGCGTAGATCTTGCAGAGACAGATCATCTAACCACTCAGGTAATGTGCTTTGTAACAGCTGCAGGTATCTTGGTCCACTTAATGCACCCTCATGGAACACAGGCCCAACAATTCGGTCCTTCCAGATGCCACACTAGACATTGATCGACACCTGATGCCTCATTTCCCGTGTTAAAAATGGATTCTGAACTGCTCAGTAATGGGTGTTTTGTTTGTTCAGCACACCGGCGCGTATGAACTGCGCCTCGTCAGTCCAAAGGATGCTTGATAGAAAGGCCGCATTTTCATCTACGGTATTCATTACAAAATTGCACCAATCTAGACGTATTTGGTTATACCCTGGCATCAGTACGTGCAGCACTACTGCACGGTACGGGTGGGCACCAAGCTGATGCAAAATGTTCCACACACGGGATTGTGATAAGCCACATGCCATACTGACTTCCCTCGTACTGGTGTGTGGGTTGGCCAAAACGTACGCCAGAACATCGACTGGTTGCACATCCTTACCCATTCCGGTGGGCCGGCCAGAACGGGGACGCGCAGCAATACTGCCTGTCTCTCGTAGCCGTCGAACCGCGCGACTGATGGTCCACGCTGTCGGCGATGGATGAGTCGGAAATCGTAAGCCATAGTGGCGTGACGCTTCGCTCGCGTTGCGTCCGAATTCTCCATATAGCACTACCATCTCGCAATACTGCTCATTCGAATAGCCTGCCATGCTCGTTCTTTACCCGATACTCACGTTACGAATGGCATAACTCCTACCCGACGATCCTTTATGCATTGCCACGCCGCGCCTGATACGGCAGGTGAGGCGTTATGTCACACTAGGATTTGCATACGACACTTACAGGCGTGCGGTCGCATACGTCATACATTTCTCTCTGCTAGACTGTTACCGCGACAACGACACGAACCGGCTTCGCATAAGTTCGCGTTTCCAGCCTTCTTCTTATCACAGCCGTTTCTACCATATGTCGTCTCCTACTAATTCGTTGATACTCTACAAGTTTCTAATTGATCTCTTTCCCGTATCTCTCATGATTTCCGAGATAGGAGTGCTAACTTCCACATTTTGCCACTAGGGGCGCTGCAGTCCCTCTCATCCGATAGCGCACGGTTGTTTTACTATACTATACCTTACTTTCATAGCTCTATAGCTTCTTTGTTCACAAGTTATTGAAGTGACTTAGGAATTTAGGAATCACCCTGTATATATATACACAGTGCGTCAAAGAATTTTTAAGACTGGGTCTGTAAAATGAAATAGAAACAAGAAATTATAATTTGTTTTGGTTTGTTATTCAAAATAAGTCCCTCCGGCTTCAATATACTTGTTACAGCTATTGAATAATGATTCGAATGCCTGTTCCAGTTTACTTTGCGGAATTGTCTCCAAAGCACGCGTCGAGGCTGTTTGTATGGTCGAAATATTATAAAAAAACACCCTTTTAATGTCATTTTAAGTTTTGGGAACAAAGAAAAGTCGCGGGGTGCTAAATCAGGCGAATATGGTGGATGATTCAACACACAGATGTTATTTTTTGCCAAAAATTTACGAACAAGAAGTGAGGTGTGACTGGGTGCATTATCGTGCAACAAACACCAACTGTTTTCATCTCGATATTCTGGATTATTGCGACAAATTCTACCTATCAAACGGCTCAAAACATTTAAATAAAACTCACCAGTAATTGTTTGTCCACTTGGAACAAATTTTTTGTGGATAATACCCTTACTATTGAAGAATGTAATGAGCATTGTTTTGATTTTCGATGGAACTTTTCTTGTTTTTTTTTGTTTTTTTTTGGCTTGTGGTGAGTTTGTTGACTTCCATTCTGCACTTTGTCGCTTTGTTTTAGGATCATATTGAAAACACCATGTTTCATCACCTGTAACAATCGATTTTAAGAAGTTTGGATCATTTTCAGCGGCTGAAATGATGTCTCTGCAATGTGAACTTCTCCTTGATTTTTGTTCATTGGTTAACGTGTGTGGAACAAATTTAGCACAGACTTTTGTTTTGCCCAAATCTTCATGCAGGATGGTTCGAATCGTTCCTTTGTTGATGTTTAAAGACTCTTCCATCATTCTTAGTGACGCACATCGATTGTTTGCCACGAAATCACACACTTTTTCAATAAACTCAGGTGTCCTAGATGAACTTGGTCTTCCTGTATGCTTTTAATTTACTTCTCTAATGAACGCCCGTTTGGTTTGAGTTTCTTTGACAACTGCGCAGTACGTTTGGCAGAAAGCAAGCAGATGGACACGGTTTATAACGCAATCGCGATTACACTGGTGGTGCCACCGTAGGCTGAAATCTAGCGCCAGTCTTAAAAATTCTTTGACGCACTGTGTATATCAATAAATTACATGTTTTCTGTCAAAGTGATTGGGTAAGTTATTTCTAATGTCTATATTCTTACCGGATGTGACGTCACGAACTTTCGGCCCGTATATCTCCGGAATGCGACGTCCGATGGGACAACGAATAACGGTTTTCGGCTTCTTTCTCCACGAGGAATCGTCCGGTAGATTTATTGTGCGGTCGATTCTGATCACATGTCCAGTATATATATATATATATATATATATATGGGATGTAAGGTCAGGTGATGCGTAACATCACAGCCTGTCCTTGACAAATGTCAACCTCGCCTTCTCGTGGTGCATCCTGTTCTCACTAAAGGGGCTCTGACGACCGCCAATAGCTGTATAACTATACCACCGGGATTAGAGGAAATGCTATCCCACACTCACCAACCCGCTTGGCCAGCGTGGTGAGTTATGGCCAAAACCCTCCAAAATGACTCCACAACTTAAATCTTGGCCCTCAGTCTCCGGCAGCTGGAGTGTATCTGGCCAAGGCAGCGGCCAATGCGACATGAAGGCAGAGGGTGCTAAGAATCACCGGAGGACCGGACTAGGCTGCCATCTGATGCTGACCTTGGCTACGTATAACGGACGCTCCCTATCTTCTGATTCAAGGCTTCTTGAATTGGAAGAGGAACTACAAAGGATCAAGTGGGACATCGTCGGGCTAAGTGAGGTAAGGAGTAAAGGAGAAGATCTCATTGAACTGAAAAGTGGACATCTCTTCTACTATCGTGGGACAAATACTGGCAGAACAAGTGGTGTTGGATTTATAATAAACAAGAAACTGAAGGATAAAGTTGTGGAAGTTGAAAGTTCCTCTGACAGAGCTGCACGACTCGTTATCCAACTCTCGAGAAGATACCAGGCTCAGATTATTCAAACTTATGCACCCACCACAAGTCATCCTGAAGAAGAAATTGAAGAATTTTATGAGGAAATTTGTCATCTAAATAATAAAGGTAAGCAGCACTTGAAGATAATTATGGGAGATTTCAATGCAAAAATAGGGCAACGGCAACAGAATGAAACTTCAGTAGGTAAATTCGGTCACGGCAACAGAAACCAGCGTGGAAATATTCTCGTTGAGTTTGCAGAGGCAGAAGTGTTTTTCATCTTGAACTTCTTTTTCAAGAAAAAGCCACACAGGAAATGGACATGGAAACATCCAAATGGGACGACAAGTGAAATTGATTTTATTATGTGTAACAAAAAATTCGTCATGGAAGATTGCAGTGTGCTAAACAAGTTCAACACAGGTAGTGACCATAGATTGGTGAGATGTAAGATGCACCTCAACACTAAACTCGAACGTGGCAAGCTCATAAGACAAACAGAGTGTATTGACATAACCAACCATAAAAAACACCATAATACCTTCAAGTTGGAACTGAAGAACAGATTCTCTGCTTTAGAAGGCCTAACATCGGAAGAAGTGGATATTTCTGAAGTTAACAGAAAAGTAACCAAAGCTTTTATGGAAACAGCAACAAAATTAGCTGGGTCTAAGAACAAAGGTCATGTGAACAAATTATCAGGAAAATCCAAAATGTTGTTGCAAAAAAGAAGCGAGATGAGGACAACTAAAGAAGATGTGACTTCCAAAGTGGAATATATAGAGCTATACAAGACAGTACGAAAAAGTATCACTGAAGACGTAAGGAAATTCAACTGTGAACTAGTGAGGAAAGCAATTGAAAACAACCAAAGCCTAAAGATAGCAAAGGGACATCTCAGTAAGGGAAGAAAACAGATTATGGCACTGAGAAAAGAAGATGGTTCTGTAACAAGAAATAGAGGCGAAATTTTGACAAGAGTGAAAGATTTCTACTCCAAATTATTTGAAAGGGATGATGCATGAACTCCAGACATCATGAAAGGTACCAGTACCAGAGTTTTTCCTGTCCTCCCAGCAGAAGTTGCACATGCAATCAAGAACATGAAGCGGGGAAAAGCTCCAGGAGAAGATGGAATTACTGTAGACATCATACAAGAAGCAAGTGGAGAAATCGAAACAGTACTCGCCCAAATTTTCACACGATGCCTTAATGAAGGGAAGATTCCTGAGGATTGGAACAACGCTACAATGATCCTGCTACATAAAAAAGGTGACATTGAGGATCTCAGGAACTACAGACCTATTAGCCTCCTATCAGTGGTTTATAAAATCTTCACTAAAGTTCTTTCACACCGTTTGAAGGTAACACTGGACATGGCTCAACCGAGAGAACAAGCTGGATTCAGGAGTGGCTACAGCACAATAGATCATATCCACGTACTGAGAGAACTAATTGAAAGAGCGAGGGAATATGAACTTCCATTGTGCATGGCTTTTATCGATTATGAAAAAGCCTTTGATTCAGTGAAACCATCAGCAGTTACAATGGCTCTGAAATCCTACAGTATTGAAGATGCATACATTAATATTATTAATAACATCTATGAAAATTCAAGTGCAAAGATTCGGCTGTTTGAAAATACAACACACATAAAAATTCGAAAGGGAGTGAGACAAGGTGACACCATATCTCCAAAGCTCTTTAATGCCAGATTAGAAAATGTCTTTCAGTCAATGAACTGGGAAAACAAAGGGATAAAGATTTATGGAGATTATCTAACCCACCTTCGTTTTGCTGATGACGTAGTCATTTTTGCAACTACCCCACCAGAGCTGCAGAGTATGATCCAGGAACTTGCTGACAAGAGTAAAGAAGTGGGATTAAAAAGGAACTTTCAGAAGACAAAAGTGATGTTCAATGCTTTTACAAGAAATGAAGATTTATCGATTGATGGAGAAAAGCTGGAGATAACAGACACGTACGTTTATCTTGGACAGCAGATATCAAGTGAAGGCCACGTTGATGAAGAAATTAATCGGCGTACAAAACTTGCCTGGAGTGCTTTTGGAAGAGACAGCATAATTTTCAAGAGCAATATGCCATTATGTCCTAAAAGAAAAGTGTTTGATCAATGCATCCTTCCAGTGCTTACGAATGGTGCAGAGACGTGGACCTTAACTAAAAGAGACATACAAAGACTGCAGACAACTCAAAGATCATGGAGAGGTGCATGCTTGGTGTAACCAGGAGAGATAAGAAAAGGAACTCGTGGATCAGAAAAATGGCAAGAGTGGAAGACATCATGATCAGAGTAAAATCCCTGAAATGGCAATGGGCTGCACATACTGCCAGAAGGACAGACCATCGATGGACAGCCGAAATTTTAGATTGGATCCAAGGGACAGGAAAAGACCCAGAAGAAGACCACTTGGGAGATTAGTGGATGAAATTCGAAAGTATGCGGGAGTAGCATGGTGGAAACTGGCACAAGACAGACCGTTGTGGAAGAAACTTGGGGAGACCTTTGTCCAGCAATGGATTGATAATGATTGACAATGATGATGATGATATATATATATCCATACCTCACTTCCCGCTAAGAACCTTCACTGGAACCCCTCACTATTTTCTTGGTTTGGAACTCGAAACGTATATGAGAATGAGCCAAGGTAAAAAATCTCACTAACCAAAAGTAACACTGGAAATATACTAAGAAAAAACACAAAAAGAAATATAAAAACTCGGGTGCCGCAAGCACTCATCAGGGAAAGACGTCCCGCGAAATTCGAGTTAGGTTCGAGTTTCGTGCAGGTGTCAGGTCAACCTGACACCTGCACGAAACTCGAACCTAACACCTGGGTAGTGCAGGCTGTTGATGACAGTGTACACCTGGGTATTTATTCAGACAGTGTACACCCAGGTAGTACACCTGGGTAGTGCAGGCTGTTGACAGGACGTCGATATACCAGTTCCTTTAGATGATCCCAGAGGAAGAAGTCCAATGGGTTAAGATCCGGCGATCTAGCGGGCCATGTGATAGAACCTCCACGGCTAAGCCATCGACCGGGATATTCCGTATCCAGCCACTAGCGAACATTTGCAGCAAAATGTATAGGTGCTCCATCATGCTGGAACCATACATTGCTGAGAACATCCGATGGTACGTTTTCCAGTAAGTCCGGCAGAACATCACGTAGGGACGCCATGTAGTTGGCAACTGTGACACGTCCGGGAAGGAGATGTGGTCCCACTAGGATATCGCCCACAACACCACACCAGATATTAACATCCCACCGGACCTGGTGAGCGTGTTCCCGTATTGCGTGCGGATTGTCCAATGCCTAAACATGACTATTATGGGTGTTATAATGAATAAAGTCCTCCGCTGGACGTGTAGCGCAGGGAAGTTTACGTTAAGTCACGTTAGGGTTATTGGAAGATTACTTGACGTAGCTAAAGTGTACCTAATCTTCAAAGTGCTAGAGTTTGTTTAGGTAAGACTCGCACGTGCAATAAATTCATTGAATATGGAACTTCTTTTTACTCAGCGTTCCTCATTATCTTGACTATCAGTACTATAACTTCGGTTTTAGTACATTAGTACCTTGAAGGCTCCTTATTAGAGCGGTAAACACAATATACCCTGGACTTAATGGAGACACTTAATGAAAGAGACTTAACGGCCAGACAGAGGTCTGACAATAATATGAACTGGGAAAACGTACTCACTTTAAACCTTTTATTGGAGAGCTCCTGGTATTATCAAACACACACTCAGCAAATCACACGACTACGGAATATCCGAACTTTCGTAGAATCGCATAACAATAATTAAGAAGAACCTATCACATAAAACGAAGCTTCTTTGGTATAGTTGAGCGCGCCTATATATACTGCATACCACCACGTCATGACTTACACTCGTTGCCACATATCATTCAGAGGGAGAAATAACATCTCGTTAAGTGAGAAGATAATTTGCATAGGAAAATAAAATAACAAGAGGTAGTAAAATCAAAAGGAAACTGAATCTAGAGTATACGTTACAGTGTTGCAGATACCCTGTTGTGTAAACCTTTGCTTTATCAGTTCACAAGATCCGGCGGGTAAAACTGTTATCGGCAGCATGTTGCTGTAGCAGCCACTGACAGTATGCCTGTCTTCGAGGATAATCCTGTGGTAATAAGCCTTGCACCCGTTTGATGTGATATGGATGCAGGTCTTCGTCGTGTAGAACGGCAAGTACGGTACTTTGGTGCACACCGAACTGTAGCGCGATCGCACGGCTGCTGGTCGGTGGCTCCTTCTCTATGAACTCTAGTTTGGCGTCCTCGAGGGATGGTGTTCTCACAGAGGGTCCAGCGCCACTGTCTACACTTGGACGTGCTGCGGCATTGCCTGTGTCACGCATTCGAGCGTCAAGCCGCTGTATGGCCTGGGCATCCGGGTGCCGTCGTGCTGGGTATCGCTCGCTGTAGGCCCTTGCTGCACGCAATGCTGAACCATGGCATTCCCCCGAATAGGAGATACATGTCACAATACTCTCTCAAACTATACGACATATCGCTACCCACACTACTGTCAAATGTACCAACGCAGTATGAGGATTGCTTTTTTTTTTGGGGGGGGGGGGGGATTGGCGGTTTAACGACCACCGTGAGCAACTCAGTGGGCTATAAGTAGTTGCCCGTCTTGAATTTAGGACCACTGGGCGGCGGGTGGCCGAGTGGGCAACGTTCGTGACTACCACGGAAAGGGCCTCAGGTTCGATCCCAGGCAGGTACGAACGCTCGATCCATTAAATATCCGCCGTGCGTCGGATGGGCACGGTAAGCCGTCGGACCCCGGGTACTGGCCCCCGGTAATGAATAAGGGCGTCTTCCTCCCCCTTTCTACTTCGTTTCCGTTTCACTTTCCTATCGGGCGCTTTAACCCAAATCTCCTATATAGTTTCCTATTTCTAAGGGTTTTGTTTAAGACCTGGGGTCAGACACTCCCTTCCTAAAATCCTCTACATCATGATCATTTAGGACCACTGGGTCCAGGAAAGATAGAGAGTAAGTGCCGTAAGACAAGCACAACATCCCTGCTTCACGGGTTTCGAACCCGGACCACTTTCGGACAAATGATCAGAAGCTATCGCCTTAGACCACCGACCCACCAGGGCGGCTTGATTGCCTTACGTATATCTTTTATATCAATCAAATCTGATATATATTTTATATCAATCATATCTTTTTTATATAATGAGCCGCCGGGGCGGCTTTATTGCCTTTCGATATATTTGCCTAATCGCAGTTTTTCCTACAAAGGAGAGTCAGAAAACCTTAAAAAAAAATTATCACAATTTATTGAACAAAAGGGGTACACACCTGTATCATTTTTAAGTGTAATCTCCATTTCTTCGCAATACAAGTCATCCAGCGCTTGTACACTGCGTAGATTCCTGTTGTAAAAAAAAAAAAAAAAAATTCGGACGCGTGTGCAGCAAGCACCACTTGCAACACCACTTCACCGGACCTGAAAGTCTTTCCGCCCATCGCATCTTTGAGTGCTGAAAAGATGTGGTAATCAATTGTGGCAAGATCTTGTGAACACGACGGGTGCATGTTGGAAGGCACTGGAAGTGCGTGTGTTGTACGGCTGCAGTCGTTGCACGGGAAATATGAGGCGGAGCGTTGTCATGTTGCAACAAGACTCCAGTACTGAGAAGTCCACGCCATTTGGATTTGATGGCATATGATTTCTGATAAGATCTGCATACATGTCTTTGGTTACAGTGTTCCCCCTGGACATGTAGTGCTAAAAAATTACGCTTCGTTCTCCCCAAAGGAGAGTCAGCATAGCCTTTCCTGCCGTTGCCTGCGTGCGGAACTTAGTTTTTGGTGAGGAGGGATGGCGCCATGCTTTGCTTGCTCTCTTGATTTCTGGCTGATAATAATGAACCAAGGTATCATCTCCTGTAACAATTCTCTGTAGGAAGCCATCACTTTCTGCTTCAAAGCCCCGCTAAAGTTCTTGACAGGCATCAACACGTAGTTGTTTCAGTTCTGGAATCAGCTGTCGTGCCACCCACCTTGCAAAAGCCTTTTTTGAACTGGAGTACATCATTGATGATGTGGTGCACTAAACCATGACTGATGTTCAAAAGTGAGGCTATTTCATCCACCGTTACTCGGCGGTTTCCCATCACAATGCCTTCAACTGCTGTAATGGACTCTGGTGTCAGTACTCTGTGTGCTAGACCCGGTCGAGGAGAAACTGTTACAGTACTGACGCCGTTTCAGAACTTCCCAGTCCATTCGTACACTTGCTAGAGTGACAGATATGCATCACCATACTGCAACTTCATTCGACGATGAAGATTTCAGTAGTGTTTACACCTTCACTACTCAAAAAACGGATGACAGAACGTTGCTTCTCTTTGGTGCATGTCTCAAGTGGGGCAACCATCTTTACACTGCTACTGTGACGTCACTAAGCTTGTCTACACCATGCCACCACCTGTAAGAAAATATTTTGGTGTACGAGACACCTGTGGACTCCCTGGAAGATCTCGTCGCGCGAATCGCTGTTGCTGCTGACAAGATCAACACCACACCGGGAGACTACCGAGAGGGTGCGATAGTCCTTCATTCGCCGGTGTGGGCTGTGCAATGACGCCCTTGGACGCCAGTTTGAGTAGCTCCTTTAAGTCTTTCTCTGATGCGATTGGAATTGTGCAACTCATAAATTAGGCATGTCTTTTTGTTTTCACTGTTGAGGGTTCAACGTGGATATGTAACTTTACTCTTTTCTGGCACTAGGAGTGGAATGCGGCCCTAGGTTCCATTGCAATTATTGTTCGTCTTGATGTGCACTATCACCCCTCTTGTTTTGTTGAAGGAGTTTACAATCACCCTACCCTGTATACACGAAAGAATGGATGAGAGAAATTGAAGTTTCAATGGATTTATGATCAGCTAAAGCTTATTAAAGACTTTTCCTGGGATTATCTTATCACTGTAATTTATTAATGGTTTCTTTATTACCACTTTCAACTTCAACTATATTGGTACTTAATTTTGTTTATTCCTTATTTTACTCATTTCATTCTGCTTTGCGCTTGCACAAAGAAACGCGTCTACATCTTTCGCTACATCCGAACCTTTATATCTGACTCCCTCGTCACTCTCCCGCTTTCGCCCTCTTGCCTTGAAGGAAAAAGTACTCTGTCGCCGTGAAGAGCAATAAACTCATTACACCCTCTTCTGCTTGCGGTTGGTTGAAAACAAAGTCAGTTTGATGCAATGATGTAATAAACGTTTGCTTAAAAGGCTCTTCAATATACAATAGCCGACCGCTCTCTAGTAACTGAGTTCTACTTGAAGTGGTGTCGTCGAAGTTTCCCATGATGACTGTTACGATGATGGCGACAATAAAGACATTTACCGTTGAAATTACCATACTATTCTTGGAAACGAATGATTTCTGAAATCTCCGTAACAAAGCATTTGAAATATTTGCACTCTATTTTTCCATTACTAGAATCATTCTACGAGACCATTCACTGTATCGCGTGCAAAAACAGCGCAAAAGGGGTTCAAGGTTGGGCTCCAGCTCACCCTGAAATTTGCCTTGCCCACCCAGTTCAAGATGTACCATGTGACACATTACAGAGCTGAAAAAATGTGTCAAGACGCAAAATCTGCAGCGAGATATTCTGTTCCACGTAGCTCAGTTGGGAGAGCGACTTACTCCGGAGTGATATGAACGGCTTCGATGCCCATCGCGGACGAACTTGCGTTTTCACAGCCATTTTCATTATTTTTTAACTTTAAATATAATTTTTTTTTCGTAATGTTGCCCTATCCCATTGTCATTGCAGTGTATATACCATCATGTTTTTTAACAGCTTTGTATTATTTCCCAGTGAGATGCCCAATACTGTACGTCTCCCTCTTATGTTTTCTTATGATAAATTAGAATAAAGCGATTTTGAAACCTATCCCATTTCCCTCGAGATAGTGCGTTGTTTACGTCTCCGTAGAAAGTTATCAAAGTAGGAACTCCGGCGCCATGAAAATTCAGTTTTTCTCCACTCTTCCAAATCCTTAGTTTAAGCCTTTTTCCATGTTGGCCAGGGGCGAATGAAGAGAATAGATAGGAAATCATTGGGGGAGGTCATTGCTGAATGCTCTACTATTTGTTTGTGGTATTAAGTAAAGGACTCCAAAACGGAAAGTGTAGTATAAAGCTATACCATGCCGCCCCGGTGGCGTAGTTGTCTAAGTTCTGTTTTCTGACCATTCGTCCAAGATGGGTTCAGGTTCGAATCACGTTGAGGCAGAGATGTTGTGTTTGTCATACGACACCGGCTCTCTCCCTTCCCTGGAACCAGTAGCCATGCAGAAGATGTTCACACATTTTTAGAACGATTTCCCACCAATATAATTAATAATAAAATGATTTCTTTTTTAAATGCTCTATCTGACAGCCCTTTCTCTGGAATGTACTTACATCTAGATTTCCAAGATAACAGGGCATTTCATAAAATTGTTAGTGGTATTTTATTCCACTCCTCTTCCCCTGCTTTCCGTAGTCCAATCATTGTTTTAGGTCTGCGTTTAGAAAACGCTCTTTTTAGCAGTCCGAAGGCACAATAGGGGACTTTGAAGGAATAGGAGCAAACGGTATAGACGTCTCTTTTCCCATTTTTTCAAGAAATAGAGTTAGATGTATGAACAGAAGCCGTTTCTGATGAAGTTCTACTCTTTGAAGGCTCTGTGGATAAGGAATGGTATATTTCTTCTTTAAATATAGGAATTATTTCCTTTTGAATGAAATACGGGATCACACCATATAATATAAATTTTGAAAATGACAATCCGTTTTTTGGTGTAAATATGACAAGGATGGTTGGTAAGTCAGATAATATCCAAAAACTTCAAAATTAAAGAATCCTATCCCGGGCAATCACAGGATAGGATTCTTAACCTCTAGATTCGCTAAACGTGAATGACGGTTGTTTCGATTAGCGAATCCTGTGATGGTTATATTCAAATTAATCGAAAACTTGAGAATTGGTCGTTCTGAGTGGTGGTGTAGTTAGCACACCCGATCGCTTTCTGGGAGTCGTGGGTTCGATTCCCACTCCAGGAAGACAAGATTTTCTAATTTTCGGATATTATCGGACTTACCATCCTTGTCATATTTACACCAAAAAACGGATTGTCATCTTCAAAATTTGTTTTCAAACATTATTTCGGTAATATGTAAAATTGATTTTAACGTTCTTTTCAACTTTTCTCAACTTTAATTTTCCATTGTACGAAAAACCAGCAAAAATCATGAATCCTGTATTGAGACCTTCTTTTTTTTTTTTTTTTTTATTGGAGGTTTAACGACCACCGTGGGCAACTGAATGGGCTATAAGCAGTCGCCCGTCCCTAATTTAGGGCCACTGGTTCCAGGGAAGGGAGAGAGCCAGTGCCGTAAGACAATCACAACATCCATACCTCACTGGGATTCGAACCCGGACCCCTTTCGGACGAATGATCAGAGGCCATCGCTTAGACCACTGCGCCACCGGGGCGGCTAGACCTTCTTTGGATTCTTGGGACCAAGTTTGTAATTCTTTTTCTGCTGTCTTGCGATAGCAAACCAACCTTTTTTTTTTTTTTTTTTTTTTTTTTTGTTACAATCGTTTAGGTAGATCCGTTCTTCATCAATAGTCAAAATAAATTTCCATCTGTCTCCGGCTAAGTGATTTTCATAAAGAAGTCTATACCGTGTTCTGCCTCAGCCACGTGCCCAGACAAAACGCAGTGGACATTTGTTTTCTTCAGATTCAAATCTTTATTTATTTGTTTACAGTTGTTCGGAGGTTGGTGTTCTTTTTCCTGTTAAAAGCAATGCTTGATGATTTTCCCCTTTATTATTAATAATATTTCTTTAGAAATGCTAATTCCATGATTTTCACAGCGTTTTTTAATTACAGAATACGAAAATTTCTCTTCGTCAAGAGCAAAAATATAACCTTCTATCCACAACTCGTTAAAATGCTCCACTTTAGTCGCAGACGATATTTAGCTGCAGCAGATGTTTCTTCTGTGTTCATGTAACACGCTGTTGCCAGTTTTAATTCTTTGAACTTCTTTTATTTCCTGTAATTTCTTATCAAAAACGTTCTAAAAATGTGTGAACATCCTCTATAAATTAGGGACATTCTACTGCTTATAGTCCATTGAGTTAGCACGGTGATAGTTAAACCCGTAAACAAACTAAAGCTATACCAGCGCTCTTAAGCCTTTCCCCGTAAATTGTAGGTCTATATATAGTTGAAAGAACCATAGGATATTGCGATATTTCCGTTGAACAGTTGTCGCGGATTTCGTTTGTTCAAACCAATACACACAGCCAGCACGCTCCGTGAAAGCAGCAATTTTGAAATGCACGCCAGAGCTGAGTTCGGGCTCAATTTTAAGAGCCCGAGCCCGAAGTATGTCAGCCTGAGTCCGAATTACATTGCAAGATCGAGCCCTGGCCCGAACGAGCCCGAAAACTAAGATTAGCCTGTTTAGGCATTAAAAAAAAAAAGTCTTCTCTTTCAGACTTCCAGTCTTTCCTACCCGTGCAATTAATCTATGTCTTTCTCAACTGCAGAGTGGGAAAGGGATGTCTATCTATTCCTATTAGTTTCTTTGACCATTCATTTCTTCCTGAAATGTTTCGGGGGGAGGGGGAATCAGGAAATATCGGGAAGCATAACAATCTACGTCGTACGTTGCTCAAATGAATTAGAAGGGAGCTGCTCCGTTGAGGTATAGGGAGCAAAATTTCGTCAGCATGCTATCTACTGTCTACAATTCTTATAGAAACTTTTCCTTCCCAAAAATCCTGCGATTCATGGCCTATGGAATTTTGTTACCCAAGCCCGGAATGGATAGCCCTGCCGAATTCCTACTCCCCATC
This sequence comes from Macrothele yani, assembly GCA_039090855.1. NCBI lineage: Eukaryota > Metazoa > Arthropoda > Arachnida > Araneae > Macrothelidae > Macrothele > Macrothele yani. The sequence continues at coordinate 104,675,278 of CM077006.1, read as the reverse complement.
TAGACCCAGTTGCCGAAGAATTCTATTTAACAACTCGAAAGTGTAAAAAAGTATCATGTGATAAACCATGTAAAATCACATTAAAAGAAAAAGGAAGAAAATTCTCTCCCTCTCTCCGAGCCCGAACTCCAGTAAGTATTACGCAGCCCGTCTCAGCTCTGATGCACGCTGCTGGAGGTCGATGTAGCGGAATTCAGTTCTATATGGCACTGCGTGAGGTAAAACTTGACGTGTTTTGTTACAGATTCATGCCTCCAGAAATTTTGTAAGTCTTCTGAATAAATTTCTATACTCTTTCAAAGTTGTAAAGTCCTTTTTGAATCACCCTGTGTTTTACATTTCTTCGCTTTTCATACTTCTGCATACTGTTTGTACAGGGGTTGGACAGAATGATGTGAACACCTAGGAAAAGAAACCCTAATAAGGTGTGAGACCACCTTTGGTATTCAAAACCGCCTGAATTCTCCTTGGAATGGATGCATACAAATCCTGGATGGTGGTTAGTGGGATGTTACACTATTCTTCATGCTGAAACTGCTCCAGGTCCTTGAGAGATGCAGGAGTAGGGTAACGGGATCTTACTCTGTTTTCCAACACAGACCACAGTGGCTCGACGATGTGTAAGTCAGATGATTGGGGAGGCCAAGGACGGAGCGAAAGTTCGTCCCCATGTTCCTCAAACCATGATGGGGCATTCCGAGCTCTGTGAACTGGGGCGTTATCATCTTGATAGATGGCATTCCCTGCAGAAAACAATGCCTGAGCCATTGGATGCAATTGTTCGGCCAAAATGGTTTCATACGCCCTACCAGTCATCCGTCCTTTCAAGTTGATCAGGGGAACTGCTGAAAACCATGATATGACAGCCCAGAGCATGACAGAACCACCACCATGCTGCACTGTTGGAAGAAGGCAATCTAGGTTGTACGGTTCTGATGTTGTTCTCCACATGTTAACACGTCCTGCGATGGTGAATAGTGTGAATGTGGATTCATCCGACTACATTACACGCTTCCATGCATCGGCAGTTCACGTTGTGTGCTTCTGACACCACTGCCGTCGCAGTTGTGCATTCACCTAGGTCAGCAGAGGTTTTGCAATAGCAGCTCCTCCACGAGTATCCTGCTTATACAGTTCCCTGCGCACTGTTTACGTTCATACTGTTGTCTGGAGATGCAGATTACGCACTGTTTTCGTTCATACTGGTCTAGATGCACCAATTTTTGGCGCCGTGGTCTTCTTATTACGGGTAACAATCTTGTTTAATGATCTCCTGTCTATATCAGTCATGGTCGTTTTCCGGCCGCTTTTGTGTTTCGCAGACGAGGTTTTGGCACGAACACTGTATGCTGTCAAGACGCTATACACAGTAGCTCTCGATACCCTCACTACCCTAGCGACTGTTGTCACGGAGGCATCAACTAGCCGGCCACCAGCAATTAGCCCTCTTTCGAAGTCCGTTAAGTCACTCATTTCGTTGTCACCTTGAAAGAAATTTTGCGACAAGACACTTTAAATGCACTTAAACAGGACCTTGAAGTTCTAAACAAAGCTATTACAACAAAAAAATGGTGGATACTCTTGTGTATTGCGACATACCCAGCTGCTTTAAAAGTCACGTCTTTGAGTGTGCTGTTCACATTATTCTGTCCAACCCCTGTATGTACCCTGTTCCCTGCCACTCAATGAGGAATTTCATTTTTACTTTCTACAGTAAATTTCCGCTTTTTCTACCGGAAAATCCCAGCTTCTAATATTTTTACTGCATGCACACGTATCGAGCAATTCTACAGAAAAATTAGCAATCAGAATCAGTGCTATCACAGAAAGTTTCTGTAACACCTTCCAAGAAACGAATGTTCTTATTTTTGAGGGGTAGAGCAATTGCCCCCTTTGCCTCCGGACATGGGCGCCCATGAGCGAAGGTATTATTTGATTAAATGGGTGCTCTGTTAATCATACTCATAAGCTGAATTAAGCCTTTCAAAAAAATTGGGGCAGCTTTGTTTTGAACCTCCAGTTTAGAGTTGAAAGTGTATCATCCGAAGGAAAACTAGCATAAATGATAAACCGTGCCTGGAAAATTATCTTGAAAGATATTCAGACGGTAAAGAAATTGTCTTTCAATCTTTCGTGTACCATATCTAAAGCAACTGCTAGTACCTATCTCAAGATTCGGAAAATAAAAATAGATGTCTCAGTAAGAGTGAGAGACAGAGAGCCTTGGCCACTTTAAGAGAAAAGGTGTACATCATCTGCTGCTGACTCAAGACTATCCAAGAAATAGGCTCCTTTCTAAAAGCGAAAATACTTTTATGTGGGATTTTATTGGAAGTAAGAACTGTGGCCGTTAGAAAACTCCATTCTTTCTGCCGCACTTTCTTCTTCTTCCCATTTTTTCCTCTTACATATCGTATATATATATATAAGAGATAGGGGGTGTGATTTATTGGACCTGAGGATTAGGAGCGAGTGTGACCTCGAACGCATCCTGTCACACTTGAAAGGAATTTCTATCCTCCTGTGCCATGCTCGGAGAAGGAGAGGATGCAGTCGCCATTACCAAAATTTGGAATCGAACTTCAAAAATGTCACCATCTACTTGTTTCTGTTTTGCTTTTCGAGGTTCTTTATTACTTTGAAGCGAATTTAAAAATAAGTTTAACACGCGACTCATTTTTAAAATTGCTAGACATTCAAGCTATATCAAAATTTCTATATTAACAAGAAATGTCGTAATTACGGACGTAGCCAGGACTCTATTATCAGAACGGGAAGAAACCGGACTTCTTGCACTCCCTGTCACAAATAAATGAAAAAATAGTAATTGAATAAATAAGTAAAAAAATAGTAATTGAATAAATAAATAAATAAATAAATAAATAAATAAATAATACAGGGTGTCTCGGAAGAAAACTACCGATAAGAAATTGTAAATCAGTACAAAACATATATACGAAGGTTTGGACCTAAAGTAAAGCAAAAGAGGGCATAACTTTTTTATTAACTGACAGAGGTCGTTCAAATTGCACATGTTGGTAGAGTAACTCTATCTATACAAAGGTACTACTCAACATAGTCTCCATCACAAGCGATGCATTTAAGCCATCGTTGAACCCAACTCTCGAATCCTTTTTGAAAAATTTCAGGTGTGGACTGTTGTACCCACTTTTTCACAGTCACTTTTACCTCGTCTGTGTCATCAAAGCGTTGTCACCGGACACTCCTACATTGGACCGAACGGGTAAAAGTCGAAGGGCGCCAGATCTAGGCTGTACGGTGGATGGAGACCACCATCCATCTTAATTTGCTGATTGCCTTATTTGTTGCCAAAGATGTGTGTGGTCTCGCATTGTCATGGTGAATGTGGATCCTTTTCAGATTCTTGTTCGGTCTCTTCCTCTTTATGGCTTCTCTAAGCTGTATTCTCTAGTTGTACATTGAATGTCACAGTGTACCGCTCGCTGGTCACGGTACGGCCACATTCCAGAAAATCAAGGAGAATGACACCCCTGTTATCCCAAAAAGCAGTCACCACGACTTTCTGTGCTAATCGCTGGCTCTTGAACTTCTGAGGCCTTGGTGAGGAGGTGTGATGCCATTCCATGGATTGATTCTTCGTTTCCGAATCTTAAAGATACGCCCACGTTTCATTCCTTGCACCAGATCGGAAAGAAAACGTGTCTTCATTGGCTTCAAACGCTTCCAGCAGATCAGAGCAGACTTCAACCCTTCTCTCCTTCTAATTGGGTGTCAATTGCCGAGGTACCCAATTTACACACACTTTCCGATACCCTAAGTCTTCCACCATCTTCTGTATGGCATTGTGAGCACAGTCCAGTTGTGTAACAAGCTCACGGATTGCGACTCATCTCTCTGCGCGAATCAATTCATTCACTCGCTGACAATTCGTGTCAGTGGTCACAGATGATGGTTTCCCACTGCGTGGTTTGCTTTCAACGCTGGTTTCCCCTTCTTTAAGCTTCTTCATCCATCTGTGCACAAAGCTTCTTCATAATCTTGTCAATGGTGTCATCTCCGTAAAAATTCTGTACTTCTGTGGATGTCGGACAGCCTGCACCCTTCCTTCGTCAAGAACTCATTGACGGCACGTTGCTTTTGCTCATAATCCATTATTTACCTGCAATGAAGAAGAAGGGTTACTATAAAGGAAGAGCTACTCTACCAACATGTGCAATTTGAACGACCTCTGTCAGTTAATACAAAAGCTATGCACACTCTTGCATTACTTTCCCTACAGTTAAGAAGAAGGGTTACTATAAAGGAAGAGCTACTCTACAACATGTGCAATTTGAACGACCTCTGTCAGTTAATACAAAAGCTATGCACACCCTTGCATTACTTTCATTACAGTTAAGAAGAAAGGTTACTATAAAGGAAGAGTTACTCTACCAACATGTGCAATTTGAACGACCTCCGTCAGTTAATACAAAAGCTATACCCACTCTTGCATTACTTTCCCTACAGTTAAGAAGAAGGTTACTATAAAGGAAGAGCTACTCTACCAACATGTGCAATTTAAACGACCTCTGTCAGTTAATACAAAAGCTATGCACACTCTTGCATTACTTTCCCTACAGTTAAGAAGAAGGGTTACTATAAAGGAAGAGCTACTCTACCAACATGTGCAATTTAAACGACCTCTGTCAGTTAATACAAAAGCTATGCACACTCTTGCATTACTTTCCCTACAGTTAAGAAGAAAGGTTACTATAAAGGAAGAGTTACTCTACCAACATGTGCAATTTGAACGACCTCTGTCAGTTAATACAAAAGCTATACCCACTCTTGCATTACTTTCCCTACAGTTAAGAAGGAGGGTTACTATAAAGGAAGAGCTACTCTACCAACATGTGCAATTTAAACGACCTTTGTCAGTTAATACAAAAGCTATGCACACTCTTGCATTACTTTCCCTACAACCCTCGTAGAAACAAAAATGCTGTTTGCGGTAGTAGAAAGAGGAAACGAATTTTGTTGGAGTCATACGACAAGGCTTGTTGGTGGTAAATGGCGCAGCTAGTACGTACGTTGTGAGTCGGTCGTTATTGAAATGGCGTTCACGGTGCAGCTGAAACTGTAGTGTTGTTACTGGCTTGCAGAATTTGTTTTCTGTGTCCGTACAGAGGTAATTTCTGCAAATATACAAAGTGGAACCACTCGAAAAACATACAGTAACAGCGTGGCACAAAAGGTTGCTGGAAACTGGCTCACTTGAAAAGCAGAAGGCACGTGGGAAGCACGTGTCCGAAGAACAAGTGGAGGTCATTTGTGACACGTTCCACCGTAGCCCAAATAAGTCCGCTCGTTGTACCACCAGTCGTGAACTGAGGATCCCAAGGTCGACAGTCCGCGACGTTCTTTATAAGATGTTATGTCTTCGTGCATACAAAATTCAGTCACTGCAGAAGTTAAATCCAAATGATATGCTCTTGAGATATCAGCTTCCTTACGACATGCCGTCCAATATTCATAACGACAAGGGCTTTCTTCAAAAGGTGATTTTCGGCGACCAGTACACATTTCACGTCTCAGGGTCGGTCAACAGACACAGCTGCATGATATGGTGATCTGAGAATCCGCACACAGTGAGAGTGCTGCGATGAAATAGCCCGAAAGTGAACGTTTGGTGCAGCCTCAGTGTGCATGAAATCATTGGCCCGTTCTTTTTCATTGAAAGGGCTGTCACTGCAGATGTTTACTTGGATATGCTGAAAATTTATGCCATATGGTACAAACCAGATGGATTATTTTTCTGACAAGATGGACACTACCCTCCTCTCTCATTAGGCAATGCATGCCAGGGCTCATTTCAACGAATGTTTTCGTAGACGTGGTGGACTCATGCTAAGGCCTGGCATGCATGTGTCCACCATACAATCATGATGGGTTAGATCATCGGATCTAACCCATCATGATTTCTTTGGGAGAAGAGGGAGTGGGGGGGGATATGTGGAAACACATTTGCCTGTGACGGAGTTAGAAAACGCGCCCCCTCACTCCGGAGTAAGTTGCTCTTCCAACTAAGCTACACGGACGGAATGTATCGCTGAAGGTTTGTCGTCCTGACAAGTGCTTTACCTCTGTAGTAAGTCACATTATCTCCCTCTAATTTTTTTTTTAAGCAAAGATCGAATTTTTTATTAATTCCGGACGATGTGTGGAACAAACATCACACATTTTTCGAAGAACCTAACGGACAGTGCATCCATTATTTTTGCGTTTGGACGCCAATGTGAAAATACAAATTTGTTCGTGACGACATCGAGGCGCGCCCTCTCACTCCGGAGTAAGTTGCTCTCTCGACTAAGCTACTCGGACAGAATGCATCGCTGCAGATTTGTCGTCTTGACACGTGCTTTCACCTCTGTAGTACGTCACACATATCAAACACGTTGTCTACCAAACTCCAGTAAACGATTTAGTGGATTTGCTTCGCAGGATCATCGCTTCTTGCGAAAGTGTCACTTCGCAGGCGCTGAAAAAACACATGGCGGCAGTTCGAATATCGTCTGGATATCTATCGCGCCACAAAAGGTGCACATGTGGAGACTTATTGATGCCCAACGAAACTTGGTAAGTTTCTCTTACTGCAACCGCAAACAGCATTTTTGTATTTATGTTTTGCATTGATTTACAACGATTTATTATTGATAGTGTTCGTCCCGAACACCCTGCATTTATTGATCTTATATGTGTATGCACGTGTTTATACGAAATCGCATATGTGTGTGCGCGTGCGTATATACGGAGTAGGATCTAAAAGTTCGGGGACAGCACTTATCCATGACAACGCAGGCATGTAGTTAAAGTTACGGCGTCCGAATCCACTCCTTTCTGTGTTGTGTTAACTCGCTCTTCAGTTTCTTCTCCTTCGTATCACTGTTGACACAGTCGTCAGGTTTCCCTCTAGCTCGCTTTCGACGAAGGTCCCTGTAACGACCCTTACACGTTTCCGCCTCTTTACTTTAGCATTAACTTCTCCTTGGGATCCAGTCAGTCATCATATTTTAAACAGGTCCGTTCTCTCTACGACAAGATGTCGTTAATTCTGATATCTGCGTCTCCGTCCGTTAGTAACCCAAGAGACCCAGACTACTCCCTAACATGAGCTAAGCTTGTCCTTCCCCACGCTTTCTTGCGAGGTCCTCAAAAAATATTCCTTATGACTACATATGCACAGACGTTGAGGCTACAAGATGCCTCTTCCGCACTTACTTCAGTATGAGGTATTCTCTAAATTAACTTTTCTTTTTAGTTGCTTTCGCTATGTAAATTTGAGTTCGTTCTCTTTTAGCGTTTTCAAACTTAACGTTATATCTTCTCGCTTGTGGAAGGACGTTGGCAACAATTCTGAGGTCAGAGGGAGTGACGTATGCGTGCAAGAGATATATACAGTCGAGTCACTTTATTTTGACCACCTCCTACTTTTGACGTCAACAGCGCGTAGCCAATGAAAGAAGGAACGTATCGTGAGCTGGCTTAGAAGGTATATAAGGTGTGCTGTAGGCATTCTGAAAACATATCACTCGTTACTGTCATGGATAAAAGAAGCGATTTCTCAGATTTGCAAAAAGGGATGATTAACGGCTTTCGGGCCAAGGGTGGCAGTATTTCTGAAACAGCGCAGTTTGTGAACTGTTCGCGTGCTGCTGTTGCTAAAGTGTATCGTGATTGGATAAATGACACTATTGCGAATAAGCGACGTGCAAACTGCGGAGCACCACGTGCCATTGATGTGAGAGGTGAACGTCGGCTTCGAAGGTGCGTGAGGGCCGATCGACACGCTACAGTGGAGCATCTCACTGGCCGAATGAACCAGGGGGCTACCGGAAGTGTGTCTAAAACGACAGTTCAGCGAACTCTGCTGCGTATGGGGCTCCAATGCAAACGGATGGTCACTGCACCTATGCTAACGAAGATGCACATGACAATAATAATAATTATTATTATTATTATAAAGGATGATGCTGATGATGGTAAAGGAATCAAGTTCTAATGAAGAAGAAGAATTAGGGGTAGCCAATTTAACCAAGAATTACAATAATAATAATAATAATAATAATAATAATAATAATAATAATAATAATAAAGGAGTCAAATTCTACTGAAAACAGAGGAGTTAGGGGTAACCAACTTAATCTAGGGTTACAATAATAATAATAATAATAATAATAATAATAATAATAATAATAATAAAGGAATCAAGTTCTAAAGAAGTGAAGTTAGGGGTAGCCAACTTAGCCTAGGGTTACATTAATAATAACAACAACGGAACCAAGTTCTCCTCTACTGAAGAAGAGGAGTTAGGGATAGCCAACACAACTCAGGTTTACAATAATAATAATAATATTAATAAAGGAATCAAGTTCTACTGTAGAAGAGAGAGGAGGTAAATGTAGCCATCTTAAAAGATGAAAAACGAAAAAGAAAAAAAAAGAAATTTTTTTGCTTATTATAAGTGGCGTTGTCAATGCTCTGAAAAAGCAATCTACTTCAAAAAGACATATCGTTTCAAAGGACGAACTTTCACTTTCATTTATACATTTGAAGTTAAAAGCTAAAGTAAAACGAAAAGAGGACGTGGCGAAATTAAATAAGTCAGTTAGTTCTCTTTATTTCCCTCCTGCATTAAAATGGCAAGAAAGAGAAATACGGAAGCTCTCCCCATAATTTTCTTTATGAGGTGTCCGGTCGGGCGAATGGTGGATGTATTTCTGAAGACGGTCCATCAAGAATTCATGAGTAGATACACCTTCCTGTTCTTCCTTTCTCATTTTTTTCTTCTTCTCTTCTTTTTTTAAAAGGAACTTGGGAAGTGAAACTTTAGGAATGCCTTTATTCAGAGAAAGAGAGATCAGATATGAGAAATGGAGTCCATCTGCACGTGGTCTCGTTGCCAAGGCAACGAGAGCCGGGGAAGAGACGGATTTCTGCAGCTGACTGGGAAGATGGCGGTTGCTCAGATGGGCCGCAATCCGGGGCTTAGAACTAATGTGACGTGCATGATACAGACGGATGGGGGTGGTCTCGCGCGTGATGGGCTACTCCTCCCAGCCATTCGTAAAGGATGTCACCCTGAACAAGGCATTTACAAAGTCGCTCCCCCCTTCAAGATCCCGTTCCGTTCCTCCCTTCCTTCCTTTCCCCCGTTCTCCTCCCTGATGCACGTACTCCAGTGGTGTCTTCAGGATCTTTCCTGCTCCCTTCTTGCCTTTCCTTTCATCCATGTATGTGTGCTGCGTGTGCTGGTGCGCTCCTCTTCTATTATTTTTTTTTTTTCGTTTTCTTCACTAGTCGAACAGTTAAGAGTAAATGATTGCCTCAATTGACTTGGATCCCACCCTTTCTAGAAGTCAATACGCAGCATGTCCAATTTTTCTGTTGTTTCATTACTTGTTCGAATCGATTTTTTAAAGCGTATTAAATGTTTTAGCGCGGGTCTCATACATAGTGCATGCGTTGTTCACTTTTTCTTACGGAACTTAAGACTATTGCACCATTTTAAAACTTTCATTGTATCTGTCATCGCAGTAGCAAAAAGAATTTGAAGTGTACAAGATAAGGTTGGTATCGTGCTAAAATCTTACCAGTTTAATATTTAATAAGATCAGCCAGTTTTTGCCAAAAGGTATTTGTTGCGAAGAATTTCTAAATCATTCGTTTCCAAGAAAGGAGTATACAGGGGATGGACAAAATAATGTGAACACCAGGAAAGTAGGCGGAATGTCTTTTTTAATAAAGTGTTGGACTACCATTTGTCTTTACACAGCTTCCAACCTTCTTGCAATAGATTCGTACAGCTTTTGAATAGTCTTCCGTGAAATGTTGTACGATTCGTCGATTAGAACATCAGCCAATTGCTTCAGAATTGTTGGGGGAGGTATTCTTCGCTCTCCAAAACTGCCTACAGTGGTTCGATGATATTCAAGTCAGGAGATTGTGCTGACCAGAACTTCAACATCTTGGTGCTCCTCAAACTAAGACTGAATTGTTCGAATCTAGGGGGGAATCCAAGGAAAATAGATCCACGGAAAAAAATGGAGGAAAAAGCCAAAAGAAAAAACATCCAAGGAAATAAAATCCAACTCCAACGAAACAGTTATCCATTTACATAATTGACACAGGGCTGGATTAAGGACGGGGGGGGGGGGGTTAGAGGGGCCATAGTCTTGGGGCCCACCATTACCAAGGGGTTCAGAATGCATGTCTGGGCAAATAATAGAGAGAGAGAGAGAAAGAGGTTTATAAAATAGTTTTGCCTTTGTCTCGTATGTTTTCCACTGTCAGAAACAGAGGCTGGAAGACGAACAGATTTCAAGGCAGTAACTCACCAAGGGTTAAAGGTTTCATATTGATGCGTACAGCGAGGTTGGTGAGACAATTTCAGCTTTTTCACTACCCACACCTTCCAATTTGCACTTGGAACAGTTAATGGTCGAAGTCCCCTGTGGCTTCACGTTACATAATTAAACATGCGCTAAGATAAGCATGCAATGCAAAATCATTAGGAAATCCAAGACAAAATCCAGTAATCTTAAGCATTTAACACATGCACTTATGAGAACGACGAAAAATACAGCGACTTATATTTATGCTCTGCAGATAATTTATTAGTTTGAAGAATACACTACGTATTAATTATCACAGCATATTACTACAGATTCGTGTTTTAACGAACTTCATAAAGATTCCCCGCCATAGGTTCTGTGTGAACCCACCCAAATGTTTTAGCCTAGGGGCCCACTAAGGCCTTAATCTGGTCCTGGATTAACATATTTCATTCCTGTTCTTACATATTTAATCCACGTTACTAGAATATTCTTTGCTGCATTTCCTCGTGCACATTGCGTTTATTTTAATTTTTTTTTCCATTATTAAGGTACACTCCAATATGGTTTTAACGGCACCTACTTCTGAGAGCCTATGCTTACATCTGAGAATTCATGATTTGCAAGGCTTTCTTAATTTTTATTGCAAGTATTTAAACTACGTCTTACAGCAAAACGCTCATGTGCTAATTTCATCGCGTCGTTGAAAGCAAAATCTTCGCTCATGAAAGCACTGAAAAAAGATCCACGGAAAGAAAAGCTAAGGGGAAAAAAAAAACAGAAAAAAACAACAACAGAGAACCAGGGAAAAAAATCCAATGAAAATTTTTATACGACCCTCTAAGCTTCCTACATGGAAGTGACGCCAAGGAATTAGAAAATAAATTTTCATATGATCCCTTAGCTTCCTACATGGAAGTGACACAAAGAAATCAGAAATACAATTTTTATACGACCCCTAAATTTCTCACAAGGTCACCCAACATGGAAGTGGACACGCTAAAATCAAAAATGCAATTTTTGCACGAATTTCCCACAAGGTCAACCAACATGGAAGTGGACTCAAGAAAATCAAAAACGCAAGCAAATTTTGTACGGCCCCCTTGTTGCTCGAACCTCCATGGAATCAAATTATGGTGTCCTCATAATCTTTGAAAGGTGAGCACTTTTTTTTGTGGTAGGTCATACCACTTTCCCACTCTCGTTATTTGTAATATAAGGGTAGGCAAAGTATGGCTGTAAAAATTATGAACATCATATAAAGTTATAATATAAAATATTTGAATATATGAATTAACATGAACTGAGATTCACGAAAAAAAGCCAGGAAATTTTTATATGACCCCCTAAGTTTCCTAATGGTTAGCCAACATGAAAGTAGCCGTTGGATTTTATTTCCATGGATTTTTTTTCCTGGATCTTTTTTCCTTGGATTTTATTTCCGGTAACCGAATTGTTCTGGCTGTGTGTATCGGCGCATCATCATCTTAAAAACAGCATTATTGGGAAACATTTGGACCATAGGATGCATTTGTTACCTAGAATGTTCATGTACTCATAACCCAACCATGTTGGGCGAAACAAATTTTGAAGTTGTGAATCCGTTTATTTGTGTAAATATGACCTGAATGGTAAGTACGATAATATCCAAAAACTTGAAAATTTCGTCGTCTTGAAGCGGGAATCGAAGCCGCGTCTCCCGGTTTGCCCCCTAACCACACCACCACCCAGAACGACCAAATCTCAAGTTTCCGATTAATTTGAATTAATTTAATTAATCGCAAACAATTTCAAATTAAACTGAAACTTGAGACTCTGTCGTTCTGGGTGTTGTAGTGATTAGCATACTCGAGCGCAAACCGGGAGACGCGGATTCGATTTCCGCTCCAAGACGACAAAATTTTCCAGTTTTCGGATACTATCTGATTACCATTCAGGTCATATTTGCACCAATAAACTGATTCACAACTTCAAAATTTGCATTGTACAATGGTGTAATCCTATATTCCATTCATTGGTGTTGGGTAATGATGAGGCCAACCGAATACCAAGATATGGCAAACCAAATCATCACCGATTCACCCCCATGTTTAATAGTTGGAACCAGGCATTGCAATTTGTACGCTTCCTTCTGGTACTCCATACATAAACCCAACCAACTGTTGGGAATAATGTAAACGAGGATTCAACGGATCATATTACATGTTTCCAGTCAGCAGCTGTTTAAGTTTTATGTTCATGATACCATCTTTTTCGCATTGTGGCGTTTGTTTCTGTGGTTATAGTTTTAGTAATTGCAGCTCTTCCATGAATGTTGGCTTTTTGAAGTTCTCTGCGGACTGTTTTTGTAGAAATAGGGTCTTCCAGGTGGATATTGAGTTCTGCTGTCACTTTTGTTGCAGTAGTGATGTGTTGTTTGGACACAATCCTTGTTAGTTCTCTGCGGACTATTCTTATGCAAACAGGGTTTTCCAGGTGATATTGAGTTCTACTGTCACTTTTGTTGCAGTAGTTTTGTGTTGTTTGGACACAATCCTTGTTAGTTCTCTGCGGACTGTTTTTGTGGGAACAGGGTATTCCAGGTGGATATTGATTTTTGCTGTCACTTTTTTTGCAGTAGTTCTGTGTTGTTTGGACACAGTCCTTGTTAGTTCTCTGCGGACTATTCTTGTGGAAACAGGGTCTTCCAGGTGGATATTGAGTTCTACTGTCACTTTTGTTGCAGTAGTTCTGTGTTGTTTGGACACAATCCTTGTTAGTTCTCTGCGGACTATTCTTGTGGAAGCAGGGTCTTCCAGGTGGATATTGAGTTCTACTGTCACTTTTGTTGCAGTAGTTCTGTGTTGTTTGGACACAATCCTTGTTAGTTCTTTGCGGACTATTCTTGTGGAAACAGGGTCTTCCAGGTGGATATTGAGTTCTGCTGTCACTTTTGTTGCAGAAGTTCTGTGTTGTTTGGACACAATCCTTGTTAGTTCTCTGCGGACTATTCTTGTGGAAACAGGGTCTTCCAGGTGGATATTGAGTTCTACTGCCACTTTTGTTGCAGTAGTTCTGTGTTGTTTGGACACAATCCTTGTTAGTTCTCTGCGGACTGTTTTTGTGGGAACAGGGTCTTCCAGGTGGATATTGAGTTTTGCTGTCACTTTTGTTGCAGTAGTTCTGTGTTGTTTGGACACAATCCTTGTTAGTTCTCTGCGGACTGTTTTTGTGGAAACGGGGTCTTCCAGGTGGATATTGAGTTCTGCTGCCACTTTTGTTGCAGTAGTTCTGTGTTGTTTGGACACAATCCTTGTTAGTTCTCTGCGGACTGTTTATGTGGAAACAGGGTCTTCCAGGTGGATATTGATTTTTCCTGTTACTTTTTTTGCAGTAGTTCTGTGTTGTTTGGATACAATCCTTGTTAGTTCTCTGCGGACTGTTTTTGTGGAAACAGGGTCTTCCAGGTGGATATTGAGTTCTGCGGCCACTTTTGTTGCAGTAGTTCTGTGTTGTTTGGACACAATCCTTGTTAGTTCTCTGCGGACTGTTTTTGTGGAAACAGGGTCTTCCAGGTGGATATTGATTTTTGCTGCCACTTTTGTTGCAGTAGTTCTGTGTTGTTTGGACACAATTCTTGTTAGTTCTCTGCGAACTGTTTTTGTGGAAACAGGGTCTTCCAGGTGGATATTGATTTTTCCTGTTACTTTTTTTGCAGTAGTTCTGTGTTGTTTGGATACAATCCTTGTTAGTTCTCTGCGGACTGTTTTTGTGGAAACAGGGTCTTCCAGGTGGATATTGAGTTCTGCGGCCACTTTTGTTGCATTAGTTCTGTGTTGTTTCGACACAATCCTTGTTAGTTCTTTGCGGACTGTTTTTGTGGAAACAGGGTCTTCCAGGTGGATATTGAGTTTTGCTGTCACTTTTGTTGCAGTAGTTCTGTGTTGTTTGGACACAATCCTTGTTAGTTCTCTGCGGACTGTTTTTGTGGGAACAGGGTCTTCCAGGTGGATATTGATTTTTGCTGTCACTTTTTTTGCAGTAGTTCTGTGTTGTTTGGACACAATCCTTGTGTGTTCTCTGCGGACCATTCTTGTGGAAACAGGGTCTTCCAGGTGATATTGAGTTCTACTGTCACTTTTGTTGCAGTAGTTCTGTGTTGTTTGGACACAATCCTTGTTAGTTCTCTGCGCACTATTTTTGTGGAAACAGGGTCTTCCAGGTGGATATTGAGTTCTGCTGTCACTTTTGTTGCAGTAGTTATGTGTTGTTTGGACACAATTCTTGTTAGTTCTCTGCGAACTGTTTTTGTGGAAACAGGGTCTTCCAGGTGGATATTGATTTTTGCTGTCACTTTTTTTGCAGTAGTTCTGTCTTGTTTGGACACAATCCTTGTTAGTTCTCTGCTGACTATTTTTGTGGAAACAGGGTCTTCCAGGTGGATATTGAGTTCTGCTGTCACTTTTGTTGCAGTAGTTATGTGTTGTTTGGACACAATCCTTGTTAGTTCTCTGCGAACTGTTTTTGTGGAAACAGGGTCTTCCAGGTGATATTGAGTTCTACTGTCACTTTTGTTGCAGTAGTTCTGTGTTGTTTGGACACAATCCTTGTTAGTTCTTAGTGGACTGTTTTTGTGGAAACAAGGTCTTCCAGGTGGATATTGAGTTCTGCTGTCACTTTTTTTGCAGTAGTTCTGTGTTGTTTGGAAACAATCCTTGTTAGTTCTCTGCGGACTGTTTTTGTGGAAACAGGGTATTCCAGGTGGATATCGATGTTTGCTGTCACTTTTTTTTTTTTTTTTGCAGTAGTTCTGTGTTGTTTATGGACACAATCCTTGTTAGTTCTCTGTGGGCTCTTTTTGTGGAAACAGGGTCTTCCAGGTGGATATTAAGTTCTGCTGTTACTTTTTTTTGCAGTAGTTCTGTGTTGTTTGGATACAATCCTTGTTAGTTCTCTGCGGACTGTTTTTGTGGAAACAGGGTCTTCCAGGTGGATATTGAGTTCTGCTGTCACTTTTGTTGCAGTAGTTATGTGCTGTTTGGACACAATCCTTGTTAGTTCTTTGCGGACTATTCTTGTGGAAACAGGGTCTTCCAGGTGGATATTGAGTTCTGCTGTCACTTTTGTTGCAGAAGTTCTGTGTTGTTTGGACACAATCCTTGTTAGTTCTCTGCGGACTATTCTTGTGGGAACAGGGTCTTCCAGGTGGATATTGATTTTTGCTGTCACTTTTTTTGCAGTAGTTCTGTCTTGTTTGGACACAATCCTTGTTAGTTCTCTGCGCACTATTTTTGTGGAAACAGGGTCTTCCAGGTGGATATTGAGTTCTGCTGTCACTTTTGTTGCAGTAGTTATGTGTTGTTTGGACACAATTCTTGTTAGTTCTCTGCGAACTGTTTTTGTGGAAACAGGGTCTTCCAGGTGGATATCGATGTTTGCTGTCACTTTTTTTGCAGTAGTTCTGTGTTGTTTGGACACAATCCTTGTTAGTTCTCTGCTGACTGTTTTTGTGGAAACAGGGTCTTCCAGGTGGATATTGATTTTTGCTGTCACTTTTTTTGCAGTAGTTCTGTGTTGTTTGGACACAATCCTTGTGTGTTCTCTGCGGACCATTCTTGTGGAAACAGGGTCTTCCAGGTGATATTGAGTTCTACTGTCACTTTTGTTGCAGTAGTTCTGTGTTGTTTGGACACAATCCTTGTTAGTTCTTAGTGGACTGTTTTTGTGGAAACAAGGTCTTCCAGGTGGATATTGAGTTCTGCTGTCACTTTTTTTGCAGTAGTTCTGTGTTGTTTGGAAACAATCCTTGTTAGTTCTCTGCGGACTGTTTTTGTGGAAACAGGGTATTCCAGGTGGATATCGATGTTTGCTGTCACTTTTTTTTTTTTTTTTTGCAGTAGTTCTGTGTTGTTTATGGACACAATCCTTGTTAGTTCTCTGTGGGCTCTTTTTGTGGAAACAGGGTCTTCCAGGTGGATATTAAGTTCTGCTGTTACTTTTTTTTGCAGTAGTTCTGTGTTGTTTGGATACAATCCTTGTTAGTTCTCTGCGGACTGTTTTTGTGGAAACAGGGTCTTCCAAAACTCTGCGGACTGTTTTTGCGGAAACAGGGACTCAGTGGACTTAAACCGCCGCCGGTCCCTGATATTGGATCACGGGTACCAGGGAAAGGAGAAAGCTTATGCCGTAAAACAAACACAACACCCATACCTCACCGCAGGATTCGAACCCGGACCCATTTCGGACGAATAGTCAGTAGCCATCACTTAGACCGCTGCGCCACTGAGGCGCCCTGGAAAGCCTAATTGCTCTTCACATTTTTTTTTTTTTTGTCAACTCTCTCCGCTATGATGTTTTTATAACCTGTGGACTGACAGACGCTAATTTCGCTTGAGCTTTTTTCTTATGGAGAGCTAATAAAAATCGAGAGTTGTACCCCTGTATCTTCTGTTCTGTGAGATAGATAGCGCAGAGCAGTAGCTCTCCTAAACATACGTTTAGGGATTCGGTCCAGTGTTGCCATTCTACTGATTTTGACTCGTTTCTACTGATAGATTTTAATATTCTACTGATTTTTCTCTATTTTAAGACCAGTCAGGGGCATGCTGTCTAAGAATGTCTGTATTCTTTCAATACTCACTGTCTACTGATCCAATGGACAAGACTCACCTTAGAATTGGTCTGAAAGGAAAAAGCTGACTAAAACTAAAATTATTCAACACACACACACAACTGCTACGTATTATTATTTTTTAAGTTCACATTGGTTGTTATGAAATGCTTTTTTATTCTAGATAATTAATTAGTCTGTTATACACTCATCCTCAAAAAAAAAAATAGTTGCACCCAGAAGGACGTGTCGGATTGCAATGCTATTTGGGACGAAGGTAAAAGTTACCAGGAACAAAAAATGAATAAACATTACGACTGATACGTGCAATATTAATTGAGCTACGCGCCAATAAGTAGTTTCTCTTAGTATGGCGTCGGGTCGCCATTTTTGCTCACACAGCATGCCAGACATGAGTCCTACGATAAGCCATCCCATGCAGCTTGAATCTTTTCACGCAGTACCTACAGATTGTGCGGTAGGGGTGGAGTGTGGATAACACGTCCAATAGCATCTCACACATTTTAAATTGGTGATAGGTCTGGTGATGCGGCTGGCCATGGCAGAGTGTCAATGCCTTGAAGGCGAGCTCTCGCAGACAGCAGCAGTATGCGGACGAGCGTTGTCCCGTTGGAAAATCACACCAGAGTGAGAGTTCAGAAAAGGTCGGGCCACTGGTTGCAGGACCTCATTAATGTAACGTTGGGCTGTCAAAGTGCCTGAAATGAACTCCAAGGGTGAGCTGGCATATTAGGCAATTGGACTCCACACCATGACACTAGGCCTTCTAGACGTGTGACGCTCGTCAGCAAACCGTTCATATTGGCGCTGACCACGGTGCCTCCACACACGGATTCGTTGGTCGTCTCTTCCAAGACAAAAACGGGAATGGTCACTGAAGTTCACCCGCTGCCATTCTGAGTGTCTCCTTGACAGTCTGGCACGACACCATTGCAGTCTTTGGAGACGATGCAATGGTGTTAAGGGCAGACTTCGTAACGGTTTGCGTGCGTATTTTCCTACGTCGTGCAGCCTTCTGCCAATGGTGCTGGCACTAATCGGACATTGCATGGAAGGCACCACTACTCGCTAAATATCCGCAATCGTGGCTTTTGGGCATGTCAGACAACCCGTCGGTCTTCTCTCTCCGTGGTTCGTCTAGTTCGCCCAGACCCTTTCTGTGGCTGATGCGTGCCTTGTTCTATCCACTGCCGCCCACACCGTGCTATGGTGATATCCGTACGACCGGTTATGGCGCGCAATACGGCGATAAGACTGTCCCGCTTCCCGAAGGTCGATGATGCGGCCCCTCTCGAACTCCTCCAACTGCTCGAATTGCTTCCGAACTGTTCTCCGAGGCATACTTTACTTTCAAAGGATGCAACTAACACAACAGCAGGAGTCAGAATGGCATGCACGCGCAACGGGATGACCTTATATAGCCGTTAAGGCACAACGCTACGACCCTTCTTTGCTGGCGTCACATGCGCGGCCGAGCGTGATACTTGAATCACTGGTATGTCTCACGATGTCAAACCTATACCCACCAAGTTTCATTCCTGTCGGTTGCTTTCTTCTGGGGGCAACTATTTTTTTCACGATGAGGGTAAAAAGTTTTTCGCTAGTTTTGTTAAAACGCAGAATCTCAGGAAAACATTTATTTGTTGAGTATAGCACTTATTTCATTCATGTACTTTGGGAACATCTGGGTATCGTTTAGTAAGAAGTGTAAGTATATAATTCTTTGTTTTTAGGAAGACAAGTGGGACAGATCCAGATGTGTCTACATTAAAAGGCAAATGCCATGATTATTTACACAGACATTAATTTTAATGATCGGCATTGTTTTGTAAAGATGATCATCAGTAATATCTTTTAAAAAAGTAACTCTTAGTTGTTTGGTTTGAATTTTCATTCCGCTGTGTAATAGTAGTTTGTGGAGTACTGGTAATATTTGGCATACAAGTAGATTTAAGTGTTCCTTCATATTGCAATTGCATCCAATACCACAGTACATTTGCCAGGTGGTGCATATTTTAAACAAAAAATCTGATCTACTGATTTTTCGAGATCTTGTCTACTGATTTCAGGTAAAAGTCTCTGGCAACACTGGTTCGGTCCCACCTGGAGTGCCTAACCATTAAACATCCGCCGCGCCTCGGAGAGAACGTCGATAGTGGCGGTGACGAGGTATTGACCCCCCCCAGTTGCAAATAAAATAATCTATTCACCATCCCTGACTGAATTTTTTTTTCTTTCTTATGGGGCACCTTAGCCCAAATCTCCTGGCTTTCTACCTCTAGGGGCTATTTAAGACCTGGGGTCAGATACTCCCTTCCTAAAATCCTCTACAACATAATTCATGTGGATAGTGTGACGTCACAAAACGAGCGCAATAGCCTTCCACCTCCGGATGTCTACGTATAGGTTCGACAACTACTTTATAAGAAACTAGCAGGGGTACGCGATATTTCCCGGGTAAATATTCGTGGAATCATCAAGTTCAGCGGGTGAAATCTTGCGAATGAAAAATATATTCCTGTAATTTCCCAGTAAATTTATTTTAATTCTACGGTCTAAGTTAGAGTACCATGAGATAGTATACCGAAATTAGTGGTTCTAAATTGAAAACTGTAGAAAAGGGCTCCAAGAAGCAACCTGCCAAATTGGCTTCGCAGTTAGTGTGTGTGAGTCTGGAGGAATTCGAAGCCGCTGTGGTGCAGTGGAAGCATATTCGGCGCGTTACTGGAAGACCCTGGGTTCGATTCCCGGTGGCGGCCAATGCGAATTTTTCCGTGACTAACTTATAAACGTGGAAAGAGCGATGACCTCTGTTTGACAGCAAGAGAATATTTCTGTTGCCTTGTTCATTTGCTGATGAGCAATTGTATTTTGAAATATACGTCGAATCTCATAGGGTTTTTTTTTGCCTTTTTTTTTTTTTTTTTTTTACTCCTGACCATGGATGAGACGTACCCTTCCTACGTCTTATTTCTTCACCCTGCTCCCCCCCCCCCCATAATTTGATGAAGTCGGCACCCCTACTTTACATTACATAACAAAAAAGACGCACTAAGAAAAGCATACAATACTAAATCTAAGAAAATCTAAGGCATAATCTAGGAATTATTATTAATGAGTGAAGACAATTGTGTTTGAATACGCCACTCTAAAGTAAATACAAATAAAACTCAAAGATCCGTTACTGGGTGTAAAAACTTTATCTTAACATAATGCATTATGTTAAGATAAAGTTTTTGCGCCCAGTAACGGATCTCCGAGTTTTACTTGTATTTAATCCAGGAATCAGTCTTTTAACTCAAGTTCTTGTAAGAACAATGGAAAATACTGTGACCTGTTATTATTATTATTATTATTTTTGGAGGTTTACGACCACCGTGAGCAACTCAGTCGGCTATATAAGCAGTCGCCCGTCCCTAGTTTAGGGCCACTGGTTCCAGGAAAGGGAGAGAACCAGTGCACGACATCCATGCCTCAGCGGGATTCGAACTCAGACCCATTTCGGACGAATGAACAAAAGCCATCGGTCAGACAATTGCGCCACCAAGACGGCTGGTTGATTATGAAAACTCAGAAGAAGATTTATTATTTTAAAGAATGGACTACGTAAGAAGAAGATTTATTGTTTTAAAGAATGTACTACGTGAGAAGAAGATTTATTATCTTAACGAATGGACTACGTAAGAAAAAGATTTATTATTTTAAAGAATGGACTACGTAAAAAAGATTTATTATTTTAAAGAATTGACTACGTAAGAAGAAGATTTATTATTTTAAAGAATGGACTACGTAAGAAGAAGATTTATTGTTTTAAAGAATTGACTAAGTAAGAAGAAGATTTATTATTTTAAAGAATGGACTACGTAAGAAGAAGATTTATTATTTTAAGGAATGGACTACGTAAGAAGAAGATTTATTATTTTAAAGAATGGACTACGTAAGAAAAAGATTTATTATTTTAAAGAATTGACTACGTAAGAAGAAGATTTATTATTTTAAAGAATGGACTACGTAAGAAGAAGATTTATTATTTTAAAGAATTGACTAAGTAAGAAGAAGATTTATTATTTTAAGGAATGGACTACGTAAGAAGAAGATTTATTATTTTAAAGAATGGACTACGTAAGAAGAAGATTTATTATTTTAAAAGAATGGCTACGTAAGAAGAAGATTTATTATTTTAAAGAATGGACTACGTAAGAAGAAGATTTATTATGTTAAAGAATGGACTACGTAAGAAGAATATTTATTGTTTTAAAGAATGGACTACGTAAGAAGAATATTTATTGTTTTAAAGAATGGACTACGTAAGAAGAATATTTATTATTTTAAAGAATGGACTACGTAAGAAGAATATTTATTATTTTAAAGAATGGACTACGTAAGAAGAATATTTATTATTTTAAAGAATGGACTACGTAAGAAGAAGATTTAATATTTTAAAGAATGGACTACGTAAGAAGAAGATTTATTATTTTAAAGAATGGACTACGTATTAAGTGTCACAAGCATATTGCTACAGTTCGCGTTTTTACGGACTTCATTATAACTTCCCGCTGTAAATTCTTTGGCATATTTTCACTGCATTCCATGTAACCACTTGCTTCAAGAAACCTTAAAATCTTCATCGTCCTGGAGCGGGAATCGAACACGCACCTCCTTATTTCCGGTCGAGCATGCTAGTCATTACACTGCCCAAAACAAGGAAATTCCAAGCAACTGAACATAGATATCTGAGAACCTTCAGATTTGCGCTAGTCGAAGCTATTCCTGCCCCATCGTAGCGTCTCACGACCTTTTCTAATATCCAGGGTCGGTCGGATGTAGGTCACAAATTCCAGTAATGAAATTACGTCATACACAATTGGGAAACTAATTTCCCCGAAGAAATAATTCTTCATAAATACATGGTGGGAATTGTCATGCTATTATTGGCATATTTTCACTGTATTCCATATAACCACTTCCTTCAGAAAACTTGAAAATTTTCGTCGTCCTGGAGCGGGAATCGAACCCGAACCTCCAGATTTTCGGTCGAGCATGCTAGTCATTACACTACTTAGGATAAACCGCTATTTGCGTGTTTAAAAAAAAATGCACAAATAATGGCGCAATAAAAAATTCAATTCTTAAAACGAAATGAATCAACATTTTCTTTTCTAATTAGGCATCGTAATTAATTACTAAAATCAAATGATTACACGAAATATCTTCTTATAAAAATAAAATGGTTACTACATAGTATGAAAGAAGTGAAGTATTCATTTTTAAGTGCAAAAGTACGGTATTTACGACATCTGAGTTTCATTTATTCGTTGTAATCCACGCCGCTCAATTTTTTTTACAGATTTCATTTCTATGTTCCTTTTATTATGGGAGACTGGGACGTAAATTCGACAGAGTGATGGATACAAAGGGGGAAGGGGGAGGGGAAAGTAGAAGGAGGGCTGACGATCTCCAGATTCGACGTAGCGCAGTCGCTGAGGATTGTTAACGTCAGAACGGATCAAGTGAGCGACGTCTTGCCCGCTAGGGGTCAGCGAGCCGTGACCTCTTCGGCAACAATGGATTACGCTATCTTACTACGAAGCTGGAGCAACCCATCGATGCCCGAAAAGCCCAGCATTGGTCTTCTCTTCCTCATTGACTTTTCTCCGTCACCAGATCAAGTTAACATAATTGCTCCACGCATGCGCATACTGATGCTAAGAAAGAATCTTATCTTTCAGTAATTGGTCTTTAATAAAGCGCTCTGCGTTTGAGTCGAGCGGCATTCAATTCGCTTCACAAAAATTCTGTTCTATTTACGACAGCGGCGATTAATGTCTTTTAAAAATCTGACATATTTCCAGTGGTGTACTGGAAAAACTTAGGGATCCCCGCAAAAAAAATATCTTCCAGAACAGACCCTTTTGCGGAAATCTAGTATTTGATTTGCATTTTTGAAGGTTTTAACTTCCATATTATTAACTAGGCTTTACAAGCGTTTTAATAAATCAAATTCTTTGGAACCTGTAAGTATTTTTCGTACAACCAAAATTATTGCACTGTATTGCATGCAACACAAATGTGCTGCAGGTTGTAATTAAAATGATTGCGCTAGTTTTATACCGATGCAAAGTACTACAGAACACTTACGCCAAAGTTAATCACATATGGTGGCGCAGAGGTCTAAGCGATGGCTTCTGATCATTCGTCCAAAAGGGGTCCGGGTTCGAATCCCGGTGAGGCATGGATGTTGTTATCTGGAACCAATGACCCTAAATTAGGGACGGGCGACTGCTTATAGCCCATTGCGTTACTCACGGTTATCGTTAAACCTCCAATTAAAAAAAAAAAAAAGGTAATCATAGAAATCATTTTTTTTTTTTTTTTTTGAGAACTTGACTGCAGTGCGACAGTGTGGAAGTGAGAAATAAATAAGTAACAATTAAGAATTGTAGCAGAAAAGCAAAACTACTTAAATTATTTACACTTTAGTATAAAAAACACACTTACCATACACTGAAGAGCAATTGAATTAGAGATTCCTGTCTAGTAACGTGTAGCACCACCTTTCACCCTGATGATCGTCTCGGCATGGACTCGACAAGACACCGGAAGCGTTGGGAAGCCATACGGATCCACGACCCCTGAACAAGCTCCCACAATTCACGAAGATTTGATGGAGGGAGTTTCAGAGCCTCGAACATCTCTCTTGATGGCATCCCAGCTGTGCTCGATGGGATTGAGGTCAGGTGACCTAGCAGGCCAAGGAAGCGAGGTCACGTCGGTGGAGTGTTCATCCAACCATTCGGATACAATTCGGGAGCGATGGCACGGTGCATTGTCTTGTTGCAGGATGAGGTCCCCAGTAGGATGTTGAAGACGCACAAACGGGAGCAAAGGGTCGTCCAGGATATCCCGGTAACGTTGGCCTGTGAGAGACGATGTCACACGTGCCAGGGGAGTCCCATTTCAGGCTACGTAAACAGTCCCCAGACGAGAATGCCACTTCCACCAGCTTGAAGAGCACCCTGCTGGCAAGAAGGATCCATCGCTTCATTTGGTTTGCGCCGTACTCGTATCCAGCCATCCACATGTACCAACGTGAATCTCGACTCATCAGTCCCGGCAACAATTTTCCACGTGTCTAGGGTTCAGTGGCGATGTTCCCGCGCCCATGCTAATCTTGGTCAGCAGCGGTACCCTCGTGGGACGACAGGCTTCTGTACCCCATAGCGAGAAGACGGTTCTGGATGGTGTGGCTGTTTACACGTTTTTGTGCACCAGCGTTAAATTGCCGAGTGATTTCTTGCACTGTGGCCTATGTCCGCTGTTACAATGCGAGCTAGCCGACGATGACCCCGCTCATCCACACGCTGTTGTGCACGGCAGTTGGCCCTTGCAGGGATGGTTTTACCGGATTCGATGTACTCACGGTGCACCCGTGACACAGTGGCTCGTGAAAATCCCAGTGCGTGCACGATTTCCGAGATGTAGTGACCCATTCGTCGGGCCCCGACAGTTTGCCCACGATCAAATGCGCTTAGATCCTTCGTCTTACCCATACTGCGTCCGACTCTTACTGATTACTGTCGCATCACTCTTTATATTGTCGGATCGCTGCATATGTCATGTCATTTTCGTTTACAGGGCCGCCCACAGCGCTACATTTGCATAACGCCAGCTGTCTCTAATTCAATTGCTCTTCAGTGTATATAATGGCTCAATATTTTACAGATAGCAAAAAAAAAATTCTATTGTTGTTATGAAAAAATGGCACAGGTCTCTGCTTCGTCGTTCCTACGAATAAAATGACTAAAAACACAAAGAAATTCATCGTCGCCCAATTTGTTTTACGATGTACGTGATGCGGATTTCCGAGTATTTGTGGCACAGTGGTTAAAGGCGTGTGCATTACCGGGTGAACCAACCCAAACGTCGGGGCTGAATCCTAACGCAGCGGGAGGATTATCTGGGGTAAGGGCTGAAAAACGCATGGTTGTCGATTTTGCGGAATTTCAGTTTAAATACAAGAAAAATCTGAAACTGATTTTTTCTGAAATAAAAACAGAATTCCTGACTACGGAAAATATAGAAGTTAAAATAAGTGGGCACTTTTAAACACAGAAATCTCTGAAAAATTCGGACACCTACCTGCAACTTAACTGCAAGTTATTTTAAGAAATTTTCCGTGAATTCACACCCGTTGGTTTTTGCATTGTAGCCGTGACCTCCCTCGGTGAACAATTAGTAATGAACTCTCTTCATTCGCCACTGGCCATATTAACATGAAAAACTGCTTAAACTAAAGATTTGGAGGAATGAAATTTCTCTAGCCTTCCTACGGAAAAGAAACAAAGCACTTCCTTGGGGAAAATACATAGAGCTAGCCAAAAAAAAAAAAAAAAAAAAAAAAAATTACAAAAAAACACGAGACTCGCTATTATTAGAGGTATGCAAAAGTTTCCGCCGTTTTAAGGAGAAAGTAGACAGGAACAATCAGAAAATCAGTACACATTTATTCAACGGAATATTGGCCGTTAGCATCAATGACCTTTTGCTATTTTTTCACGCAACAAATGAATGCCCCGGTGATAGGACTCGGGTTTTAAGCTGAGGAACGCAGTGTTCCACCTCTGGAAATGTGGCGAACTGCTGTTGGGCAGGGGCAGGGGTTCCCAAACTTTTTGAAACCGCGCCGCCCTTCACATGTCACATTTTCCGTGCGACGCCCCTGTACACAAAATTTAAAAAATAAATAAATGCCCAAATTCGAGTTTGTAGTATTTTTTTAAAAAGAAAATATAGTCATTTACATTACTAACTTGTATTGTAATGATTGACATAATGTCAAGAGCAGCAGGCAACACCAACTTCTCGGCAATTGTGTGAGATTTCTAGTTGCGTGCAATTCGGTATGCCGCTTTGTAGGACGCAGGAGGGCTTTGCTGAGGTTTGTGGTTTGTTTACGGAGAATGAGTCTTCTGCTCTCGCATTTCTTGTTACTTGCGTGAAAAGTAATCTCTGGGCTTACCCTCTAAACTACTGTGTGGCATATTACACACTGTGGACGTCCTTCGTTCTTAACAATAGTGCACGTGAAACCAAAATCCAAGTACATGTCATTATAATTTCGGGATTTGTTCCTTCTCGCCTGTTTAGAACTATGCTTGCAACTTCTACACCACATTTTTTATTTAAAAACTTTTCTATTATCATAAACCAGCACACACTCACATAGAAATAACTACGTTCACAGTTATTAAAACACAGCAGCTCTGTTCTAACGAATGTTCACACACGCTGCATATACTGTATGCTGGACCGGCCCGTGATATTATTAATGCGTGGTCAAGGTGGACGTCTGGCCGCCTTTAGATGAAATTAAGATTTTTTGTTACACACATACCCCTCCCCCTCCCCTCCTACACACTTTTCTTGAGGCGCGCAGTCTACATAGTGATAGCATTATTTATGGAATTATCTTCCAAAAATTTAATGAAAACCTGCATAAATTGCCAGTTTGTATTTCGAGGGAGAATGCTGTAAGAATACACATCAGGAAAAAATACTTCCAAAAACTTTCAGAACAGGCAACAGAAAAATGGAATATTGAAAACCGACTGTGGAATGTATATCAGAAATGAAGACGGGGTATGTTTCCTTCATACAGCCGGGGGGTCAAACTAACCTACACGGAAAATTCCCAAATACTGATTTTACCCTTTAAAGTTCTCAGTAAATTTATTTTTTCCTTTCGATTAAAACATTAAGTTGGAGTCCCTTGATTAATGCGCGAGACCAACCTATTAAATGTATGTACGAAGGTATCGAAAAATAGGATTGAGGAGTTACCAGAATTTTGTAGTGTACGCATATTTATTTCGTTTCTTTTTTTTTTTTTTTTTTTTTATGATATTAGCAATCTGGATTTCATTAGCAATTAGGTTAAAACAAATAATTCAAAATCCTTCGAAAATGAAATTAAAAAAAAAAAAAACGTATTTTCTTCTCTACTGAAATCCCAATTTGCCTCTAAATGATTAGAGTATTTTTCCTGTATTCAGAGTCTTCATCTCATACGGGTAAAATGAGAATTGCTAAATCACATATTGTACCAACCAAACATGCCGATTCCCTACTCGGCTCTAGGAAGACAAATATTCACTCGGAAAACAAATATTCCCATCGGAGCAGCCATACCTCTGTGGGTCATACCATCTTCCTTTTTATGGTGTAATTAGTTTAAATTGCGGATGCGGTCACTTTAAAAATGATACCGTGCTATAGTGGTAGGGTAACGGGGAGAGCGCTTAAGGTTGTTTCCGTCCTGCTCCTCGTCTCCTGCTTTGCAAAACAAGGGGTTGGTCAAGATGCGCGTGACAATCGTACTTTGGAGATATTTTCATGACTGTAGCCTCAAAGCGAGTAATGTTGTCTCATGGTCCAGGAAGAGACACAAAGATACAGACTTCAAAAATAGATACACTGGCTTAGAAGAGCGGCAGAGAATGAGAACTGCTATAATATATGGCAATTAGGAATTCGCTCTTATGGATGAAACAAACGCGATTAATTCACAAAGAAAAAAGGACAAATAATATGTATTTTATGAAACAGTATATTTCAAATCATTATCATATAAACATAATATACTGTATATATTTATATGGAAAAGCTAAAGCAAAATAAGGGCAGTCTACCGGACAGCCGCCCTCCATATGACCGCCGACGTGGGCTTGCGCTCATGCCTAGGGCCGGCCCTGAATGTATGTATCGAATGAAGACTGCGTAATAAACTTAGCGCCCAACAATGTGGCTGCAGAACGTTATCGCTTGACCTTCCGTAACTGCAAAAAACCGGGCAACATCTTTTGCCTTTAACGCTCGCCAGGGGTCGTTGGAGGCAAGCTGAGCCTCGCTAGAATCGTACTACGTCCCGTAGTTTATCAAATTGTGATTTGGCGATTATTTAGGCAGTCATTTTGTTTTATGAATTAGTATTTGATTTTGTTTTGAATATTTATTATCGTGAAAATAACGATCTTATCACTAGATGTAACGATGGCACACTGCATTGTTCCTGGTTCTTCTTCAGGCAGCAAACATAGTGTGACAAGTTTCCACGAGTTCCCCAGGGATCTGCGATTACGTGAACAATGGATTAGAATTGTTTCAAGACAAAGTACGTACAATTATTTATATATAACTGTAAAGCGAATTACTTTATTTTATATATACTTGCGGATTTTCTGTAAAAATAAAAAAATACTACTTATATTTTTTTGTACAGGCACTGGTTCACTAGATTATGTGAATCTTCAAAATCTGCCTGTATAACGATCAGAAGTTTTGTAGGTAAACAGAAAGTTATTTATTTTTATGATATGCTGCCTAATAAAATATTATGGGGAAAAATATTTAAAGTAGATCAGACACTTGTTAGATTTTAAACTACACATGTGCAAAGTTACACACGTGCCAAATTAAGCATCAAACAATTTGTAGGTGTCTCATTCATTTTCACTTATAATTCTATTTATTGATTATTGTACTATTAATACAATGTATCATATGTTCCTTAGTTTTAATTATAAGTGTTGCACTGGATTACTGAACAGCAGCGAAGAAGTTATACATAAATTTTGAATGTTGATGATCACAATTATGTGTATGTAGAGGATTAACCGTTTTGTAAAAGAAAAGAAAAAAACACATTGCAAACAACAAACTGCAGTTGTTGCTTTTTTATTTAGGGGAATAGGAATGCCTGTTGTTTACTCAGTTGCACCACGCACAGTATATATGTATTTATGCTCATTTCTGAAAGATATTTTGGCTTTTTTGCTTTTCAGCTGTGCGGATTTCAGTGCATCGTGATAAAGCTAAAAATAGAATGTAAACAAAATGATGCAAATTAAGTAGATTTGATCAAAGAAATTTTCCTAGGTTTGTGAAAGTGGTGAAATTTTACCTTTCCTGTGCAATGATCGGCTTTTCAGGATGAACATTTAAAGGTTAAGATGAAATGTTAGTTTCTAAAAGGTTAAGAAGAAATGTTTATTTCTATGTTTTTTAAAATACCATTACCATGTTTTTTGCTGTGAGCTATAAGTTTCGGCACTGCAGAATGTAATAGCATACATTCTATTAACACTCCATTATTCTTTATAATTTGGGCCTCAAAATTTTATCGAAAGTTTCAGATGTCAGCGCCCTTGCTGTAATGTGAGGTTGCTCTTGAGATCCAATCGTCCTACAGCTTGCCGAGACTGACATCTAGAGGCGGTTTGCAGCGTAACGTGTTGCCGCCGAGACAAAGAATTCGCAAGTAAATCGGTGGCCAAGCCTTTACTGGTTCAGTCCATTTTCAGACTGCAGGGGGAGCGAGATCTGCACGACGTCACGCCAAGATTTAAAAGAGCATTACAGTCTGGAACTCAGATGAAGGGGGAGCGCTTTCATAACAAGAAAAAATGTTTTCTTTTTTGTTTAACATTCTTTATCACAATTCATTCTTTAAAATATATACACGTCTTGAAAATTTTCATATTGCGTTTCACTATAAATTATAAGTTTTAGTTTTTCCTTATAGTCGCGACGCCCTGGACCAAGACCGGAGACGCCTTAGGGCGACTCGACGCACAGATTAGGAACCTCTGGGCTAGGGCATGTTGCATAGAGAGAAACAGATGAAAGTCTGAGATTGCAATGTCCGGGGAGTAAGCCGGGTGCAGTAAACCTCCCAATGTAACTGTTCAACGGTTGATTTCGCGGTGGCACCGACAAGTAGTCAGGCATTATCGTGTAACAAGATGACTGTGCGGTGTGCTTTACCTGCCCATGGGCGTTTTTGCTCGATTGTGGCGTTCAGTTTCATCTACTGATCGCTATGTCGTTGTGCAGTGATTGTTTCGCCCGGTTTCAACAGTTCGACGTACAGCACTCCATGCATATCCCACCACACACACACACACACACACACACACACACCGTGGATATCCTGTTTTGCAGTGGATGTTGATGGCTGGCATGGGTCGACCCAGGACCACTTGCGTACGGGGTTGTCGCAATAGACCCATTTTTCATCCCCGGTGACAACCTTCCGCAAGAAATTCTTCCATTGTAACCTCTTCAGCAACGACATGCAGATGTCCAATCGTTGACCAACATTTCACTCCGTTAAAGTATGCGGAACCCACTTACCAATCTTCTGGATTTCCCCCAAGGTCTGTAGACGCCGTACCACCGTCGATTGAGTCACTTTCAATCGTCTCGCTAGTTGCGTTGTCGATTGTGTGGCATCCTCTTGCAACAGCGATTCCAGCTCCTCGTCTGCGAGCTCCTGCGGCCTGCTTGCACGTGGCTTGTCTTTTAAGCTTAACCGTTTCGCCATACGCCATATATATTGAACCGTATGCTACACTCGCACTTTTTCCTAAATTAAACATGAATAACAAACAGTGCCGCAAATGAATTTTATCGACAGCCATGATTGGCTTCATGTACGAACTGACAACACGGGTCGCCGGCCGGTTAGATCCCTACAGCGCCCGCTAGCTGGGGCGGCGGAAACTTTTGCATACCCCTAATACTTGGCAAACTCCAGATTATAATTTAAAGTTAAAAAAAGATGAAAAATGGCACATCTTGAAGTGGGTATGTGAGCAAGAAAAATTTCAGGATAGGCCCCAATCAACCATCGCATCCCTTAGGCGGTAACCCTGCAGAGAACGTAGGACTCACTGTTTCATTTTAAAGATTTGAGAAATAGCTTTCGCGTTCTCCTGAAAACCCGCATGTTTTCAAGCACCAGGAGAGAATTCCCAGCGTGTGAAAAAGGGAGGGGCTGATTGTTGCTTTTCTCTGGACAAGAGACCTGTTCACGAGAACTTCTGCTAAACATCAAACTCAGCCACAGTGCTACTGGCTTGGTTGTTTGCTATGTATCGAATATCGTCAGTTTTCACCCCCTGTGGATAGGCCCTTGACAGCGCTGTCACTTTCGCTGACACAGTTCTATCGATCACCCCTTAGTGTGAGTTTTCTTAAGGTGAGAACTATGAATAGAACAAGAGTCAAATTATTTTTAACTTAGGAAAGAAAACAATTCGTGTATTTCACATAATGGAAGAACTTCTTCCTCCTTATTCAATAATAATTTCACAACCAATATAAACTGCGCATTTAAAATTCGGGGTAACGAACCGTCGGCAATCAGGCAGATGAATTTCCCTGAATTTTTAGCACGTCTTTTGTATAAAAAGTACGTGCTTATAGTAGCACTTTGTCCGTCTATGGACACCATATGTCTGCAGCTATTATTCCGATTTCAAACATTCTTTTTCTTTGGAAAGCTTGAAATGTGCGAACGATGATCCTGTCTTTCGGTTGTTGTTTTTTGTTTTGTTTTTTACGCTGCAAAACTTCGCCTATAGGCAATGAAAAATGCAGCTGCTATCGAATTCAAAATACATTTCGCTCCATATATTTGCTTTTAAATACCTGTTGACCAAATATTTTTTTCCTTTCGATGCCATTTATAACGAAGAGTAGTTTGGGTACAGTTTCTTTTTCAAGAAATACATAGATTTTCCGCTAGCGAGTGTAAAGGTAAATTGCGATTTCTCCGATATCTATGTATGCTTCTACATATAAGCCTTATTTGAAAAACTTTTTCTTCATCGGATAGTGCTCCTGGTTGAAAATGTTCTGCATATAATTTATAAATGTTGGTAATTAATGTTTTGGCCACCAAGAGGCATTACTGTGTTTTTTTGTTTCTAATGTATTTTCGGCAAAATCTCCGCTTTTGAGAACTCGATTTGGAAAATTATTTCGTGGACCGATGCCGTTCACCACGAAAAACCTTTTGAGAATATGTACCTCCTGCTCAAAACACTACATAATTTTCCCCCAGGGGGCGTAGAAGTACGTCTTATTTTTGTCGGTATCTCTGCTTCTAAGAGGCCGATTTGAAAAATTGATTCTTCATCGGAGAGCGTTTCTGGTACGAAATGTTTTGCAAATAATTTCAATTTTTTTTTCTCGCCCAAGTGTTAGAGGAAGTAAGTTTACGCATCAGTTTACAGCATATTTACAACAATATCTGAGGGACTAAAAAACTAATTGACTTTTTTTTTCTGTGAGATTCTACTGGCTATGAAAATATTTTGTATATATTTACTCCCTTCAATAATGCACAATTTCCTCGTTAAGAAATTGTGCGTTTCTTGGCTGGGATATTTAATCTGTTTTTCTCGATATATCTGCTTCTAAATGTCCGATTTAAAGTGGTTTCACCTAAAATCTCTGACCTATGTTTCCAATGGTAATACTTCTTTACATATTTTCTTCGCAAATGATGTATTCCCAAGGAAGGAAATTTGCAAATCGATAAAACTAACTGCAAATTATAGCATGGTATACTTAATACTTGCTAAAACATAACCATTATTAAGCAATCCAACATTTGTTTGTCTACTGACGTCAACAATGTACAGGTCCCGCCATCTATTAACAGATCTGAACATTACTCAAAGAAAAATGATTGATTTTTAATATAATTATGGTTATGTTCTAGCAAGTATTAAGTATCCCGTGCTATAACTTTTTAAAGTTAGTTTTATCGATGTGAAAATTTTCATCTTTGGGAACACATTAATTGCGAAGAAAATATGTAAAGAAATTTTACCATTGGAAACACAAGGCAGAGATTTTAGGTGGAACCACCTTAAAAAAATCTTTTAACCGCGGATACTATCTGCTTTGTGAAACATTTTGCCTTTATACTTGTGGAGTTTTTGTAATTCACAATTCTGTCGCTAGGTGGTGTTTGCGTACTTCTGTTTGCAGCTGGATCCCCGCTTTAAAAAACCTTATTGAAAAAATATTTTTTTTACTGTTTTTCATTCACTAAAATAATGATGGCGGACATTGTCCTATTTAAGTAATTACAACTTTCCCTCTAGGAGGCGTAAATGTCAAAACCTTTCCCCCCGCTATCTCTGCTTCCAAGAGACGTTTTTGAAGAATTATTTATCCGTACAGCATAAATTTCGCTATAAAGAATACTTTTCGCATATTCTCAACTTTTTCGTTAGACAAAATTCTTCTGCTACTGGGAATAGAGCTATATCACGTTTCCTTTTATTTTACTTCTTTTAACTGCTCGATTTGAAAATGTCTTTGTCTCTGATATCTTCTGCTATGAGGAACTTTTTTCAGCACAATTTGTTAATTTTCGTAATATACTTTTCATCTGCTGGTGAGGGTAAGTAGCCGTTTTGATTTCTGGAGGTTTTGTCGACTGTAGAAATCCGGTTGATATTTTCTCCCCTAAATGGTTCCATTGACACTGAATAAGTTTGAAAATTTTCATTCGGGTCGGAAAAGATTCAAAAAACGTGCTTATTACAACCGAAAATTCGGTGTCATCTTTTTTGTTCCGGTAATGATCGAAAAACTGATGAGTTAAACTTACAAGAAAATTTTATTTATTGAAAAGCTCTTGATTAGAAAAAAAAATACCCCAAAAATATTTTAAAATCTCTTGCTTCATTTCTGGAAACAGAGATAAAGTTATCTACAGAAAAAGCTAAATAAAATGAAACAAATAAATAAATAGAAATTTTGAAATAAAAAAAAAGAAAGAAAGAAAACATTCCATACTAGCATGTCACCAAAATGAGATTAACTTATTTTCAGCAAAATATTAGAAGGGGAAAAGTACGAAAAACAATCAAAAGACACAGAAAGAGAGAGAGAAGGGGGAAGTGCGATTTCGTTTGCTTACGCGCTGGTTACAACTAGTGGATATGTTATCTCTGTTTTATTTATTTATTTTGTTTTGAAATAGTTTTGGTTTAAAAATCTTTATTAAAATTTCATTTCCAAGGAGTGGGGAATGTTTTAAACTTTTATAACGAAGTAAATTTCTCCGTCATTTTTGGTCTACGTCGGGATTCGAACGCGGGTCCACTCATTCCGGAATAAGTTGCTCTACCAATTAAGCTACGCGGACATTTTATTCTGATTCCTATCTGCCTTTATGTCGTGTGCGTCCTTCGGGCAGGTACGTCACATCTCCTGGTACGTTACATCATCTCCCCCTTATTTTTTATTTTTTTATTCGAAGTGCTGGAGAAAGGATTCTCGTATTTTTCCTATCTCGCGGTGTGGAAATAACATCACACCAATGCGAGATTTTGAACGGTCGGGTCATCCGGATAGTTCGGGCGCCATTATAACGAAGTAAATTTCTCCGTCATTTTTATCCGCGCCGGGGTTCGAACCCGGGTCCACTCATTCCAGAGTAAGTTGCTCTACCAATTAAGCTACGCGGACATTTTATTCTGATTCCTATCTGCCTTTATGTCGTGTGCGTCCTTCGGGCAGGTACGTCACATCTCCTGGTACGTTACACTTTGTTACCGCCTGAAATTGACATTTACTAGTAAGTATCCTGGGGTATTTTCAAGTTCCGTTATCTTGACACCATAACGTTTTTTTCCAGAAAAACTTGTTAGTTTTAAAATAAAATTGAGGCACTCAGATTCCCTGGAAAGGTTAGGCCTACTTGATTCATTTTGGCTGAAACGCGTATTGTTGCCGATAGGTATTTTACATAACTGAATTTCATTTAATGTGAACTTAGAAGTAACTGTTATTTATAGAAGGGACCGAAAAAGAAATGAATTTAATTTCTGACGCTTATAGCATGCTTTTTTTTTTCTTTTCTTCTGTTTAATATAAATAATTTCGTTATTATAACGAGTTTAAGATTGCGACTGATAAAAAATATTAGTATTTTAAAGACTTTTTGCTTTATTACAGAGAATATTCAGAAAGTAATGCCTCCATATTTATATACGTATAAGCCCAGTGCCAAGGTATCAAATTGAAACAAAACAAGTACAAAGCTTAGAATCTCTACTTTAATTCACATATTTTATTTTTCGACATAGTTCCCCCTCACGCTCGGTCAGATACGCCCATGTTTGACAAGTTTTTTAAACTTGCGTCTGTAAAAATCTTCAGGTTTTTCTAGGAACCATTTCCTCGCAGTGGCTTGAACATCATCTTCACAGGTGATGTTGTGTCTTAGCTCTCCCCTTGTTTCCACGCAAACTCACCCCATTACTTCCACAAAAACTCTGGGAAAACGCCGGCGTCGGCCTCACAAAACTTCAAGATTAAAATTAAAAAGGGCTTGCGCTTTCAATCGGCTGCTTTGAAATTAAGAAGGCAAAAGATCAAATGAACTGGACAATACCAATGCGTCTACGAAATACATATGCCCAGACCCTAAGATACGACAAACTGGCGTCTCTAAATAAACCGTTCTTCCGATGTTTCTATATCGGGTGCCGAAGCAAAATTTTCTCACGCATTGTGGAAACAAAGGAAAAGGAGCACTAAAGCGAAATAAAAGTTGCGAAATGAGATTTAATAACTTTGCTTAAAATTCTAGTATTAAATCTCCGTAACAGTGAACTGGACTCCTTCCAGATGTTTTTCCGAGAGCAGAAAACAACCAGAAATCGGACGGGCCCAAATCTGGGCTGTAGCTGAGGTATTCAAGATCCTATTTTCTCTATGGCCTCTGAGGTGAAAGCACTGGCGTAGGGTTTTGGAACTGTCGCGTTGCAGAATCATTAGCAACCCCCCCCCCCTACCCCACGCACGCGGTTTATTCTTTGCTTTAACTTTTCTACGGTATGCACGTAGCTCTTAGAATTGATAGTCGTACCATATACTCCTGATGAATAATGTCTCTGTAGCCCCAGAACACAGTGAGTGCATTTACCAGCAAAATTTTGAATTTTTTCGCTCTAGGAGAACATGCGTGTCGGTATTCCAGCGATTGATTTGTCATTTCTGGGTCATAATGGTGAACCCAACTCTCATCACCAGTCACACGGCTTTGGAGAAAATCACTTCCATGTTTTTCATAGCGAGAAAGCAAACTTTAGCATGTTTGAACTCTTGATTTCTTCATTTCAGTCAATAGGTGACGCAGTACCTAAGGAGCACATATTTCGTTGTACATTAAAACGTTAACAATATCATTGGCACTACTTCAGCTTACCTGCTGCGGTTCTCTGAGTTATTCTTCGGTTTTCCCCGATGAGCTCATCGACCTTTTACGTGTTCAAATCGCAAGTTGCGGTTACGGGCATCATTTTCGCTAACAGGAGCGATTCGCGGGAGTACTTGAGTTTTGATTAACAGTTAAATTTCAATAGTCTGCAGGAGGACTTTATTTTGAAGTTCTGTAGCAAAATCGGATATTTTAGATAGTAAAGATAGCACGTAGCATGATATTTAGGCTATTGTGTGGCAACAGTTATTCCTTCGCCTGTAACCCCATTTGGTGCGCCAGCTATTGAATGTTGTATTACCGTAAAAAACCGGATACTTAAATTTTTGAACAGATGATTGTATGATGTTTTTGTATCATCAGACCGTGGACTCCTTAGGACAGAAAAAGCTGTAATAACTATCAAGACAAAACTTTAATTTTTAGAAGTTTTGTGAAATAATATTATAAAGCAGTACAATTACACCTTTTCTTAAACATAATTGGGAGTCATTGTCAGTTTAAAAAGATCTCTAGTTCCAAGACATTCTGTTGCTTCGAAAACTCACCATAGAAAAAAAAAATGGGAGAAATCCTCCCATAAGAAAAATATAAATTTATTATAAACCTGCTCAAAAAAATATAAGCTCACACAAAAAATAAAACGACTAGTTAACCCGTCTTAATAGCGAAAAAGATTTCATCGCCGCACAATTCAAATCCTCTTTATTCCTACCTTATACGCAGTTAGGGAGCAAGTGAATTTCTTGGCCAGTCTGTAGCGCTCTCTGCTTATGTTGATGACGAAACAGGTTGGAACCCCACTATGGGCAAAAGAAAGGATTCGTACACGCAAATGGCTGAAAAAATCAAGATAGATGTCTTTGTGAAATTTTTGTACAAAAACGGAAAAACACAAAACTGACTTTTCTGAAATAAACGGAATTACTGATTAGAGAAAGACTGCCAAAGTACTAACGTTAGAAACGGAAATTTCGTTAAAAGACGGACACCTACTGGCAATTTTATTTTCAGGAATTTTCGGTGAATTCACACATTCGCATCACTTATTGTTTACAGTGTATTTGTGCTGGCTCAGCAGTTTACCAGAGAAAATTGCTATTTAAGACAAATTTTCAAAGTGTCACAGAGCGTTTCGGAAATACGTTTGATATGGGGAAGGTTCTTTTGCGCTTCCTTGTCCGCTTGGGGGGAGGGAGTTCTCTTGTGCTATCTTTGTCCATTTGGAGGGGGCAGGAAGATTCTCTTGAGCTATCTTCGTCATCTCGGGGGGGGGTCTCTTACGCTATCCTTATCTGCTCGGGGGGAATATTCTCTTGCGCTATCCTTCTCTGCGCGGGGGTGTATTCTCTTGCGTTGCCCTTAGCCGCTCGAGGGGTATATTCTCTTGCGTTGTCCTTAGCCGCTCGAGGGGAATATTCTCTTGCGTTGTCCTTAGCCGCTCGAGGGGTATATTCTCTTGCGTTGTCCTTAGCCGCTCGAGGGGAATATTCTCTTGCGTTGTCCTTAGCCGCTCGAGGGGAATATTCTCTTGCGCTATCCTTCTCTGCGCGGGGGTGTATTCTCTTGCGTTGCCCTTAGCCGCTCGAGGGGTATATTCTCTTGCGTTGTCCTTAGCCGCTCGAAGGGAATATTCTCTTGCGTTGTCCTTAGCCGCTCGAGGGGAATATTCTCTTGCGTTGCCCTTAGCCGCTCGAGGGGTATATTCTCTTGCGTTGTCCTTAGCCGCTCGAGGGGAAGATTCTTTTGAGCTATCTTTGTCCGCTTGGAGGGGGGGGATTCACTTGAGCTATTCTTGTCCGCTTGGAGAGAAGATTCTCTTGCGCCATCCTTGTCCGGAGACCCGAAAAAGTTTTCCTTCTCAGACAATCATCCCGCGACCTCGGCTCTCTCAACCTCTTTTCTAGACTCTGTGGCCGTCCGAGCTCTCTTTCTACCTCTAACTCGAAGGGGAGAGCGTTCCTCGGACGCCTCCTGAGCAGTAAATTAATTTATGCGCCTCGATGAGCTTTTCGAATCATAGTGTGCTAACAGTTGCGTAAGCTAATATAACCATAAAATGCACTTAACGTTTTATGAGCAGGCTCTTCAATACAAAGAATGATTGCCTGGGAACAGTTTCATAACTCTTATTAATGACCCTTGCCGCCGTAGGTAGCCTCTTCGAACATTACCGTGCTGACTGAAAAAGACTTACCGTTAAATATTCCTTACTGGAAAAGAATTAATTCTAAAATGTTATGAAATCTCCTAAATTCTCGTAACAATTTATACTGCACTAAAGTTCATAAAGATTTCTTAAATCCTGCAATTCAACCATTTTTATTTATTCTTGACCTGGCGTTAATGGGAAGAGTAACTTCAGCAGGTAAGAATAATTTGTTTGGGAACGAAATATTTATCTAATAAGCAGAAAATTAATGCGATTCGCCATTTTCTTTCCTTGTTATTTTCAGGAGCTCCGTACGTTAGGTAATCAAACTTCCAAGCTGAAAATTTATAATGTTTATCAGTGTAATGCGATCTAGTGGGAGCAAGCCAATGATACTGTTTTGTCGATACTCTCGCAAGCGGTAATCCACCTTTTTATTTCGCTTTGACAGCTGAAAAAATAAACGCTCTCCTTGCCCACCCTACCTCACTCCCTCCCACTCTACGCGCTACCTCTTCCAACCCCCCCCCCCCGGTATCCGCCTCTTCGCCAAAGGACAAGGTCGTGTGAACTCTCTGGCTCTCTACAGATAAAGTACGGGATCGCGTTGCCATGACAACGGAGGACAGCCGCACACTTTGAACCGGACACTCCCTGCATCTCGCGATACATGTTCTTTCACTTTCTTTTTCTTTTCCCCTCGTTTTTCTCAAAGTTTGGACACTGTGCAGCTAAGTCAGAAATCCGGAATTCACACTCCAAGG
Source organism: Macrothele yani (assembly GCA_039090855.1). Classification (NCBI taxonomy): domain Eukaryota; kingdom Metazoa; phylum Arthropoda; class Arachnida; order Araneae; family Macrothelidae; genus Macrothele; species Macrothele yani. Next base: position 104,636,313 of record CM077006.1, on the reverse strand, counting down.
AGAGCATACAGGGAAAAGCAGAAATGGGCTATCGAAAGAAATATACACGTGTGAAAAATATCGATTTTGGTGAAAACCCGATCTTACTTCTTTAATAAACGCAAGATCTCTCTCCCCCCCCCTCCTCCCACTCTCTCTCTCTCTCTCTCTCTCTTTTTTTTTTATTCATTTTTATGTTTTCGACCAATTATCTAATTTTCTGTCCGGTAATGGTGTTCACTTGTGTAATAATATCATCTGCTTAGTGAATTTGTCGTTTCTTATCAGATGGAACACAACGGTTTTGAAGCAAAAAATTCTAGCCGTTGCTGAGTTAATTTGGAAATATAGGGTGGCGGAAAACTCCCACACTTTCTCGTGCTGCTCAGCAAAAGTGCACAGGGCGGAAAACTCCCACGCCACAAAAACTCCTACACCTTCTCATGTAAGGGGATGTACACAAACTGCATACCGTTCCGAGATCTTGTCGAAGTGTGGGAGTTTTCGCAGTTGACCAAAACGAAATGTACCAGTTTTCCTGGGAATATAAATACGAATGTAATATCATAGTGACCCAAGGTTTATGTAGTAGCTTTCCCACTCACTAAATTTTGAGTTACGATTTTAATATTTCGCATGTGATAACAGGCAATAAAGGTTAATAAAGCAGGGATTTAAACCAATCGATCTTCAGGTGCTGACAAGATACCTATACGCCACAGCCCTTTTCAGAAGATTTTAAATTAGAAGCTTGATACTTCGTATTTGTAATTATTTCATAAAATCTAATAAAAAGCACACAACGGATTATTTCTCAGCTTTCACTTAGGCCGCGGGCCTTTTTAGGGAGATTTTAAGTTACAACTTTAATATTCCGTATTTGTAAACATTTTATAAAATATCATAAAAAGCACTCAACAGATTATTTCTCACCTATTTAAAAGGCACCTAGGCCGCGGGCCGCTTTAGAAGATTTCAAATTACAACCTAGATATTAGGTATTTGTAAACAGTTTATAAAACTTAATGAAAGGCAATCAACAGATTATTTCTCACCTGTGTTTATTATTACAAATATCAAATATTTGTTATTACAAATACCCAATAACTAGGTTGTAACTTAAAATCTTTTAAAAAAGCCCACGGTATGCCGTGGGCTTTTTAGAGGACTGGATTTTAGAAGATTGCCGTAGTAGTGCCTTGTGAAGAGGTGAGAAATAATCCGTTGAGTGGCTTTCATTAGGTTTTACAAAATGTTTTCAAATACGAAATACCTAGATTGTATCTTAAAATCTTCTGAGAAGGCCCGCGGCCTAGGTAGTTTGTAAATAGGTGGGGTATAATCAGTTGAGTGTCTTTTATTGGGTTTTATAAAATGTTTACAAATACGGAATATCAAGGTTGTAATTTAAAATCTTCTAAGGAGATCAGCACCTGAAGATCGATTGATTGAGTCCCTGTTGATTAGCCTTTATTGCTTGTTATCACATGCGAAATATTAAAATCATAACTCAAAATTTAGTGAGCGGTAAAGCTACTACATAAACCTTGTGTCACTATGATATTACATACGCATGTATATCCCAAGGAAAACTGGTACACTTTGTTTTGTTCAGCTAGGAAAACTCCCACACTTTGACAAGATCTCGGAACGACATACAATTTGTGTACATCCCCTTACATGAGAAGGTGTAGGAGTTTTCCGGTGTGGGAGTTTTCCGCCCTGTACGCTTCGCTCAGCAGCACGAGAAAGTGTGGGAGTTTTCCTGGATCCGGAAACAACAGTATTGACGTAAAACGTTTTTAAAAAAACGGAGGATTTAGAAGTTGATGACGCAAACTTAGTGGGGCATGGTGGGAGGAACGGGTTGGTGAAGATCAAATGATCATATGTAGAGGATTTTAGGAAGGGAGTGTCTGACCCCAGGTATTAAACAACCCTTAGAAATAGGAAGCTAGGAGATTTGGGCTAGAGTGCCCGGTAGGAAAGTCACACGGAAGCGAAGTAGAAAGGGGGAGGAAGACGCCCTTATTTATTACCGGGAGGCAAGTACCCGGGGTCCGACGGCTTAACGTGCCCATCCGACGCACGGAGAATTTTTAGTGGATCGAGCGTTCGTACCTGCCCGGGATCGAACCTGAGGTCCTTTCCGTGGCAGTCACGAACGCTACCCACTAGGCCACCCGCGGCCCGGGTTGGGGAAGAAACAAACGCTCTTACTTTTAACGGAGGCCGTTACCCCGAATCCTACTGCTTAACGTGTCCATCCAACGCACCAGGGGAGAATTTAGAGGGGGCAAAGGCCTTGCCCCCGAAAATGTTTAATTTTTAATTTTTTTTGTTAAAATGTGACATACGTTAGAAAAAAATGCTTTAATTTAATGAAAATGCATCAGCTTACATTAGAAAAAAAATGCTTTAATACTTTTTCTTCTATTTTTCGTTAAATTTCATTTTGTCCTGGTGGATTTCGAAAACTATCATTTTTTGTTGTCTCCCTCACCAAGAAAAATAAGTATGCCCCTGAAATGTACGGCTTATATATTGTGGTTGAACACACGTAACCCACCTGGGATCGATCCTGAAACTTTTCCCTTGGCAGGCAGAAGCGCTAACCACAAGGCCATCCGCGGCCCATCACCTTCGTTAGCAATTATACTTTCAATGCGTACAGCTTCTCTTACGGGCCTCTGGCTGGTGGTTGAATTCCCACTAATTCCACTTTGACCCAATTTGAGAAATTCCCAATTAAAACCTAGAGCTGTAAGAGATGCCCTGCGGTTGAATACTCTCTCTCTCGACAAAAAACCCTGACGCTGTAAACCGATAATATCATTGGCTATTCTCTTACAGAACAATGAAGTAATACACTGAAGAGCAATTGAATTAGAGACAGCTGGCGTTGTGCAAATGTGGCGCTGTGGGCGGCCCTGTAAACGGAAACAACATGACGTATGCAGCGATCCGACAATATAAGGAGTGATGCGACAGGAATCAGTAAGAGTCGGATGCAACATGGGTAAGACGAAGGATCTAAGCGCATTTGATCGTGTGCAAATTGTCGGGGCCCGACGAATGGGTCACTCCATCTCGGAAGTCGTGCAGGCACCGGGATTTTCACGAGCCACTGTGTCACGGGTGCACCGTGAGCACATCGAATCTGGTAAAACCATCTCTGCAAGGGCCAACTGCCGTAGACAACAGCGTGTGGATGAGCGGGGTCATCGTACGCTAGCTCGCATTGTAACAGCGGATAGACGGGCCATAGTGCAAGAAATCACTCGGCAATTTAACGCTGGTGCACAAAAACGTGTAAGCAGCCACACCATCCAGAACCATCTCCTCGCTATGGGGTACAGAAGCCATCGGCCCACGAGGGTACCGCTGCTGACCGAACATCACTGGGTGCAAAGATTAGCATGGGCGCGGGAACATCGCCACTGGACCCTAGACATGTGGGAAAATGTTGCCTGGACTGATGAGTCGAGATTCACGTTGGTACATGCTGATGGCAGGATACGAGGGCGCAAACTACATGAAGCGATGAATCCTTCTTGCCAGTAGGGTACTCTTCAAGCTGGTTGGGGTGACATTCTCGTCTGGGGACTGTTTACGTGGACTGAAATGGGACCCCTGGTACGTGTGACATCGTCCCTCACAGGTCAACGTTACCGGGATATCCTGGACGACCATTTGCTCCCGTTTGTGAGTCTTCAACATCCCACTGGGGACCTCATCCTGCAACAAGACAATGCACCATGCCATCGCTCCAGAATTGATTCCGAATGGTTGGATGAACACTCCACCGACGTGACGTCGCTTGCTTGGCCAGCTAGGTCACCTGACCTCAATCCCATCGAGCACATCTGGGATGCCATCGAGAGAGATGTTCGAGGCTCTGACCCCCCTCCATCAAACCTTCGTGAACTGTGGGAGCTTGTTCAGGGGTCGTGGCGTCCATGCCGAGACGAATCGCCGCCGTCATCGGGGAGAAAGGTACGAACACGTTACTAGACAGGTATCTCTAATTCAATTGCTCTTCAGTGTATAAACTACCCTCCACGGGCCCCTAGGACAGCAATAGGGTTCAAGGAATCATAGCTCCCCTCTCATTAACACGACTGGCAGGAAACTAGTAAAAGGGGCCATCTCAATATTTATGAGCACTAACGGAAAAAGGGAAATGATTGTAACTTATAAGATGATATCAAATATAATTATTGATGTCAACTTTAGCTGAAATTTATGCTCCCAGAGTCACAGCACTGAGAATGGTTAATAATAATGACAAAGAAATCAAGAAAGGTTTCACAATTATTTTTTTAATCTTACACGAAAAGATTACACCTTTGTTCTACAATAAATATAAATGCCCCTTATCTTGTTTGTTTTTTTCGTTTTTATTAAGTTAGCTTCTTGTTCTATGTCATCAGTTTTGTGATAACAATACACCGTTAGAAAATTTCCAGAAAGTTACTGTGTTTGAATATTCTGAGGGTCATCACCGCAGAAGTAGTACGAGAGTTTGTCAGAAAGGTTTTACCAACAGTTTTTATTTTCATATACAGTGAAACCTGTGTTGGTCTAAGCAATGGCTTCTGATCGTTCATCCGAGAGGGGTCCGGATTCGAATCCCGGTGAGGCATGGATGTTGTTTGTCTTACGGTACTGGCTCTATTCCTTCTCTGGAAGCAGTGGTTCTAAATTAGGGACGGGCGACTGCTTATAGCCCATTGAGCAGCTCACGGTGATCGTTAAACCTCCAATAAAGAAACAAAACAAACAAAAAACTGTTTATAAGTGAGTCGCGGAAAAATTCTCATCGGCCGCCACCGGGAATCTAACCCAGGGTCTTCCAGTTATGCGCCGGACATGCTACCACTGCACCACTTCTGTTTGATGTTCCTAGTCCACGTCAGTTGTGTGAATTATTTAAAAAAACTGTTGGCGGTCACTCGTATTCCACGGTCAAGTGCCAAAGTTGGCAGTTCCATGTGGCACGGATGTCATCACAATAGAAGCAGTGCGTATGAGGCCGCCATTTGCCAGAACGCGGCTACGGGCAGCCATTTTTGAAACACCGAAGAGAATATACCTGCATTTTGTGGACACCAACATGCGGAACTTACAGAAAAATCTTGTTTAGGAAGTTCTAGAAAAATATAACTGAGTTTAAACATATGAAACACGTTTTCTTTTCTTTTCCTGTCACCACAATTCAAGAGATTGCAAATGGTCAGTGGTATTTTTGTTTGTTTGTTTGTTTAACGACCGCCATCAAATCAGAGGGCTATAAGCAGTCGCCTCCCTCCTAATTGCCACAGGTGCCAGGAAAGGAGGCAGACACAATTCCGTACGACTAACGCAACATTCATGCCCCACCGGGATTCGAACCCGGACACCATCTTACGTCATATAAAAATAATTAAAGTATAATTAAATAATGTCTTCGGTCACTCAACAGGAGAAAAACAGCAGCTAGAATTTCGCCTTCAGTTAAAAAGGCGCTTAAGGGATCACTCGGAAAAGGCATTGAGCGTGGGCCACCTACGTACAAAAAGACCCCACCTTTTCTTTATCCCCCGTCGTTGGAGGACACACTTGATTTGAGAAAGCCCGCGAGTTACAATTCGACCCTCAGTAATTTAAAAGTAATCAGCTTCTTACGTCAGGAGCATCTTCCTTCAAGCGGCAGAGAGTGAAAGGAAGAAATACACAGTGGTCATAAAAAGGGAAGTCAAGTCTTGCTTGGGAATGGGGAGAGAGAGACGAGGAATTCTTGCTCAGGCTATAAGCAGGGAGGAACGCTTTTGCACAGGCAGGAATGATAACAGATTTTGGCGGGAAATACATAGAGAAAGCCTTCGAAATTTCCATCTCCCGCTGGAAGTATATACTATTTATTTTGACTAATTGATATTTTCCTTTTCCTCTCAACATGAAGAATAAAGATTCAAGCGTGCGTAATCATCTGTTCTTACATTCTATTTGTTAGACTGTTTGTTTATTTGCTTCCCTGTTCCAATATCAGGAACCTGCAAACAATGATTCTTCTGATAAATTGGCGTCCACTTCAATACTTAACAATAACCAAGCTAACACCAGACGAATGGTCTTAACCACGTCCGGCGCTTTAACCACGACGCCACCGGGGCAGCAACAGTGGTCATTGGGTTCTGTCGAGTTCTTAGAATTTTGTTTGCAGACGGTTTGATTTTCTTTTACCTAGGGTACGCAAGTCAGATCCTTAATTGTCTTCTCTGAGTGCAGTAATCTTTCACCAGGAAGAAGCTCTGAGCGGGTGGAGTGGTGTGGAGTCGAGTGGAGTTGAGTCGGGTGTCATTTGAAAGCAATTAGCCCATGAACCGAGAGAGACTGTGAGTGCAACTGACCCTTTTCGGAGTTTCTTGAGTGCAACCGATTAACATCCCTCCAGAGCATAACGGTTTGTTTCTTCGATAAATATCAATACCATCCCTTCCCCATTTTTTTTATGTTTTGAGTCATTTATGGAATATCCTATCACGGAATAGTTTTGTCCTCATTTATAGCACCACCTTGTTAACGACTGTGCAGTTTCCTCAAAGAAGAAAGCGACTGCCTTTGAAGCAAATAATTCTGATAAAAGTGTGTTGTCGTTACAGTCAAGAAATACGTGAAAGGTTTTACCGAGAATTGGTCCTAAAATCTCTCACTTTGTCATGATTTCGCAATATACAAGGAGCACACGTGAACCTTTCGTATGCTTCACATATTTTTTACGCTTTCCAACCGTAGGTTGAAGAAGCGCATATGTTCGAGCTTTGTCTGTCTGTCCTTCCGTCCGCACGATAACTTGCGTAAAAATGGTTCGATTTCGAAGAAATTTTAGTATGTGGTAGGGGACCATTTGGGAACGAACCCTATTGAAAATGAGCGAAATGGGGTCAGAGGTCAGGACATAACAGCGGGATCCATTCCATTGCCCTTATGCATCATAACTTGTGTAAAAATGCTTCGATTTCGGTTAAATTTTATTATGTGGTAGAGGACAACCTGGGGACGAACCCTATTGAAAATAAGCGAAATGGGCTCACAGGTCATGCAGGCCATAGGAGTGGGATTCATTCCATTGCCCTTATGCGTCATAACTTGCCTAAAAATGCTTCGATTTCGATTAAATTTTAGTATGTGGTAGGAGACAACCTAGGGACAAACCCTGTTGAAAATGGGCAGAATTCGGCCAAAGGTCAGGGCACCGAAGCGAGATTTATTCCACAGCTATTATCCTCATAACATGACTAAAAACGATTCCATGGCGACAAAACTTTAGTATGTTGTTCCGGAGATATACTGCACAAATTCTGTTTAATATAATCGAAATGGGGTCAAAGGTCAGGGCGCAGGAGCGAGATTTATTCCACAGCCATAATCCTCATAACTTGAGTAATAACTTCAGTAATTATTTCTGGTATGTTTGAAAACGTATCATAATCACTTTTCAAAACAAGTTCATTGCATGAACTTGTTTTGAAAAGGGATGAAAATAAGCTTGCCGTTATAAAATTCCAGGAATGCAGTTTCTTTCCTGCTCGCGTCCAGAACACGAACACTGAAATATTATGAGATTTTTGCGGGCGTATGCCTTGAGTCTCAGTGTCCTATATAAGATCAAAGAATAGTCGAAACAAGGATTTCGAAATGAAATAGACTATACCCGTGGCCGAGTAGTGAGAATCGTTGACTTCTAATCATTCGTCCGAGATGGGTCGGGGTTCGAATGCCTCGTGAGGCACAAATATTGTGTTTGTCTTAACGCACTGGTTCTCATCTTTTCCTGGGATCAGTGAACCTAAATTAGTGACGGGCTACTGCTTATAGCCCAATGAGTTGCTCACGATATTCGTTAAACCTGCAACCAATAAAAAAAAAGGTAAATAAATAAAAAATAAAATGATAAAAATCATGACACAAGATAAGCTATTTTCGTTGAATACAAAACAAACCTGCGTACCAAAAAATTGATACACCACGAAAAAAGAAGCAGCAGCAGTAGTTGTTGTTGTTAAGCGTTGCAGAAGAAGTAACATGACCTCGAGATCTGAGAACATCAGGTACATCTCAGAGCATGAGTAACCTTATGGGGGGGGGGGTGCCCCTGCAATATTTTTCGCTTTCCTAAAGAATTCAATTTTTATTACTTTTAAATAATACATTTTGCCCAAGATTCGTAGTTGAACACTCCCCCCCCAAGTATACTCAAAGTTACGTAAGGAAAGTACTGGTTTCTGACCATTCGTCCGAGATGGGCCCGGATTCGAATCCCGATGAGGCATGGATGTTGTGTTTGGCTTACGGTACTGGCTCTCTCCCTTTCCTGGAACCAGTGGCCGACGCCTTCTGATAAACCATCGAGGAGTTGCTCAAGGTGATCATTAAACGCACACACAAACACAAAACTACCCCTGCTCATTGTTGCCTGAAAATGAAAACCGAAGAGAAATATGTAGACAGAAAAAAAAAGGGAGGGGGGGGGGAATCGCAGCGGTGGCGAAGTGGTCTGAGCTCTGGCTTCTGACCATTCGTCCGAGATGGGGTTGGGGTTCGAATTTTAGTAAGGCATGGATATTGCGTTTGTATTACGGCGCTGCCTTTCGCTGGAGCCTGTGGTCCAAAATTAGGGACGGTGATTGTTCCCACGGTGGTCATTGACCCCCTCCCCCCCAAAAAGAGAGAAGAAACATTAACAGGTACAGAAGAACATACACTGAATTGATCAATTACACGTAACTCTTCCCTCTTCTTGCAGCCTGACTCTATGGAATCCAAGGTATGTTCTTTTGAGGACTAAGAACTCTAATGACCAATCACAAATAACTTCCCATAATTCCTTTCGTGATCCAGCGCTACACAGACCTTCAGTGTACCACCAACTCTCCAAAAATCCCAGCTTAGGAGGCAGTTCTGAGGGTATAACTAAAATTATTTCTAAAATGCTTTCTGTGCCTGGTGCTTGTTTTTCTGACAAGTAACTTGCTAGTCACTCTATGGAATTTGGATTAGGCGTCTCGTTAAGTCTGTAAGTACATTTTAAGTAATTTTCGTGCAGAATAAAGTTTATACAGTAATTCTAATGTGACAAATTTGCTACGGAATAATTTTTGTGTCTAGTTTCATACTTTTGTCTACTAATAATGAAAAACAGGAAATTACAAACCAATACTACTAAGATATCGTCAGAGATGATTAAATAATAAAAATAATAGGGGTAGACAAGTCCGTCTTTTGAAATTTTTCACCTGATGCCCGAGTTTTACAATTGTATTATGAAAATTTACCTTTTCAAAATTTGGATTATTATTATGAAGCTACTATCTCTTTAATAAAGCAAAAAGTACAGTATAAGATTATTTTTTTGTTTGTTTGTCTGGGTATATTTTGTAGATTACTTACCATAAAATGAGATTAATGAAGATGCCAGTACCTGTGTTTGGCATTATCGCCAGCAGAGTTCTGTATTCTGCAGCAATTCTAGACAGTAAGCATCAGAGATATCCGTGCTTCCCCGATGGCGTAGTGGTCTAAACGATAGGTCTGTGTTCGAATCTCGTTGAGGCATGGATATTGTGTTTGTCTTACGGCACTGGCTCTCTCCCTTACCTAGAACCAGCGACTGCTTATAGCCCATTAGTTGCTCACAGTGGTCGTTAAACTTTCAATAAAAAAAATACAGGTAGGCTCAGTTCTGATTGAGCCGGCAGTTCGGAACGTGGGACTACAACTTGCAGATCGGAGAGTTGAGATGTGCTAGTCGAGTATGGTTTCAAAGCGTTTATTTTATGTTATAGCCAACGCAGGTCTATGATATGAAAAGTAGCTTAAATAATTTTTACAACTAATGCTGGATACATTGCGAACACAAAGCAGATCGATACACGAATTACCTAACGTAGTGCTATGTTTTCTTGGACTTCTTACATTCCTCATCACTTGCCTCTCATTTTGATTTTCTCCACTTTTGCTTGCATTTATTATGCGAATTCCGCGGCATTGCCGAAAATGTTAAACCGTTCACACGAAAACCATTTTTTAAAATTTTGTGTTTAAACCACTGCGATATGTTCTTTTTATATATTTGAGTAGATCTCGTCGAGAGCTTTAAAACGATACCACGCACAGTCGTTTTGCACCGGTTGTCCAGATAAACCGCGATACTTTTAAGTGTTCACCGGGTCACACAAAACAAATTTAAAAACGTTAAAAAAAATGGTTTGAACTAAACATTAAAAAAAATTTGGTTCAGAAAACATATTTTAAAATGTTAATACCACTGCGAAATGTTCTTCGTATATTCGAATAGACCTCGTTGAACGCTTTATTAAAACAATGCCACGCACAGTCGTGTTGCGCTCACGGTTGCCGAGGTAGACTGAGTCAAACGCGGCGGCACACCCAGAAATATTGCATCCATCTCCCCTGCGCACAGGGAGCGTCGCGCGCACGATGTATTGCGCAGTACGCGAATCGGATTCAATGCTGTTTACGAATACGCTAACACGATTAGTGTGCTGCGCATATTTTTAACACAATAAATTCAATTGGGGACCTATTTTTGTCATAGACGGTCGGCCGTAAGTCGCCCCATACTATCTGCGGAGTTAGACGTAGCACTGCGTCAAAAAGAAAAAAAAATTGTCTCATGAACCAGTAGCCCTAAATTAGAGACAGACGACTGCTTATATCCCGTAGCGTTTGTCATGGGTAACCATGAGTCTTCTTGAACTTTATCTTGCATATAGGGACGATCTTGCCTTAGCTTTTGACTTTGTCATCCGACAAACTATGCTTTTCTAAATTTTTCTTAAATGGCCATTAGTTTTAGGATTTATATTAAGATTCGGTGTAATTGAGTGCTACATTTTTCTAATACCAGATGTATCGTTGTGAGGTTACTTTCGTCTACGTACTAATGTGTGTAATAACGTAAGCGCTTGGAAACGGGATTTGCTGGATGTCGTGGATGGGCAGGACATGATACGAGTTCTGGCCCCTCCAGCATTGTAATTTCTCTCATTCTACTTGCTTACGCTGTATATCTTAGGTAATCTGAACACCCAGAGTTGTCCCTCCTATTTTATGGCATATCATTTAAATAGGTCCTCCGTTCGATCATCTCACCACTAACGACAGTGAGAGTGGCCTCAGCGATCATTTTCATTAACTAAAAATAATTCATTACATATCAAATATTATCAGTCCACTGCTAAATTGGCTCCATAAATTTCTTTCACAATTTTCTGTTTTGAGCCATTTTCCTTCATGCCACTGCGACATGCTTTCGAATTTCATCCACCCATCTTTCACGTGAACATCTTGTGTTCCTTCTAGCAATATGTCGAGTCCATTTCCGGAATTTTTTCTTGATCGTGTCATTCACTCTTCTTGTCATTTTCCCGAGTCTTCAGTTCCTCTTCCTATTTTTCCTAATTACATAGCATGGATGTAAGGTCAGGTGATGCGTAACATCACAGCCTCTCCTTGACAAATGTCAACCCCGCCTTCTCGTGGTGCATCCTGTTCCCACTAAAGGGGTTCTGACGACCGCCAATAGCGGTATAACTATACCATCGGGATCAGAGGAAATGCTATCCCACACTCACCAACCCGCTTGGCCAGCGTGGTGAGTTATGGCCAAACACCTCCAAAATGACTCTACAACTTAAATCTTGGCCCTCAGTCTCCGGCAGCTGGAATGTACCTGGCCAAGGCAGCGGCCAGTGCGACATGAAGGCAGAGGGTGCTAAGAATCCCCGGAGGACCGGACTAGGCTGCCATTTGATGCTGACCTTGGCTACCTATAACGGACGCTCCCTATCTTCTGATTCAAGGCTTCTTGAATTGGAAGAGGAACTACAAAGGATCAAGTGGGACATCGTCGGGCTAAGTGAGGTAAGGAGAAAAGGAGAAGATCTCATTGAACTGAAAAGTGGACATCTCTTCTATTATCGTGGGACAGATACTGGCAGAACTAGTGGTGTTGGATTTATAATAAACAAGAAACTGAAGGATAAAGTGGTAGAAGTTGAAAGTTCCTCTGACAGAGCTGCACGACTCGTTATCCAACTATCGAGAAGATACCAGGCTCAGATTATTCAAACTTATGCACCCACCACAAGTCATCCTGAAGAAGAAATTGAAGAATTTTATGAGGAAATTCGTCATCTAAATAATAAAGGTAAGCAGCACTTGAAGATAATTATGGGAGATTTCAATGCAAAAATAGGGCAACGGCAACAGAATGAAACTTCAGTAGGTAAATTCGGTCACGGCAACAGAAACCAGCGTGGAAATACTCTCGTTGAGTTTGCAGAGGCAGAAGGATTTTTCATCTTGAACTCCTTTTTCAAGAAAAAGCCACACAGGAAATGGACATGGAGACATCCAATTGGGACGACAAGTGAAATTGATTTTATTATGTGTAACAAAAAATTCGTCATCGAAGACTGCAGTGTGCTGAACAAGTTCAACACAGGTAGTGACCATAGATTGGTGAGATGTAAGATGCACCTCAACACTAAACTGGAACGTGGCAAGCTCATAAGACAAACAAAATGTATTGACATAACCAACCTTAAAAAACACCATAATACTTTCAAGTTGGAACTGAAGAACAGATTCTCTGCTTTAGAAGGCCTAACATCGGAAGAAGTGGATATTTCGGAAGTTAACAGAAAAGTAACCAAAGCTCTAATGGAAACAGCAACAAAATTAGCTGGGTCTAAGAACAAGTTGCATGTGAACAAATTATCAGGAAAAACCAAAATGTTGATGCAAAAAAGAAGAGAGATGAGGACAACTAAAGTAGATGCGACTTCCAAAGTGGAATATATAGAGCTATGCAAGACAACACGAAAAAGTATCACTGAAGACGTAAGGAAATTCAACTGTGAGCTAGTGAGGAAAGCAATTGAAAACAACCAAAGCCTTAAGATAGCAAAGGGACATCTCAGTAAGGGAAGAAAACAGATTATGGCTCTGAGAAAAGAAGATGGTTCTATAACAAGAAATAGAGGCGAAATTTTGACAAGAGTGAAAGATTTCTACTCCAAATTGTATGAAAGGGATGATACATGTACTCCAGACATCATGAAAGGTACCAGAGTTCTTCCAGTCCTCCCAGCAGAAGTTGCTCATGCAATCAAGAACATGAAGCGGGGGAAAGCTCCAGGAGAAGATGGAATTACTATAGACATCATACAAGAAGCAAGTGGAGAAATTGAAACAGTACTCGCCCAAATTTTCACTCGATGCCTTAATGAAGGGAAGATTCCTGAGGATTGGAACAATGCTACAATGATCCTGCTACATAAAAAAGGTGACATTGAGGATCTCAGGAACTACAGACCTATCAGCCTCCTATCAGTGGTTTATAAAATCTTTACTAAAGTTCTTTCACACCGCTTGAAGGTAACACTGGACATGGCTCAACCGAGAGAACAAGCTGGATTCAGGAGTGGCTACAGCACAATAGATCATATCCACGTACTGAGAGAACTGATTGAAAGAGCGAGGGAATATGAACTTCCATTGTGCATGGCTTTTATCGATTATGAAAAAGCCTTTGATTCGGTGAAACCATCAGCAGTTACCACGGCTCTGAAATCCTGCGGTATTGAAGATGCATACATTAATATTATTAATAACATCTATGAAAATGCAAGTGCAAAGATTCGGCTGTTTGAAAATACAACACACATAAAAATTGGAAAGGGAGTGAGACAAGGTGACACCATATCTCCGAAGCTCTTTAATGCCACATTGGAAAATGTCTTTCAATCACTGAACTGGGAAAACAAAGGGATAAAGATTAATGGAGATTATCTAACCCACCTTCGTTTTGCTGATGACGTAGTCATTTTTGCAACTACCCCATCAGAGCTGCAGAGTATGATCCAGGAACTTGCTGACAAGAGTAAAGAAGTGGGATTAAAAATGAACTTTCAGAAGACAAAAGTGATGTTCAATGCTTTTACAAGAAATGAAGATTTATCGATTGATGGAGAAAAACTGGAGATAACAGATACGTCTGTTTATCTTGGACAGCAGATATCAAGTGAGGGTCACATTGATGAAGACATTAATCGGCGTACAAAACTTGCCTGGAGAGCTTTTGGAAGAAACAGCATAATTTTCAAGAGCAATATGCCATTATGTCTTAAAAGAAAAGTGTTTGATCAATGCATCCTTCCAGTGCTTACGTATGGTGCAGAGAGGTGGACCTTAACTAAAAGATACATACAAAGGCTGCAGACAACTCAAAGAAGCATGGAGAGGTGCATGCTTGGTATAACCAGGAGAGATAAGAAGAGAAACTCGTGGATCCGAAAAATGACAAGAGTGGAAGACATCATGATCAGAGTTAAATCCCTGAAATGGCAATGGGCTGGACATATTGCCAGAAGGACAGATCATCGATGGACAGCTGAAATTTTAGACTGGATTCCAAGGGATAGGAAAAGGCCCAGAAGAAGACCACATGTGAGATGGGTGGATGAAATTCGGAAGTATGCGGGAGTAACATGGAGGAGCACAAGACAGACCGTTATGGAAGAAACTTGGGGAGACTTTCGTCCAGCAGTGGATTGATAATGGTTGACGATGATGATGATATATTTTTATAATTAGGTGATGTGTAACTATGCTGCAGCTATTGTTGCGAACACCTGGCATATATTTAGGTGATCTCCAGGCAGAAATGGAGATCACCTAAATATATACCTTATCCGATGTTCATTTTTTGTGCAGTTGTTAGCGGGATATTTCTTTCCCACACTCGGATCTCTTTCTAATGTAATTCTTAGTATCAGGAAGAAACAGATAGGAGTAATTACGATTTCAATTTGTCAGCTAGAGCTTATGATACGGACTAGTGAACTGTCCAAGAATTATCTTACTTATTTTCTCATTCAGTTATCACGATACTTAATTATTTCTGTAATCATCGTCTTTTGAATTTTCTTTGCATCATTTCATTTTCTTTCGCGCTTCAAAAACGACGCGTGAGCTCCCTTTCCTTACCTCCCAACCCTCCGATTACTTGCTTTGATTTTTTCAAAGTTCGCCCCCTCCCCCGCACTATCTCGTACTTTGAAGAAAAGGGCTAGTGACGCCAAACTGAGGGCACAGTTAAAATGACTGCAATATAACAACGAATCCCTTAACCAACGCAGAATGTAGTCGATCGCTGTGAAAAACATTGCTTGAACACTTATTAATGATTGCTTCTTCTGATGTGCTCTTGATGGCATCGTGAAGTACCCTTATTCTGACTGTTGCTAATAATTCCCAATCTCCACGTAATACAATATTCCATACGGTTGAATTAATACTACAGATAGGTTAGTTAATGTCGCAGAAACCTGTCTAATGTTTAGCAATGCGAAATGACATCAGACAACCTGGTAACTTTCGATGGTGTAGGCCTACAAATCCATCCCTAAGTTGAAATCTGAGTTCAATCTGCCACTGTGTACAGTTAATATAAACATTTGACGTGGACCAGGAACATCAAACAGACGTTTTCCCGGTAGCGGCCAATGAGAAATTTTACGTGACTCACTTATAAACGTGGAAAGAGCGATTACTTCTGTTTCTCTTCAGTTGTTTGTAACTGTACAAGAAGATTGTTAATGTTCTAATTACGAACTTCCGAAAATGCTATTTTAATCATTTGCATAAGAGATTTGGAGCACAACCTGGTCCTCGAGCTTAGACAGGAAAGCTTCGTTGTTTCGTCAATTAAAAGCCAAGAATCGTGTCGCGCCTGTGGGGGATTTAATCTTGTTGTTGGAATTGAAAACAAGCATTTCTCTTTACAAAATGAAGACTGATTTGTGGCATAATTTTCTTATGACTTTCCTGTACCACCGATTGAAATCAGCAAATAAAATAAAATGTAATGCCCCCCCCCCGTGGTGCAGCAGTCTAAGTGCTGGCTTATGATCATTCGTCCGAGATGGGTCCGGGTTCGAATCCCGTGAGGCATGGATATTGTGTGTCTTATGGCACTGGCTCTCTCTCTTCCCTGGAACTAGTTGGTGACGGAGGCTGCTTATCATAGCTCGCTAAATTGCTCACGGTGGTCGTTAAACCTCCAAACAAACAAACAAAATAACGAAAAATTAAATTTCATTTTCACTCGTAAGGTGATTCCATCCAAGTAAAATGAACCTTAAACATACGCATTTAGATTTCTTAACGGAAATGTTCTCTTAAAGAATAGGTGCTTCCTCTGTTTATTGACATGAAACAGTAGGAAAACCATGAAACGCATATAGCGTATTAAATCCGTTTATTTTTGTGGTGTAGTCAGCACCAAGATTCGCCAAGCTTTCGCACTCCACTGGGAGGCTTTTTCAAGGCAATGGTAGACATAAAAATGCAGGGAATTGGAACACGTAAAGAACAAAGATGATTTTTGAAAATAACGTGGATGACATCACGAGCATATTACATGAATGTTTATCACGAAGTTATACGGTGCGCCGCGGTGTGTTTTCATCTTTTAATAACGCATGCCAAACCCTTGGTAGTTCAGTAGAAACTATATCATTGCACGTTAGTTTGCTGGATAGGATTTAGACTGCTTCCCCGATGGAAATCTTTTTAAAGTTCGTGTAAGGTGCAATTCTTCTAATATTATTCCATACAGGAGCGGCAGAGCAATGCATGCCTTCTCTATCGATGACTGTATTCTGCATGTCCTGTGTTGACACTTGCAATGACAAAGCGATGTTTCGACACTAGATGTAAAGAACATGTACGAAGTTCAACCAGGACGTGCGGAATACAGCCCTCGCCAGAGAAATCATGTATTGCTCTGCCGCTCCTGTACGGAATAGTATTAGAAGAATTGCCCCTTACACGAACTTTAAAGGGATTTCCATCAGGGAAACAGTCGAAATCCTATGCAGCAAACTAACGTGCAATGATATAGTTTCTACTGAACTACCAAGGGTTTGGCATGCGTTATTAAAAGACGGAAACACATCGCGACGCACCGTATAATTTGCGTGATAAAATTTCATGTAATATGCTCGTGTGTGCCACCCATGTTATTTTCAAAATCATCTTCGTTCTTTATAAACGTGTTCGAATTCCTTGCATTTTTGTCTACCATTGCCTTGAAAAAGCCTCCCAGTAGAGTGGGAAAGCTTGGCGAATCTTTGTACTGACTCTACACTACAAAAATAAGGGGATTTAAAACGCTATATGCGTTTCGTAATTATTCAAGTCAATAGGAAAACAATATACAAGTACATGTACTAGGTGAAAGCCCGTCAATAATGAGAGGGAAAATAAGATACGTATTATTTTAATAACCAGGTATTATTTATGCTTGTGATGTCCAAACGTGAAAAGTATGTTTCATGAACATTACAACAATAAGAAAAGTATATTGGCTGAGGCAGGGGTTCGATAATTAAAACAGTCAAGCGCTGTTTCCACTACGCCACCCAAGTGGGACAAACGTTCCGACAAGGTAAATAATATATATTTTTAGATATTTAAACCACCTTTCCGCACTCCATTGCATTTCAAACGAGAAATATTTCAATCAAATAAAGTCTTAAAACAATCAACTATAGCACCTTCTTTTGTGCCTTTGATCATTCCAGTGCGAGTTGACCGCCCCAGTAACTCAGTGGTCTAAGCTCTTACTTCGGACGATTCGTTCGAAATTGATCCGGTTTCGAACCAGTGAGACATGGATGTTGTGTTTGTCTTACGGCACTGGCTCTCTCCTTTCCCTGGAACCAGTGACCTTAAATTAGAGACGGGCGGCTCCTTATAGTCCGTAAAAAAAAAAAAGAAAAAAAAAAAGCTGTGACTTGTCGCAAAATTGACGTCTGTGTCGCAACGCGGGAAAAATGCGAGCCACAGCTTAAGCAATGGAGTTGAACGCTGGGGAAAATCTTAATATGATCCGAAATTCCAACGGAAGGAAGTATATATTTCCTCTGGGTTTTCCCTCCATTGTTAAAGACATTCTGACTTGTGAAAAGTTTATCATTTTGCTCCTAGATTAAAGGAAAACGTTTCTACTCACAAAGCGAAAACTGGCTTGTTAAGTAAACAGATGACGAAGATCACTGAGTGAAACGAAAGACACGGTAGTAAATCCGCCAACGGATGCGTTAATTACAGTTAAAATCGACAATCCGTGATGTAGGATGAGTCTTAAACGCAGATGCGTAACTAGGTATTTCTGCGTTCGGGGATAGGCACAAAATATAGCGCCCTCCAACTTTTTTCCTGGGGTTGGGGGTCACGACCACCGTCAATTATTCTAAGGGCTACAAGCAGTACCCCGTCCCTAATTCGGTGCCCTTGATTCCGGGAATTGGGCAGAGCCATTGGAGAAAAGCAAACACGCCACCCATGCCTCATTCCGGACAGGGCCGCGGGTGGCCTAGTGGTTAACGTTCGTGACTGCCACGGGAAAGACCTAGGGTTCAATTACCGCAAGGTACGAACGCTCGAACCACTAAATATCCGCCGTGAGTCGGATGGGCACGTTTAACCGTGGGACCTCGGGTATTGGCCTCCCCGGTAATAAATAAGGGCGTCTTCTTCCCCCTTTGTATCTCCCTTTCGTGTCACTTTCCTTTTGGGCACTCTAGTCCAAATCTCCTAGCTTCCTATTTCTAAGGGTTGTTTAAGACCTAGGGTCAGACACTCCCTTCCTAAAATCTTCTACATAAGATCTCTTACTCTCTCTCATCCGGGACACTCCATCTCGAGACCACACGAATCAACTGTCAGAGGCCAGAGCTTGGACAACTACGCCACTGGTTCATCTGTGTAACTATCCAGTCGCACGCCTATTTCAGAGCTGTTGTTTCAACGGAAGGGAGCCTAGAGCCACACACACAAATGTACACTGCTCGTATAAATTCATGTCACATCCCAACGTTATCTGTGTATGAGAGGCACAAACGATTACTTCTTTTTCCTAACTGCTTCGGAGTTCGAACCTATGGTACCACAGCAGACAGGTTGAATTCAGCTGGCAGCCGTGATTCGTAGTTATAGTAATGATAGAATAGTCCCCAGAGATTTTTCAAGTTGGAAGGATATTTTCGTTTTGCAACGTAAATACAACCACGCCTTCATTTTGAATGTGAGGAACTAACATCCGGTAAACATTTTGAGGAAGAAATGCAAATTTGTCAAAACTACCAAATCTGGAGAAGCGTATAGTATGTAACTTCTGTAAATGGAGAAATGTTAAAGTATGGCGCAGAAAAACTTTACCAGAAACTCGTGCAAAAATTACACTTCCAGTTTTAATCAGATTGTAAACAGTGATTTTTGCGCACTCTCTTGAGCTGCGCCCGGGGCAGCCGCCCCCGTCTGCCCCGCCCTAGTTACGCCTCTGCTCAAACGAGCCGGTTTATTTCTTTTAAGGATCAACTCAAATTCCGTTTTCACTCTCTCGGCTTTAATTTCCTTTAACTCTATGAATACAGCATCGGTTAACTTGATTACTATAAAGATATAATGTGAAATGCGATAATTACTGGGGATTGGACATTAGTCGGGGCATTTCGATGTCATAAACACTTGACTTGTTTCCGAGCGATAAACATCGCTTCGAAACAAGATGTCACTTTCAGTTTACTAAGAGCTATAGGAGTTGTCACTTCTGCCTCTTAGTGAGATTTAGTGAATAACATTCTTAAATTACAAGATGGCGGGTAAGAAAGAAAAAGTACTTCACAGCAGGCTGCATTAAAAAGATGTCTTTTTTTTTTCAAGTGTGAAGGAGAGACAATTAGGGAAATTGAGCTATTCTACAGTATGTGGCGGTCATCTGTCAGTATCCTTGCATTTTTTTTTTTTTTTCTTTTGCAGAACTATGGATGGTCTTACTGGAGAGTTTTCACTGTATAAACGTGAGGCCATCTGACATAACAGTTGGAAAACCAATTTTCTGCTGTATAGAAAGTGTTTCAGCAAGGAATTTTCTATATTAGACTCCTCAATTTCAATGTTTTACTTTAAATATCAATTTATAAACCAGGGTTCACCATTTTCGTTCCACCCCTGGTCGAAGGTCGCCTAAGTCTGTTCCCCAAACCTGTCTTGAGAAACTCTCTTCCATGTCCTTCGATACGATTTCTAATTTCAATCATTAATTTCCCATATGGACATCTTCTGAGTTTTTTTCTCTCCTTCCCTTGGTACCCGGCGTGGTTTTTCAGTTGTCTAACAGTGTTCAGTTCTAGAAATTTGTCCAGCCTACTACCACTTAACACATTCTATATGCGTAACCACCCACAAATGGGTCGTTACGCGCGGACTCTGTCCTCCCATAACTTCTACGATATTCAGAAGCCGGGGGGGGGGGGTAGTATATATATACACACACTATCTACCAACAAGTAATTGGACACCTGTGATAGCAAAGGAAAACGAAGTTTATTCACCTTCAATAGTTGGCGAAGCCTCCACGAGCGGCGATTACAGCTGCGACCCTCCGGGGCATACTCTCAACCAGGCGTTGTACGACGGCTAGCGGTATTTTCTTCCACTCGGCTTGGAGAAGACAGGTCAGTTCCTTTACCGATTTCGGACGGTGGGGGCACCCCTTAAGTCGACGCTCAAACTCGTCCCAGGGGTGCTCGATAGGGTTAAGGTCAGGGCTCTGCGCAGGCCAATCCATTCGATTAACCCCATTGTCACCATATCAAGCCATGGTGGACCTCGCAACATGACAGGTGGCATTGTCATCCTGAAATAACATGGCTCCACCCCGTAAAACTGCCACAACGTAGAAAGCGCAAGGTCATCCAAAATGGTGCAGTAGGTCTCGGCGTTGAGTCTACAGGAATTGCTACCACGGGTCCTGTGCCATACCAGGAGAAACACCCCCATAGCACAATTCCACCGCCGCCGAACTTCACAGTTGACACAATACATTCCGGCAGGAGGAGTTCTCCAGGCAGACGCCAAACCCAGACCCTGCCATCCGAACGGTAGAGGGTGAACCTTGATTCATTGCTCCAGAGAACCGATTTTCACTGTTCAACGGTCCACTGTCGACGTTCTTTGCACCACGTTAGCCGAGCAGCGCTATTGGACTTTGTGTTCAAAGGCTTGTGGGCGGCAGCACGTCCATGATAACCAAGAAGATGGACTTCCTTACGGATGGTATTCATCGAAAGAACACTCCAGGATGCCTGTTGAAACTTCGCGGATTTGGCCCATCGATTTGGTGCGGTTCTTCCGAATTTCTCTGGCCAGCACCCGTCGGTCACCAACTCCTAGTTTTGTGGGTCTGCCGGGTCGGGGCACATTCCGACAGTCACCTCTCATCTTCCACTTACCAATCACGTAGGCTACTGTCGATTTTGGGTACTTCAACTCGCTGGATATGTCACGTCTGGATCGGCCATTTCTGTGATACCCGACGATTACACCTTTCTCGAAATCAGAGAGCTCCGAACTGCGTGGCATCTTGCATGCGACTAGTTGCGTTGTTGTTTCCCACACGATATTTAACGACGGAGGCCGTGACGTGTATCAGGACCGCAGATATCGCCAATTGCAGGGGTGTCCAATTACTTGTTCGTAGAAAGTGTATATATATATATCTATATCTATATATATATATATATATATATATATATATGGGATGTAAGGTCAGGTGATGCGTAACATCACAGCCTCTCCTTGACAAATGTCAACCCCGCCTTCTCGTGGTGCATCCTGTTCCCACTAAAGGGGCTCTGACGACCGCCAATAGCGGTATAACTATACCATCGGGATCCGAGGAAATGCTATCCCACACTCACCAACCCGCTTGGCCAGCGTGGTGAGTTATGGCCAAACACCTCCAAAATGACTCTACAACTTAAATCTTGGCCCTCAGTCTCCGGCAGCTGGAATGTACCTGGCCAAGGCAGCGGCCAGTGCGACATGAAGGCAGAGGGTGCTAAGAATCCCCGGAGGACCGGACTCGGCTGCCATTTGACGCTGACCTTGGCTACCTATAACGGACGCTCCCTATCTTCTGATTCAAGGCTTCTTGAATTGGAAGAGGAACTACAAAGGATCAAATGGGACATCGTCGGGCTAAGTGAGGTAAGGAGAAAAGGAGAAGATCTCATTGAACTGAAAAGTGGACATCCCTTCTATTATCGTGGGACAGATACTGGCAGAACTAGTGGTGTTGGATTTATAATAAACAAGAAACTGAAGGATAAAGTGGTAGAAGTTGAAAGTTCCTCTGACAGAGCTGCACGACTCATTATCCAACTATCGAGAAGATACCAGGCTCAGATTATTCAAACTTATGCACCCACCACAAGTCATCCTGAAGAAGAAATCGAAGAATTTTATGAGGAAATTCGTCATCTAAATAATAAAGGTAAGCAGCACTTGAAGATAATTATGGGAGATTTCAATGCAAAAATAGGGCACCGGCAACAGAATGAAACTTCAGTAGGTAAATTCGGTCACGGCAACAGAAACCAGCGTGGAAATACTCTCGTGGAGTTTGCAGAGGCAGAAGGATTTTTCATCTTAAACTCCTTTTTCAAGAAAAAGCCACACAGGAAATGGACATGGAGACATCCAATTGGGACGACAAGTGAAATTGATTTTATTATGTGTAACAAAAAATTCGTCATCGATGACTGCAGTGTGCTGAACAAGTTCAACACAGGTAGTGACCATAGATTGGTGAGATGTAAGATGCACCTCAACACTAAACTGGAACGTGGCAAGCTCATAAGACAAACAAAATGTATTGACATTACCAACCTTAAAAAACACCATAATACTTTCAAGTTGGAACTGAAGAACAGATTCTTTGCTTTAGAAGGCCTAACATCGGAAGAAGTGGATATTTCGGAAGTTAACAGAAAAGTAACCAAAGCTCTTATGGAAACAGCAACAAAATTAGCTGGGTCTAAGAACAAGTTGCGTGTGAACAAATTATCAGGAAAAACCAAAATGTTGATGCAAAAAAGAAGAGAGATGAGGACAACTAAAGAAGATGGGACTTCCAAAGTGGAATATATAGAGCTATGCAAGACAGCACGAAAAAGTATCACTGAAGACGTAAGGAAATTCAACTGTGAAGCTAGTGAGGAAAGCAATTGAAAACAACCAAAGCCTTAAGATAGCAAAGGAACATCTCAGTAAGGGAAGAAAACAGATTATGGCTCTGAGAAAAGAAGATGGTTCTGTAACAAGAAATAGAGGCGAAATTTTGACAAGAGTGAAAGATTTCTACTCCAAATTATATGAAAGGGATGATACATGTACTCCAGATATCATGAAAGGTACCAGAGTTCTTCCAGTCCTCCCAGCAGAAGTTGCTCATGCAATCAAGAACATGAAGCGGGGGAAAGCTCCAGGAGTAGATGGAATTACTATAGACATCATACAAGAAGCAAGTGGAGAAATTGAAACAGTACTCGCCCAAATTTTCACTCGATGCCTTAATGAAGGGAAGATTCCTGAGGATTGGAACAATGCTACAATGATCCTGCTGCATAAAAAAGGTGACATTGAGGATCTCAGGAACTACAGACCTATCAGCCTCCTATCAGTGGTTTATAAAATCTTCACTAAAGTTCTTTCACACCGCTTGAAGGTAACACTGGACATGGCTCAACCGAGAGAACAAGCTGGATTCAGGAGTGGCTACAGCACAATAGATCATATCCACGTACTGAGAGAACTAATTGAAAGAGCGAGGGAATATGAACTTCCATTGTGCATGGCTTTTATCGATTATGAAAAAGCCTTTGATTCGGTGAAACCATCAGCAGTTACCACGGCTCTGAAATCCTGCGGTATTGAAGATGCATACATTAATATTATTAATAACATCTATGAAAATGCAAGTGCAAAGATTCGGCTGTTTGAAAATACAACACACATAAAAATTGGAAAGGGAGTGAGACAAGGTGACACCATATCTCCGAAGCTCTTTAATGCCACATTGGAAAATGTCTTTCAATCACTGAACTGGGAAAACAAAGGGATAAAGATTAATGGAGATTATCTAACCCACCTTCGTTTCGCTGATGACGTAGTCATTTTTGCAACTACCCCATCAGAGCTGCAGAGTATGATCCAGGAACTTGCTGACAAGAGTAAAGAAGTGGGATTAAAAATGAACTTTCAGAAGACAAAAGTGATGTTCAATGCTTTTACAAGAAATGAAGATTTATCGATTGATGGAGAAAAACTGGAGATAACAGATACGTATGTTTATCTTGGACAGCAGATATCAAATGAGGGTCACATTGATGAAGAAATTAATCGGCGCACAAAACTTGCCTGGAGAGCTTTTGGAAGAAACAGCATAATTTTCAAGAGCAATATGCCATTATGTCTTAAAAGAAAAGTGTTTGATCAATGCATCCTTCCAGTGCTTACATATGGTGCAGAGACGTGGACCTTAACTAAAAGAGACATACAAAGGCTGCAGACAACTCAAAGAAGCATGGAGAGGTGCATGCTTGGTATAACCAGGAGAGATAAGAAGAGGAACTCGTGGATCCGAAAAATGACGAGAGTGGAAGACATCATGATCAGAGTTAAATCCCTGAAATGGCAATGGGCTGGACATACTGCCAGAAGGACAGACCATAGATGGACAGCCGAAATTTTAGATTGGATTCCAAGGGACAGGAAAAGACCCAGAAAAAGACCACATGGGAGATGGGTGCATGAAATTCGTAAATATGCGGGAGTGACATGGAGGAGACTGGCACAAGACAGACCGTTGTGGAGGAAACTTGGGGAGACCTTCATCCAGCAGTGGATTGATAATGGTTGACAATGATGATGATGATGATGATGATATATATATATATATTATCCTTTGTAGTTCCTCTTCCAATTCAAGAAGCCTTGAATTAGAAGATAGGGAGCGTCCATTGTACGTAGCCAAGGTCAGCATCAGATGGCAGCCTAGTCCGGTCCTCCGGGGATTCTTAGCACCCTCTGCCTTCATGTCGCACTGGCCGCTGCCTTGGCCAGGTACATTCCAGCTGCCGGAGACTGAGGGCCAAGATTTAAGTTGTGGAATAATTTTGGAGGCGTTTGGCCATAACTCACCACGCTGGCCAAGCGGGTTGGTGAGTGTGGGATAGAATTTCCTCTGATCCCGATGGTATAGTTATACCGCTATTGGCGGTCGTCAGAGCCCCTTTAGTGGGAACAGGATGCACCACAAGAAGGCGGGGTTGACATTTGTCAAGGAGAGGCTGTGATGTTACGCATCACCTGACCTTACATCGTGGAGCTAAGTGAGGTAAGGAGAAAAGGAGAAGTTCTCATCGAACTGAAAAGTGGACATCTCTTCTACTATCGTGGGACAGATACTGGCAGAACTAGTGGTGTTGGATTTATAATAAACAAGAAACTGAAGGATAAAGTTGTAGAAGTTGAAAGTTCCTCTGACAGAGCTGCACGACTTGTTATCCAACTCTCGAAAAGATACCAGGCTCAGATTATTCAAACTTATGCACCCACCACAAGTCATCCTGAAGAAGAAATTGAAGAATTTTATGAGGAAATTTGTCATCTAAATAAGAAAGGTAAGCAGCATTTGAAAATAATTATGGGAGATTTCAATGCAAAAATAGGGCAACGGCAACAGAATGAAACTTCAGTAGGTAAATTCGGTCACGGCAACAGAAACCAGCGTGGAAATACTCTCGTTGAGTTTGCAGAAGCAGAAGGGTTTTTCATCTTGAACTCCTTCTTCAAGAAAAAGCCACACAGGAAATGGACTTGGAGACATCCAAATGGGACGACAAGTGAAATTGATTTTATTATGTGTAACAAAAAATTCGTCATAGAAGACTGCAGTGTGCTAAACAAGTTCAACACAGGTAGTGACCATAGATTGGTGAGATGTAAGATGCACCTCAACACTAAACTTGAACGTGGCAAGCTCATAAGACAAACAAAATCTATTGACATAACCAACCTTAAAAAACACCACAATACCTTCAAGTTGGAACTGAAGAACAGGTTCTCTGCTTTAGAAGGCCTAACATCAGAAGAAGTGGACATCTCTGAAGTTAACAGAAAAGTAACCAAAGCTCTTATGGAAACAGCAACAAAATTAGCTGGGTCTAAGAACAAGTTGCATGTAAATAAATTATCAGGAAAAACGAAAATGTTGATGCAAAAAAGAAGAGAGATGAGGACAACTAAAGAAGATGTGACTTCCAAAGTGGAATATATAGAGCTATGCAAGACAGCACGAAAAAGTATCACTGAAGACGTAAGGAAATTCAACTGTGAGCTAGTGAGGAAAGCAATTGAAAACAACCAAAGCCTTAAGATAGCAAAGGGACATCTCAGTAAGGGAAGGAAACAGATTATGGCTCTGAGAAAAGAAGATGGTTCTATAACAAGAAATAGAGGCGAAATTTTGACAAGAGTGAAAGATTTCTACTCCAAATTATATGAAAGGGATGATACATGTACTCCAGATATCATGAAAGGTACCAGAGTTCTTCCAGTCCTCCCAGCAGAAGTTGCTCATGCAATCAAGAACATGAAGCGGGGGAAAGCTCCAGGAGTAGATGGAATTACTATAGACATCATACAAGAAGCAAGTGGAGAAATTGAAACAGTACTCGCCCAAATTTTCACTCGATGCCTTAATGAAGGGAAGATTCCTGAGGATTGGAACAATGCTACAATGATCCTGCTACATAAGAAAGGTGACATTGAGAATCTCGGAAACTACAGACCTATCAGCCTCCTATCAGTAGTTTATAAAATCTTC
The DNA here is from genome assembly GCA_039090855.1 of Macrothele yani. NCBI lineage: Eukaryota > Metazoa > Arthropoda > Arachnida > Araneae > Macrothelidae > Macrothele > Macrothele yani. The sequence continues at coordinate 104,609,525 of CM077006.1, read as the reverse complement.
ACTAAAGTTCTTTCACACCGCTTGAAGGTAACACTGGACATGGCTCAACCGAGAGAACAAGCTGGATTCAGGAGTGGCTACAGCACAGTAGATCATATCCACGTGCTGAGAGAACTAATTGAAAGAGCGAGGGAATATGAACTTCCATTGTGCATGGCTTTTATCGATTATGAAAAAGCCTTTGATTCGGTGAAACCATCAGCAGTTACACAGGCTCTGAAAACCTGCGGTATTGAAGATGCATACATTAATATTATTAATAACATCTATGAAAATGCAAGTGCAAAGATTAGGCTGTTTGAAAATACAACACACGTAAAAATTGGAAAGGGAGTGAGACAAGGTGACACCATATCTCCGAAGCTCTTTAATGCTACATTGGAGGGTGTTTTTCAGTCGCTGAGCTGGGAAAACAAGGGGATAACGATTAATGGAGATTATCTAAACCACCTTCGTTTTGCTGATGACGTAGTCATTTTTGCAACCACCCCATCAGAGCTGCAGAGTATGATCCAGGAACTTGCTGACAAGAGTAAAGAAGCGGGACTAAAAATGAACTTTCAGAAGACAAAAGTGATGTTCAGTGCTTTTACAAGAAATGAAGATTTATCGATTGATGGAGAAAAGCTGGAGATAACAGACACGTACGTTTATCTTGGACAGCAGATATCAAGTGAGGGTCACATTGATGAAGAAATTAATCGGCGTACAAAACTTGCCTGGAGAGCTTTTGGAAGAAACTGCATAATTTTCAAGAGCAATATGCCATTATGTCTTAAAAGAAAAGTGTTTGATCAATGCATCCTTCCAGTGCTTACGTATGGTGCAGAGACGTGGTCCTTAACTAAAAGAGACATACAAAGGCTGCAGACAACTCAAAGTAGCATGGAGAGGTGCATGCTTGGTGTAACCAGGAGAGATAAGAAGAGGAACTCGTGGATCCGAAAAATGACAAGAGTGGAAGACATCATGATCAGAGTTAAATCCCTGAAATGGCAATGGGCTGGACATACTGCCAGAAGGACAGATCATCGATGGACAGCCGAAATTTTAGATTGGATTCCAAGGGACAGGAAAAGACCCAGAAGAAGACCACATGGGAGATGGGTGGATGAAATTCGAAAGTATGCAGGGGTGACATGGAGAAGACTGGCACAAGACAGACCGTTGTGGAGGAAACTTGGGGAGACTTTCGTCCGGCAGTGGATTGATAATGGTTGACAATGATGATGATGATGATGATGATATATTATCACCTTCGTTTTGCTGATGACGCAGTCATTTTTGCAACTACCCCATCAAAGCTGCGGAGTATGATCCAGGAACTTGTTGACAAGAGTAAAATAGTGCGATTAAAAAAATTCAAAATGAACTTTCAGAAGACAAAAGTGATGTACAATGCTTTTACAAGAAATGAAGATTTATCGATTAATTCAGAAAAGTTGGTGATAACAGATACGTACGTATATCTTGGACAGTAGATACCAAGTAAGGGTCACATTGATGAAGAAATCAATCGGCATATAAAACTTGCCTGGAGAGCTTTCGGAAGAAACAGCATAATTTTAAAGAGCAATATTCCATTATATCTTAAAAGAAAAGTGTTTGATCAATGCATCCTACCAGTTCTTACATATGGCGCAGAGACGTGGAACTTAACTAAAAGAGACATACAAAGGTTGCAGACAACTCAAAGAAGCATGGAGAGGTACATGCTTGGTGTAACCAGGAGAGATCAAAAGAGGAACTCGTGGATCCGAAAAATGACAAGAGTGGAAGACATCATGATCAGAGTTAAATCCCTGAAATGGCAATGGGCTGGACATACTGCCAGAAGGACAGACCATCGATGGACAGCCGAAATTTTAGATTGGATTCCAAGGGACAAGAAAAGACCCAGAAGAAGACCACATGGAAGATGGGTGGATGAAATTCCAAAGTATGCGGGAGTAACATGCAGGAGACTGGCACAAGACAGACCGTTGTGGAAGAGGTTTGGAAAGGCCTTCGTCCAGCAGTGAATTGATAATGGTTGGCAATGATGATGATGATGATAAATATATCATCATTGTCAACCATTATCAATCCACTGCTGGATGAAGATGTCCCCAAGTTTCCTCCACAACGATCTGTCTTGTGCCAATCTCCTCCATGTTACTCCTGCATGCTTTCGAATTTCATCCACCCATCTCCCATGTGGTCGTCTTCTGGGTCTTTTCCTGTCCCTTGGAATCCAGTCTAAAATTTCAGTTGTCCATAGATGGTCTGTCCTTCTGGCAACATGTCCAGCCCATTGCCATTTCAGGGATTTCACTCTTGTCATTTTTTGATCCATGAGTTCCTTTTTTATCTCTAGTGGTTACATCAAGCAAGCACCTCTCCATGCTTCAGTAAGTTGTCTGCAGTCTTTCTATAACTTTTTTAGTTAAGGTCAACGTCTCTGCACCATACGTAAGCACTGGAAGGACGCATTGATCAAACACTTTTATTTTGAGACATAATGGCATATTGCTCTTGAAAATTATACTGTTTCTTCCAAAAGCTCTCCAGGCAAGTTTTATACGCCGATTAATTTCTTCATCAATGTGACTCTCACTTGATATCTGCTGTCCAAGATAAATGTAGGTATTGGTTATCTCCAGCTTTTTCCCATGAATCGATAAATCTTCATTTCGTGTAAAAGCATTGTACACCACTTTTGTCTTCTGAAAGTTCATTTTTAATCCCATTTCTTTACTCTTGTCAGCAAGTTCCTGGATCATACTCTGCAGCTCTGATGGAGTAGTTGCAAAAATGACTTCATCATCAGCAAAACGAAGGTGAATTAGATAATCTCCATTAATCTCTTTATCCCTTTGTTTTCCCAGTTCAGTGATTGAAAGACATTTTCCTATATATATATATATGGGATGTAAGGTCAGGTGATGCGTAACATCACAGCCTCTCCTTGACAAATGGCAACCCCGCCTTCTCGTGGTACATCCTGTTCCCACTAAAGGGGCTCTGACGACCGCCAATAGCGGTATAACTATACCATTGGGATTAGAGGAAATGCTATCCCACACTCACCAACCCGCTTGGCCAGCGTGGTGAGTTATGGCCAAACACCTCCAAAATGACTCCACAACTTAAATCTTGGCCCTCAGTCTCCGGCAGCTGGAATGTACCTGGCCAAGGCAGCGGCCAGCGACATGAAGGCAGAGGGTGCTAAGAATCCCCGGAGGACCGGACTAGGCTGCCATCTGATGTTGACCTTGGCTACGTATAACGGACGCTCCCTATCTTCTGATTCAAGGCTTCTTGAATTGGAAGAGGAACTACAAAGGATCAAGTGGGACATCGTCTGGCTAAGTGAGGTAAGGAGAAAAGGAGAAGATCTCATTGAACTGAAAAGTGGACATTTCTTCTACTATCGTGGGACAGATACTGGCAGAACTAGTGGTGTTGGATTTATAATAAACAAGAAACTAAAGGATAAAGTTGTAGAAGTTGAAAGTTCCTCTGACAGAGCTGCACGACTCGTTATCCAACTCCCGAGAAGATACCAGGCTCAGATCATTCAAACTTATGCACCCACCACAAGTCATGCTGAAGAAAAAATTGAAGAATTTTATGAGGAAAATCGTCATCTAAATAATAAAGGTAAGCAGCACTTGTAGATAATTATGGGAGATTTCAATGCAAAAATAGGGCAACGGCAACAGAATGAAACTTCAGTAGGTAAATTCGGTCACGGCAACAGAAACCAGCGTGGAAATACTCTCGTTGAGTTTGCAGAGGCAGAAGGGTTTTTCATCTTGAACTCCTTTTTCAAGAAAAAGCCACACAGGAAATGGACATGGAGACATCCAAATGGGACGACAAGTAAAATTGATTTTATTATGTGTAACAAAAAATTCGTCATAGAAGACTGCAGTGTGCTAAACAAGTTCAACACAGGCAGTGACCATAGATTGGTGAGATGTAAGATGCACCTCAACACTAAAGTCGAACGTAGCAAGCTCATAAGACAAACAAAATGTATTGACATAACCAACCTTAAAAAACACCATAATGCCTTGAAGTTGGAACTGAAGGACAGATTCTCTGCTTTTGAAGGCCTAACATCGGAAGAAGTGGATATTTCTGAAGTTAACAGAAAAGTAACCAAAGCTCTTATGGAAACAGCAACAAAATTAGCTGGGTCTAAGAACAAGTTGCATGTGAACAAATTATCAGGAAAAACCAAAATGTTGATGCAAAAAAGAAGAGAGATGAGGACAACTAAAGAAGATGTGACTTCCGAAGTGGAATATATAGAGCTATGCAAGACAGTACGAAAAAGTATCACTGAAGACGTAAGGAAATTCAACTGTGAAACTAGTAAGGAAAGCAATTGAAAACAACCAAAGCCTAAAGATAGCCAAGGGACATCTCAGTAAGGGAAGAAAACAGATTATGGCACTGAGAAAAGAAGATGGTTCTGTAACAAGAAATAGAGGCGAAATTTTGACAAGAGTGAAAGATTTCTACTCCAAATTATTTGAAAGGGATGATACATGTACTCTAGTCATCATGAAAGGTAACAGTACCAGAGTTCTTCCAGTCCTCCCAGCAGAAGTTGCGCATGCAATCGAGAACATGAAGCGGGGAAAAGCTCCAGGAGAAGATGGAATTACTGTAGACATCATACAAGAAGCACGTGGAGAAATCGAAACAGTACTCGCCCGAATTTTCACTCGATGCCTTAATGAAGGGAAGATTCCTAAGGATTGGAACATTGCTACAATGATCTTGCTACATAAAAAAGGTGACATTGAGGATCTCAGGAACTACAGACCTATCAGCCTCCTATCAGTGGTTTATAAAATCTTCACTAAAGTTCTTTCACACCGCTTGAAGGTGACACTGGACATGGCTCAACCGAGAGAACAAGCTGGATTCAGGAGTGGCTACAGCACAGTAGATCATATCCGCGTACTGAGAGAACTAATTGAAAAAGCGAGGGAATATGAACTTCCATTGTGCATGGCTTTTATCGATTATGAAAATGCCTTTGATTCGGTGAAACCATCAGCAGTTAAAATGGCTCTGAAATTCTGCGGTATTGAAGATGCATACATTAATATTATTAATAACATCTATGAAAATGCAAGGGCAAAGATTCGGCTGTTTGAAAATACAACACATATAAAAATTGGAAAAGGAGTGAGACAAGCTGACACCTTATCTCCGAAGCTCTTTAATGCCACATTGGAAAATGTCTTTCAGTCAATGAACTGGGAAAACAAAGGGATAAAGATTAATGGAGATTATCTGACTCACCTTCGTTTTGCTGATGACGTAGTCATCTTTGCAACTACCCCGTTAGAGCTGCAGAGTATGATCCAGGAACTTGCTGACAAGAGTAAAGAAGTGGGATTGAAAATGAACTTTCAGAAGACAAAAGTGATGTTCAACGCTTTTACAAGAAATGAAGATTTATCGATTGATAGAGAAAAGCTGGAGATAACAGATACGTACGTTTATCTTGGACAGCAGATATCTAGTGAGGGTCACATTGATGAAGAAATTAATCGGCGTACAAAACTTGCCTGGAGAGCTTTTTGAAGAAACAGCATAATTTTCAAGAGCAATATGCCATTATGTCTTAAAAGAAAAGTGTTTGATCAATGCATCCTTCCAGTGCTTACGTATGGTGCAGAGACGTAGACCTTAACTAAAAGAGACATACAAAGGCTGCAGACAACTCAAAGCAGCATGCAGAGGTGCTTGCTTGGTGTAACAAGGAGAGATAAGAAGAGGAACTCGTGGATCCGAAAAATGACAAGAGTGGAAGACATCATGATCAGAGTTAAATCCCTGAAATGGCAATGGGCTGGACATACTGCCAGAAGAACAGACCATCGATGGACAGCCGAAATTTTAGATTGGATTCCAACGGACAGGAAAAGACCCAGAAGAAGACCACGCGGAAGATGGGTGGATGAAATTCGAAAGTATGCGGGAGTGACATGGAGGAGACTGGCACAAGACAGACCGTTGTGGAGGAAACTTGGGGAGACCTTCGTCCAGCAGTGGATTGATAATGGTTGACAATGATGTTGACAATGATGATGATATATATTATGCACTAATAGCTTTTTTTGTTTTGTTTATTATAGAAATTAGCTGAGAACATGATACTCTATCACCTCACCATAGATTTCATGAAATAATTCATATAGGTATAATAAATTTAGGGTTAACAGACCAAAGGCAAACTGTACTGCGTTTGATAAAAATTTGTGGAGTGCGTTCATCAATTTGATCATTGTGTGTTAAACGACACACCGGTGATCGCTCTTGCAGTATGCTATCTGAACTCCGTTACGAAATGCAAATATACAAACCACAATCATCAACCTTTATCTGTTGGCAGAAAAGGAAAACACTTCCAAGAAACGACCCATCGGTGTGTCGTACAGCACTGTATTGAATTAGTCAACGTCCCACCGTTGGGTCGCCCCACACCACAAAAGGGAAACTGAATAAGGTCACCGCAGCGTACGTGTTAATGCGAGTGATCTATTCACTTTATTTTCTGTTGGAACTTATTTATTTTTTTTTTTTTTGTATATGTTTGTAATTTTATTTTTTCTGTATAGGAGGACTTATCACAAATTAAGTATTTTCTTCATTGTGATTTTTCGAAGCAATAGAATGCTTTGGACTTTTTTTTTTTTAAGCTGATAATGACTTTCAATTATCTTCAAGAAAAAGTTAAAAGTGCTGTTTTATAGTATTATTTCACAAAACTTCTAAATATAAAATGTTCTCTTGATAGGTATAAATAGCTTTTGTCTAAAGAGCGGCATAAACTGATGCATAGATATCGTACAATCACCTGTACAACAGTTTAAATACCCAGATAAACACATAACCAATTATACTGTTGAAGTACAATTCAAAAAACATTTAAGCTCTACTTCAGAAGTAAATTAAAATGAATTTATTTACCATCTAAAAGGCTAAAAACGTTAAAAGGCAAGATATTTCACTGGCCGCATCATCAGGCCTAACAGTTTGCCAAAAGTACAAAAGCAAACAGAAAGTTATATAGTCATATATATAACTTTCTGCTTGCCTCTGTACTGAAAGTTATACAGTCATATAAACTGCTGGCCACCCAAAATGCAACACCAAGAAGGATCCGAGATAGCAAAGCCAGATTTACTGGACATATAACAACAGATACAAAGATGAAACGATTGAGCTTACATGCCCGTTCGACTTGCGAATACGCAGACATCAATAGTTCGTGTGGCTCCCATGGCTGGCAATAACGGCCGCTACACGCCGATCGAACGAAAGAGGCTTTGGATGTTGGGCTTGGGGTAGGTCGGTCCAGGCTGCTTCCACACGTTGCCACAGTTCATCAGGCATAGCCGCGGGTGGTGCTTTCGGGGCCACTCGGTTGCCGATCAGCGACCAGACGTGTTCGATGGGCGACATATCGGGAAAACAGGCGGGCCACGGCAGCAGTGACACCTGGTGGGCCGTGAAGAATTGTTGCACGATGCGTGCCACGTGGCCGCTGGCAGGTCCTGCAGGTAAGGGAGGACTACATGCTCTAAAACGTCGGAATTTAGCGGTGGCTGTTGAGTGTACCGGCGATGCGTACCAGAGGGTGCGGGTGTCATATCCAATTGCGCCCTAAACCATAACGCCAGGCGACGGACCGGTATGGCGATGCATAATGCAGGCGTCATACAGTCTCTCGCCGCGGTTTCGCCACCTGTGAATCCGACCATCGTGGTGTTGCATTCAGAAGCGGGATTCGTCGAAGGAGACAATGTCGTGCCATTCGGTAGTCCAGGTGCGGCGTTCAACGGCCCACTGCTGCCGCACTCGCCGGTGGTGTAACGTCAATGGCAATCGGACTTGGTGCCGTGCGACAAGTCCCCGCTCCTGCAGACGACGTCGAACGGTACGTGCTGACACGGTTGTTGCGCAACACACCCTAATTCCTACGCTAACGTTCGTGATATGGCGGTACGAGCCGTCAATGCCTGCCGCACGACATGCCGGTCTTCTCATGCGGCGGTGTGCCGCGGCTGCGGCAATCACTCACGTCGGTCCGTCCGTCCGTCCCTCCTGCACCCACATAATCCATACTCGCCTCACTGTGGCTGGATGTCGTATCACACGGACGCCGATGTCTCGGTACGATAAACCGCTGTCGCGATAAACCACTATTCGTCCTCTGTCGAACTCCGAAACGTGCTGGAATGACTGCCGTATTCTGCGACGAGGCATCAGGAAGCTTCCCACGCACAGGGCCGGCAGCACAACACACTTCCACTACTTACACCCCGCCTTCTGTGCACCCTTCTCATAGTGCTTCTCGGCGGCATGCCGGGCGCACATGATTTGCATATGCCCTGCAATGCTAATCGTTTGCATGTCCTCTCGCTGGCGACGTATGCTGCGAATTTCAGGCCAATCAGATGCTTCCTTCTTGGTGTTACATTTTGGGCGGCCAGCAATGTATATAACTTTCTGCTTGCTTCTGTACTGAAAGTTATATAGTCATATATATAACTTTTTGCTTGCTTCTGTCTGACTATATAATTTTCTGCTTGCTTCTGTACTGAAAGTTATGTAGTCATATACATGTATATACCTTTCTGCTTGTTTCTGTACTTTTGGTAAACTGTTAGGCTTGATGACGCGGCCAATGTGGTCTGCGAAAGATCTTACCTTTTAACGTTTTTAGCCTTTTAGATTGTAAATAAATTCATTTTAATTTACTTCTGAAGTAGGGCTTAAATGTTTTTTGAATCGTGCTTCAACAGTATAATTGGTTATGTGTTTATCGTATTAGCACGAAAACTTTATTATGTTAAGTACCCAGTTTATTATAGCTACACAATATTTAACAGCTAGTGCATAAAAAATGGAGAGAGAAAATATCAACGTAAGTCTTGTAAAATTTTACATGTGGGGAAAAATAAAATATTTTTGGGGGGCTCCTATATACTGGCAAAAGTGGTTTCTAACCAAAAGTAGCACTGACCAATTTGTCCTGCCTCTTTGTTTGGCCACAGGCTATCTTTTTTATCACATCTGAGAACACTTCTTCTTTCCCTTTACTTTTTCAGAGGGAACGAAACGCAGTGTTTTGTGACGGAGATTCAGTACAAAAATTTTTGGGCAAAAATATTAAATATCATTGGCAACTTTTCCATTTCGCTTTCGTGTTCCATTTTCTTTGTTTCCACGATGCGTGGGAAACTTTTAGCTTCGTCACCCCAATCAAGAAATATCAGGAAATACGGTTTGTTTAGAGACTCCAGGCTGTCGCTTTTTAAAAGTCTTGTCTTTGTATTTCGTAGCGGCATTTGGTATTGTCAAATGCAATTTGCACCTTTTGGCTCTAGGCTCAAAGGTACCGAAGGGTATGCAGGAGCGACAATCCTCAGCTTTGAGACTTTTATCTTGGAATGCGGCTCTTTTAATCCGTGGGAGAAGAAGTATCGCTGTGTGTGTTAGAAGGGGTTGGTCATCTTTTCGCTTGCTGGCAAGGTGGCGAGGAAAATGAGCATTCAACTCGCACGGATAAAAGGCGTGAGTCGTGTAAGAAGCGAGTGGGCTTTGTTCTAGAAGGAGTGAAGTTTCTTAGCAGCGGGGAAAAGAGGGTCTTTCCCGATGGCCGGAAGAAAAGGGGTAGAAAGTTATCGGTAAATAGTATCCATTGGGAGTGGAAATATTTTACAGTGCTAGCAACAAGCAGGATAGCGCAATCATTAGGACAACTTTCGCAGAAGGAAATATTAATAAATCGTTTTTATAAGGTACAGAAGTATTTTTTGAAATAGTGTAGCGTCCTCCTTACAATATTTAGCTTTTCTGTTGTTTCCATCACATTAGTGTTTGCATGCCGAACTTTAACTACGAACCCTGAGGTGAAAGAGTCTGTCATTTATATCATGAGTTACGTAGATCATCGTTATTCGCCAACAAGAGTATAAACCTCCTATTTATTATTCTTAATTTACTACGTTAACCTGGAAGAACAGACCAAGTTAACAGTTTATTTACGTGATGTCCTTCCTGCTGTGCCATATTTCCATTAAACAATGAAAGCAGCTGCTTGATGGACCAGTTAACGGTGGGGCGGAATTTCGCGCTCAAAAAGTTTCACGAAGCACTGCTTTTTTTTTTTTTTTTTTCTCTCTCTCTTTTCGCATAAATAAAATGTAGAGGACATTGATAAATTACTACAGTATATTTTTCTCTGTATTCTCAGTACAGAGAAGCGTTAAGGGCACCGATATGACTCGGTAAATCTAGTACACCCAATAACTTTACGAGGGCGACAAGTTCCTATCCAATATTTTTTTAACGTGAATGAAATCACCATTTACCCCGTGACAATTTGTTTTACTAAGTACTTGAAAGATACTAAAACACTTTTTCTCCAAATTATTTGGAAGTGGAATGGGCCAAGTGCGTGTGAATATGTTGAATTCAAAAAAATATGTAAATTTTCTGCAACGAAAAGTTGACCAAGAGACGCCGAAGTGGAACTCTTTGTATCAGAGTGCAAACATGCTCCGAGCCTGCGCAGTGGGCAAGGAATCGCTTGCGGTCGCAGTTACTTCACGTAAAAGAACTTTTGTACTGAATCTAATTTGTGATAGCTTTTAATGTCGAATAATGAGAAGGTAACATAGCGTTTGTTGATGTTCGAAACACATGGGGCGTATCTTTATAATCCGAGGAATACAAATATGTCCTGGATTATTTGAAATATCCTGTAAGCGGGCCAGTTTATTCGTGAACAAAAATGTTTCTGATAATATTTTGAATATTCGTTTTTCTTATTATTTTTAATTATGATGCGCGTATTAACCTTTGTCGATCTAACCGGGCCACCATTTTAGCCAATCGCTTTCCGTTCTACCTGTAGTCTGCGCATTTGGTTGTAAATTGCTTGGCATTTTAAGTCCATTTTTCGGTTGCGGTTTTCCTCTTTGTTCTAAAATCACATTTCCGTGAAAAACATTAGGAACCTAATGCGACTCTCGCCTGTAGCACTTCGAGGATCGGTGATCTCTTATTGGTTCTATCCTACGTCTTTATTCTTCTGTAGAGGGAGGGTCGATATAAAAGGATCGAGCGAGCCCTCCGACGAATCCCACTCTAAGCTCTTCGACCATTACGAGAATCGGATTCCTCTTCTGAGCGGAATGCCAATCAAGGCGCTGCACGTGCCCTCTGGTGAGAACCCAGAGGCAAAGAAGAAAAACCACTCAGGCACGCTTGTTTGCATTGAATCGCCATCGTAATCGTTATGTGCGCTTGCTTTTTCCATCCCATGTTTTCTAAGTGAAATGGAGAGGAACAAATAGTAGGGAAAAAAAAAACCAGCTTGATGGTCCAGCGTGCTCGAAAGGGAAGGAAAAAAATATTGAGAAAAAAAAAGAAAGCAGGAAAAATACCAAAGGAACTTAAGTGAGAGATTTAATCCTAACATTTTCTTTTATTTCGAAGTGTTACGATCAAAGTTTAGTATTATTTGCGCAGATGATCCAAGGATGATAAGCCACAGTTCGGCAACAGATGGCTCGTTGAAAGCGCATCTTCTCCTGTTCCCACACTTTTAGGATGAGTATAATTCGATTTCTTTTTTTTAGATTTTTTTCTTAGGTCAATTTTTATTTTCATCTCAAGCTCCGCACTTTTAATCATTACTTTCAGATCCGTGGAAGAGAACAGGAAACACTCACCGTTTGATAATAAAACGGTATAAACACGCTCAAAATTTGACTACATTTCTATTTAAATTTCAGATAAAAACTCAGGAATTTTAAATATTTGAAACAAGCTAACTGCAATATTTTCGATTTGAATTCTCTAGTAAGTAAATCATGTATATATACACGGCCAAATCGCATTATTGTGACCACCAGCTAATCTTCAGAATAACCGCCGTGTACAGCGCAGACAGGAGCTAGATGGACTGGGAGTGACTGAATAAGGTGCTGGAAGGTGTTTACAGGTATGTACAGCCATGCTGACTGCAGTGCATCTGACAGCTGCTGGAGGGTGCGTGGTGGAGGATCCATAGAGCGAACAACACGTTCGAGGTGGTCCCACAGATGCTCAATTGGGTTTAAGTCTGGGGAATTAGGGGGCCAGGGAAGTACTTTGAAGTCTTCATCGTGCTCTTCCAACCACTCTCGGACATTTCGAGCTGTGTGACACATCGAATTGTCGTTCTGTAATATCCTATCCGCCCCAGGGAAGACAATCAGCATATACGTGGTCTGCAATGATGGATTCATAACGAATTCGGTCCATAGTGCCTTCCACAGGTATGAGTGGACACAGAGAATGCCACGAAAACATTCCCCATACCATAACGCTGCCCCCACCAGCTTGTGTTCTAGCAACGGTTGAAGAGTGTTTGTTCTCCGATTTTTCTTGCCTTATACGTCAAAGTCTAAACTTTCGATGAAGCAGAAAAAGTGGCTTGTCGGAGAAGGCAATCCTTTGCCAATCAGCGGAGGTTCAATTCCGATACTGTCGTGCAAATGTAAGCCTTTTCTGCCGATGCACCTTCGTTAGCATAGGTTGCAGTGACCATCCGTCTGCATAGGAGCCCCATACGCAGCAGGGTTCGCTGAAATGTCGTTTTAGACACACTTCCGGTTGCCCCTCGGTACATCCGGCCAGTGAGACGCTCCACTGTAGCGTGTCTATCGGCCCTCACGCATCTTCGAAGCCGACGTTCACCTCTCACATTAATGGCACGTGCTGCTCCGCAGTTTCCTCTTCGCTTATTCGCAATGGTGCCATTTCTCCAATCAAGATACAGTTTAACCACAGCAGCACACGAACAGTTCACAAACTACGCTGTTTCAGAAATACTGCCACCCTTGGCCCGAAAGCCGATAATCATCCCTTTTTGCAAATCTGATAAATCGCTCCTTTTTATCCATGACAGCAACGAGTGACATGTTTTCAGATCTTATTAGATTTGATCATATGTAGAGGATTTTAGGAAGGGATCGAGTGTCTGACCGCAGGTCTTAAACAACCCTTAGAAATAGGAAGCTAGGAGATTTGGGATAGAGTGCCCGATAGAAAAGTGACACGGAAGCGAAGTAGAAAAGGGGAGGACGACGCCCTTATTTATTGCCGGTAGGCCAGTACCCGGGGTCCGACGGCTTAACGTGTCCATCCGACGCACGGCGGGTGTTTAGTGGATCGAGAGTTTGTACCTGCCTGGGATCGAACCTGAGGTCCTTTCCGTGGCAGTCACGAACGTTGCCCACTAGGCCACCCGCGGCCCATATGTTTTCAGAATGCCTACAGCACACCTTTATATACCCTCCAAGCCAGCTCACGTCACGTGCGTTTTGTCATTGGCTACGCGCTGTTACCATCAAAAGTAGGAGGTGGTCACAATAATGTGACTCCACTGTTATATTTTTAACTTTAAGAACAGGTGCTGAAGTCACTTTTTCTTTTCAGGTGAAATGATTAATTTTTTTTATTCTTTTGTGAATAAGTAAATGTACACTGAATGGGAAAATTATTATATACATTGTGACGTACTGCAGAGGTGACGCCCATGTCAAGACGCCAAAGTTGCAACGATATATTCCGTTGGTGTACTTTCATTGGGAAAGCCCCAACCTCTCTCCCGCAAAATTCACTTCAGCAGAGTAATTTTCCCAAGATTTCGAACACGAGGGGGAGGGTGTTTTGTGTGTGTGTGTGGGGGGGATCGTCAGGATGTTAGTGTCTGGAAAAGTAAGGGGATTATCTACAGCCCTGCAGTTTAAAGTTTTTAAGTAATTTTGGAACAGAATTGCATAAGGTTATCAATATGCCAATTAAGATTAACACTGTACGCAGACCGATCAATGAACATGAATATACAGGAAGATCATAATATAAGAGCTATGTGTAGAAAGAACTATTGGACAAATCTGAAGCAAATTTGATATACGTACTTTCCTGGGCATGCGGTTCTGATTTCCGAAAAAGAAAAAAAAATTCAAAATTCTGCAGCTAGAGAGAAATTTGACACTGCTTTCTCCTTAATTTACATATTACGTAGGTTATATAACGAATTCGAAGATTAAATCATAGATACGACTCATACCTACGGTTCTACTCTTCTTCCATTTTCATGCTGTAAAAACTGGATAATTTGCATATTACGTACGTTATACAGAGTGAGTCGAAAGTTTTGCGATATTTGCATAAACGAATGTGCTGCGGCGGATATGTCACGTGTTGAAACTAATTCAACTCACGCACTGTAGTCAGTCGAAAGGGATATGAATTGGTAGTCGTTGCTGTGAACAGTATCGCATGTCGTCGTTCTGTCTGTGGTTGGGACGCTTAAAAAGAAAAAACCCACAACCGGCTAATTAAGGAATTTTTGCTTAACGAGTTTAAACTCTGCCATAACGCAGCTCAAGCAACACGAAGCATTTGTCATGAGAAAGGGGAAGGTTCCGTGGCCCACAGTACCACAAACAGATAGTTCAAGAAATTTGCTCATGTGACAGACACCCCGACTATCAGCCAAGGTCAGGTATACCTGGCCGTAAACAGTGGATTCGAAGGCCGTGCGTCAGGCCGTAGAGACAAATCCGACAACCAGCACTCGGAGATTATCAGGTGAGCTGGGCATATCACAGACCACCGTGGTTCGTCACCTTCAGGACCTCGGCAAGTTCTACAGGAGCTGCCGCATTGTCCCTCACGAATTGACTCCAGCTGAAGCAAACCGACTAGTGCGAATGTGCACGTAACTCCTAGAAAACCCGCGCGATGTACGTTTCATCAAGAGAGCTGTTACGTGCGATGAAAAGTGGGTCTATTTCCGTAATTCTAACACACAACGGCAGTGGTTGAGCCCGGGGCAGCTTCCTAAACCTGTTGCCAAACGTGGACGCTTCGAGCACAAGGTGGTGCTCTGCGTCTGGTGGAATTTCGAGGGGATAATCCATTACGAATTTGTTTCAGACGGTCGGACCATCATTGCCAACCTCTACTCTGAACAGCTGGAGCGGATGTATGCCGTTTTGGAAAAGAAGTAAACGGCACTGGTGAACAGAAAGCGCGCTCTCCTACAGCAGGACAACGCTCGGCCTCATACCGCGCGAACGACCCAGCCGAAACTCCAGGAACTTGAGGGCGTCGAACTGATGCCACACCCAGCATACAGTCCGGACATTGACCCCTCGGATTATTACTTGTTCCGGTCTATGACTCACTTCCTTCGCGGGCAACACTTCAACAACTAGGAGGAGGTGGCAGCCGGGGTGAAGGAATTCTTCGCCTAGAAGGACAAGAACTGGTACCGCCGCGGAATCGAAGTATTGACAGATAGATGGCTAATGACGGTGCAGCACGATGGCCTATACTTTTAATGCTAGTCAGCTTTCGTCGTAAAGGTACGTATGAAGGCATAAAGTCATCCAAATATTGCAAAACTTTCGACTTACCCTGTGTGTAACAAATCCGAAGATTAAATCATAGATATAAGACTCATAGATACGGTTCTATGCATCCTCCATTTCCATACTCTAAAAACTGGATTCGCTGAACAACACACTCGACGGCGGAATGTAGCTGTGGTGTGTCTTACATGTTGTGAAATTCTAACTTCTAAAACAGCTAAGTCGGGGAAATGGCCTTAGTAAGCGAGGCTCTTTTAAGTATCCCATAACTAGAAGTCAAAAGGGGTCAGTTCTGGTGATTGCGGCCGCCATGACGTTGAAAATGATCGGCTAATCAATCTCTCGTTCGAAAAATGTTACTGAAGTAAGGCTTGTACATTTAATCCAGTATGAGTGGGTGCACCATCTTGTATTAAGATTGTGGTGTTCAGATAATTCCTTTGCTGAAGTGTTGGAATGACGTGATCAGGTAAAGTGAACACCATGATTCACCTTTCGAAGATTTGTGAAAAACGTTTTTGCGACTCCTTTATATATTTAAAATTCGTTAGACAACCTACGTAATATACAAATTAAGGAAACAGAAGTGCCAAATTTTACCCTAGTGGTTGAATTTTTAACTTTTGTTTCGAAAATCGAGACCGCCTAATCAGAAGTATGTATACCGAATTTGGTTGAGGTTTGTTCGATAGTTCTTTCTACAGAGAGCTTTGAATATTTACTCTTTAATTGTGATCACTCTGTACATTATCGCAAGAAACGAATTCGGCAAAATATATTTAAATGGTTATGGGTAATAAGACTTCATAATCACCCATTCACTTGTTTCTGAAGTGCTTGTTTTTTGTAAAATGTCTGCTTCTAAACCTTTGAACTTTTGACTTCTAAAAAAAATGATTCTTTTCGTCAGAAACGGCACTTCAGCTTAATTATCTCTGTGGTAAAAAGGAACTGGTCGAGTTTTGGATGTTTATTTGCTTGCTCTCCTTTTTTTCTTTCGCTGATACTGTTCTCCACTTAAGGATGCTTTTGTGACGTTTTGCAAATGGATATCGTTCCATTGTATTGGGTTGATGAATAAGTTCATGCCGTTTTATTTCACGAGTGTTTCCCAAGTCATTAGTGACGGTGCAGATGGTCAGTTGTATATCAAAATGCAGCCAGTAATATCGTGTTCCTAAATCATATCGCGTTGTGTGATTGTGGTAATGGTTTTATGGCTTTCAGGTCCGGAATTAGGGAGTATCAAGTAGAGAGGAATGAACATTTCCGACATCTGCTCCTCTACGAGTTTAACAAGGGATCCACAGCCGCCGAGGCTACTCGACAAATTTATGCTGTGTATGGGGAGGATGCTATTGCTCTGAGGACAGCCCGCAAATGATTTGAGCTGTTCCGTGGTGGCAATTTTGACCTCAACGACTCTCCACGCTCAGGTCGTCCATCTTACTTTGATGAGGATCGTTTGAACCATCTCATCCACTTGGATCCGCGTCAAACCACACTCGGATTGGCCACTGAGATGGACTGTGATCAGGCCACAGTGGGGCGACACCTGGAACGTGTGGAAAAGGTCCAGAAATTGGGGTCTTGGGTGCCTCACACTCTCGCTGAGGACAACAAGAATCAGCGTGTTGCCATACGTGGTTCCTTGTTCACCCATTATCGCGAATGTTCGCAGCAACATAAGCCCTTTTTGTCACGTATTGCTACTGAAAATGAAAAGTGGTGCCTGTACGTGAATTTCAGGCATCGACGGGAATGATTAAGCTGAAATAAGACACCCACACAACGTCCAAAACATGACCTTCATCCTGCGAAGATCATGTTGTGTGTCTGGCAGGACATTGAAGGTATTATTCGCTGAAAAATGCTGCCGAGGAATCGGACCATCAACGCTACACTCCATTGTTAGCAATTCCACCGTGTGAGGGAGCAATTCAGCAGAAACGGCCACATCGGCGCCATGGTGTCCTTCTCCAACATGATAACGCATGCCCTCACAGCGCAAACATGACTAAAATGGCAATTCAGGACATGAAATGGGAGATCCTTCTACATCCGGCCTATTCCCCAGATGTCGCCCTCCCAGACTATTGCCTCTTCTGATCTCTGTCGTATGCACTCCGTGGTAGAACGTTCAACAGTGATGTTGATCTCCAGAATTTTCTTGCTGATTTCTTCGCAGCGAAACCTGCACGTTTTTTCAAGAATGGCATTGCAGACCTATACAAATGTTTGGATTCCATTGTAAACAGTGGGGGAGGGGATACCTAGTTGATTGATTACGTTTTCCCTCCTGATGTATTTAATATATTCCTGTAGTACGGTGAAAAAAACGGCATGAACTTATGCATCAACACAATATATTAAAGTTTCCGCACAGTGAATGAGATAGATATACTAAGGGGAAACTAAAAGCAATAGTAACGTGTACTTCCCAAGGCTCTAATTTAAGACCACTTTTGTTTTCCACATGGTTGCTGATCTGAAGCTTTATGGCAATGTACGGACTCCTGATGACTGTCTTGCTCTTCAAACTGACGTCAATAGCCTATTTCAATAGTGTACGCTAAACCATCTCCAAGTGTCATGCCGTTTCCTTTTCGTGGAAAAGAAACGTAATTCTATTTTACTACAAAGCTTGCGACTATTCTCTTAGCCGGACAAAAGATGTCCAGGACTTGAATCACATTTGATTCCAACTTGAACTTTAAAAGTCATATCAAAATAACTGTAAGTATAGCGTACAGAAATCTTGTATTCACTAGGACAAGCTGTCAACGGTAAGCGATAACTCGGGTACAGTTGGTAAATTTTAAGCGAAACTATTGCAAAGTCTAAGCTCATTAAGGCGTCTGTTATAACAAATTCTAAAAAACGAACGCCTAAAATTTATGACTTCCAGAACAAAAGTACAAAACATTCTACAAAAGAAATGCCGAAATTTTATCATGAACTACTTTTCCTTCACGCTGGTTGTGATCAGGTTGCATGTAAACAAAGCGGAAAGACACACTCAGATCGGGAATCACGTTTTTCATTTTGTATCGCGAAAGACAGACACACATAAACAAACTTTCTTTTATTAATATACAGTAGATTAAGCAAATGTTGAGCTAACAGACGGAGTCGTTCCATTTCTTCGTTTTTCAATTCAAACTATTTTTTTAAATTAATGTTAATGAGCCGATTTTCGTGAAACGGTTCAAGTAAAAGGCCATCTAGTTTTAACTGAAATTCTTCAATGACACGGAATTTCGGGAATCGGAAGGCTTCAAAACCTGACCATGGATGATGTCCAATCCCATGCCAAAAATCACGGTGATCGGATGTGTCATCTGGTACCTATGCTCGAGTCTCGTAAAGAAATTTCCTCTCAATCGTGCAACGTTCTAAGTATTTTTCCCATATTCTCAGACACTTATTCGTATTTTTGTGACCACAGTCATAGTATGCTGCTATCATTTAGAGTCATAGCCTCGTAACACTAATGAATGAAATAGAAAAGTACAAAAAAGATTTCTACGACACCTTTTCCATGAATCTACTGGTGTTTATGTCATGGATATCCTAACTGCTGGCATTAGGTCAGTCTTCAAGATGACCTCTCCACAATCGAGAAGGAAGAAACATGATATTCAAATTGTAAACCAATTAAGTTTCCGTGTGCCACGTGTACCGAGGACAAAATGAGAAGTATCTGCATTGTCATTCTGCAGGACTGATGCTGGAAAAAGTTCTCCGCTATGCAAAATGTTCAGACTTCACAACTCACTTGAAGAATGTCTGGATATTTTTAATGTAAGACATAATTTTTTCGTAAAGCATATTTCGCAAGATTGTATATTTCGCGAGATAGCTCCTTGCTAGCTACAAGCGTTCTTCTACTACAGGCGTAAATGCAGTCTTTTTCGTTTGTTTGTTTTTTTCTTCTAAAAATCTAACACAGAGTACTCTATTTCGGAAATAATTCAAAAGATGTGCACAATAGCCCCGAGAATTCGTTGTCATAGTTCTTCTTTAATATATTTTAATAACGTTTCGGTTCTCTCAAAGATCTTCCACCAAACTGTATCTTCAGAATTTTTTAAGTTATCGTGAAAATCATTACTTTCCATTCGGGAAGAATGGAAGATGTTTTTCTTTTCCATTTTCTGTATTCTGAAAATCGTTGGTTGTCTTGGATTCGAATACTAAAAAAACAAAAAAAAAAAGCCCTGCTATGTCCAGGTTCTATGTCACATGGTCAGGTCAATGCTTCACGCCGTGTAGTAACACAACAATAACGTCTGTGTGCGGTCAACCCTACTCGACATGCCCTCACCTCGGGAGGCAAACTAGAAAAGCTATCCATATCAATGCAGGGAAAATCGATCCTGACTGCCTGGGGAAGGATTCCGAGTGAATCAGTTTCTACTGGATTTAAAATATCCTCCATGACCAATGCTCTGGTTGGTGCAGAAGATGGAAAGGTGTTGCAGAGAGAAAAAAATTGTGACTAAGAGGAAAATGAGGCAGAGGCAAAAATGAAGATGATGCGGTTAACAATCCTTTCAAAAAACTTTTTACACACTTTTCTCATATTTTGTCTTACTATTCGATATCTCCAGAATGCTTTGCATCTTAGCAAAAAAAAAAAAAAAAAAAAAAAAACACTTTTTGAAAGCTGTAGCACGATGTTTCATATTGGTATTGCCATTTTCAATGCTTCAAAAAACTTAAAGAAGTCCTCCAAAATTGCGTTCAAATATAAAATATGCAGAAGCCATTGAAAATCGAGGTATCGTGTAGGATTCTTGGATTCCGTTCCGGTCAAATCTGCATTTATCACAGACGGGTTGGCCCACGGGTGACTCCCAGTGGGCTCGAGACTTCTCCTCTATATCGGGAACTCCCTCTATCTGGAATTTTTGGAACGAACGATAACTTTTTTGGTACTTATGAATAATCGTTAACTTCAAATGAGCTTTTATACCTGTTTAAAACGGTTTTCCTTTTCACTTTCCCGCTATACATATTTGACATTTGCTCTGAAATGACACAGCAAACTTTTCTATTTATGTACAGAGATGGAAACGGGTCACCGGGTTGATAATTTCTTGCGGGTCAAACGGATCCAGCCAAAGTGCTCCTGACCAGACTTAGACCCAATTTTATTTCAGTTTTATTTTTTGAGTAGAAATAAAATATTTCAAAGAACCCTTCGGAGGTCTTTGAAATCATACTTCAGAATATGATACAGGAACTTGCTGAGAATGGTAAAGAAATGGGGATTAAAAATGATCTTTCAGAAAACAAAACTGAAGTACAGTGCTTTTACAAGGAATGAAAATTTATCAAGTGATGGAGAAAAGGTGGAGATAACCAATTCCTACATTTACCTTGGGCAGCAGAATCAAGCAAAGGTCACATTAATGAAGAAATTAATTGGTGTAAAAAGTTGCTTGGATAGAGCTTTTGGAAGAAACAGTACAATATTTAAGAGGGATGCGCCACTACGTCTTAAAAGAAAAGTGTTTCATCAATGCATCTTTCCAGTGCTTACGTACGGAGCAGAGACGTGGGCCTTAACGAGAAAAGATATTCAAAGACTACAGACAGCTGAAAGAAGCATGGAGAGCTGCACAATTGATGTAACCGAAAAAGGTAAAAGGAGAAACTCGTGGATAAGGAAAATGACTAGAGTGGAAGACATCACGATCAGAGTAAAATCCCTGAAATGGCAATGGGCTGGACATATAGTCAGGAGAACGGACCACCGATGAACAACCGAAATTCTAGACTGGATTTCAAGGGACAGGAAAAGACCCAGAAGACCACATGGGAGATGGGTGGATGGAACAGATTGCCCCAAGACAGTTCGTTCTTGAGACTGGTCCAAGGCAGTCTTTCATCCAGCATTGGATTGGTAATGTTTAACAATGATATATTCAAATTTGTAGTTCAAAGCATATTTGTCCAAGTCAGGTCCGGGTCGGGTCCAATCATGTGACGTCCGGTCCAAAATTTTTGACCAGTTTCCAACTCTGCTCATGTATGGAAAGTGCTACTGGACCAAGCACACTGTTTAAAATTAAGCTAAAGTTAAGTACAGTTGGACGTAGGTCGTTGGACTTGCCCGGGGTTTTGGGAAGGCCCTACCCTCCTGTTGTGATCTTGGAGACATTACTACCCACTGTCAAAGAAGATAAAGCTGCGTGTGAAGAACGTCAATTCCCGTTGAGATAACGTAAAACAGGCGATAACGGTGCCCCCTTAGCTGATGCGTTCCGCCGGAAAGCAAACATTCGGGAGCAATATGCGTTAGGGGACTACGACAGCGGAGTTTTTCTTTAATCTACGACTGTTTCCTTCGATGTTATGACTATTTGCTTAGAGCAGTTTTTTTTTTTTTTTTTCTCATATCCCGCCTGTCCCTTATTTTGGTGAAACAAATATGCAATTCTTTATCTCAAAGACTACAGTCTTGTGACGAATATATATAAATTAAGATAATTCAACGTATTATCTTAATCTATATATAATGCCTTCTATAAACAAAATAAGATTTTTAGGATCAAGGGACTATGTCGAAGACAAAAAACTCGTGGGAAATTTATCAAATTCCATGTGAATGTGGCGCTTCGTATATAGGACAGACCCGTAGAGCCTTCCGTTTTCGATTGAAGGAGCACAAGACCTACATTCGGAATTGTGACCTATAAAGAAGTCATCGATATCTAAACACTTATGAAAAGGACCACAAATTTCTCTTTGAAGAAGCAAAACTTATTGACAAGCCAGATTCAACCACCAAACTTAATATTTTGGAAGCTTTCCATATATATCAGAAGTCTTCGCAACTTGTTAATGACATGGCATCCACGCCATTTCTATCAAACGCGTGGAAGCATCTAACCAAAACACGTGACTGTAAACACCATTTATGATGCCATATACAATTTGAATATTTACGTGCCATTCGTCCTGATGAAGCTAGGTCAATACTCAGTGAAACCATGGTCGGCTTGAAAAAATAAACATTTGTGACAACTACGTTGTATTATCTTAATCTATAAATATGCAATATTAATATTACTATTTGAATTAAATTTTAGCAAATATTATAGCTAGGTCTAAGAATCCGTATAAAATGCAGACAATCCGTAGTATTTGGCATTTCTGAAAATGTTCCTGAAAAACTGAAGGGCGAACAAAAGCCTTAACTAACGCGAGTGGTGCAACAAAATTAACATATCCGATTTGCGAAATGTTTAATTTATTATGCTACCGAAAAGGCAACAGTTACGTGCTGTGAATAGCTCGGCTGGCATCCTGTAGCACATAACACCGAACTAGAAGTCAGCAAAACATAACAAACACGCATGCGCAGTCTGCTTTGACATCAGCCTGTATGTTGGTTTCTGTGCACTGCATCTTGTAATCCAGGATATGTCGGCGATCGTTTACGCTTCGCTGGGCCTTAACTTCTCAGTCAGATATTCTTTGCCACTGTGGTGGCCTATTTTCCCAGTTCTTCTTTACCCACAGATTAACAGAGTACACAGTGATTCTCCGTCAGAGATATTCCGAAATCAGTGTTCCACTCAGTTTCATCTTAAAGGAAAGAACTATTTACAACTGTGTTTCCCCAAAAATAAGACCTGGTCTTATATTAATTTTTGCTCCAAAGGACGCATTAGGACTTATTTTAAGGGGATGTCTTTCTTATTTTTTCATGTACTAACAACTTTTTTTTTCCATCTACATTTATTCATTTATTCATGTACAAAAATCTATATTTATTCATGTACAAAAATCTACATTTATTCATGTACAAAAATCTACATTTATTCATGTACAAAAATCTACATTTATTCAAATACAGTCATATAATCTTCTGGAACATTGTCCTAGCTCTCCAAACCCCGAATTCCGGCCTGAATTTCTTGCGACTCCATTTCCTGTAGAACCATTGACCCCAATCTCTCATGTCCAGCAATAAAGCTCTCCTTAAATGAGCTCTTCTTGCCCACGTAACCTGCTCGTAGTGCATTGGCAACACAGCTGTCAGTGATTTTATCCCATGAATTCTTCACCCAAGTCAAGACCTCTTTCAGGCTAGGCTTCACAAAGTTTCCACGCTGATTTCTGTCCATTCTATTTTCAATGTAGTCATTGATTTCCACGCGCAATTGGCTTGTTTATTGCAATAACAAGAGTCTGGAGATAGGCAGTCATTCCTGCGGGAATCATTATTTGATCTATTCTTCTCTCTGCAAGGAATTTCTTCATGTCTTTAGCGCGGTGAGTGCTGGCTGAATCCCAGACTATAGAAGACCTATTTGGCCACCTCGCAAAACAAGTGGCAGCATTAAATCGACCCATTTCCTTATAACTGCTTGTGTGCACCGGGGTTTTTCGGTTTCAAGAACATAAATGCCTGAAACACGTTCAATCTGATCTTTCTTGCCCTTAGTGATGATTAGAGGTGGGGCTTTCGTCCATCCAGACGAATTGCCAAAACACAGGTAACACGTGCACTTTCGTAACCAGTGGAGGGAATGTAGATTGACGAGGCATTGATCAGAGGGGTCTCTGATCAATTGTCGTTTGAGATCCTTGGCCCATAAACACTGCAGTTTCATCCATCGCAATCATGTTGGAGAGTTGGTATTTAGAAAAGCCGATGCCATCAACAAAGGACTTGAATGCAAGTGCACGTTTAATAACTTCAGTATATTCCAGTTTGAACAGTGCTGTCGATCTTCTTAGAGACAGTTCATATCGCTGAAGGAAGCCATCCAGCCAGTGTTGTGATGCTTTGAATTCTTCTGGGGATATTTCTAACTGTGGTACCATTGCTAGGGCAAATACTTGAACATCAGTCCTGCGCACAACCAAAGCCTTTACTCTCCTGTCAGCAATCCATTCACAGATGATGTCTTCCAGCTCAGGAAATAATGGTTGCCGACCTGATCCACACTTGCGCTTCTTAGCATTTCCCTCGTCCACCTGTTGACTGAGGTTATCGTACTCTGCTCGCCATTTTCGGACCATTCGGAGATCCAATTTCTTCTCTTTGCAGAAAGCAGTAAAATTCTTGCCCCGGGAGTCCTCCACGATTCCTTTCTTGTACTCGACGGAATAGTTCTTTATTTTTGAACTCATCTTGTCTGTGGTCAAAATATTAAACCCTTTAAATCTAAAATTAAATAAAGTGTTAATTGAAGACTGTGTTAATTGTTAATCGACACAGGAGTGGCAACAAAAATGATGACAGTTAAGAATGTACGTTCGGCCCCAAAATATTAACTTTCTGTTTTTTAAAGAATTCTTTCAGTCACCGTTGCCAACACAATAACTTGGACAGGGACGAACCCCTTATGTAATCCTTTGAAGACGGTTAGAACACTTCTAAAAACACACACCGCCTGTTGATGAATAACTTTTCCGCCAAAGATACCGTTCACCGGTGAAGTTTCCCACGTCGGATTCCCGTTTCGGAACTGGATGTCACAGCTGCCAAACAAAAGACAACTTCTTTTCATCTCCCGCTAGCTCTCTGCACCAAACTGAATGCATGCGCCATAATTGCAAAAAACATATCCTCGGCTGAGTACAAAGTCAATCGGCTTTCTCTCTTACTCTGGATATTCAAGGCAAATTAAACTCATGAACAGGGTATCCTCCAGTGATTTTGGCGCTCGCTTCAGCTTTTTTTTAACAGTGATAGTCTGGCTGACTACGTATCGTAACTGGGGCTTATTTTCGGGGTAGGGCTTATATTACGAGCATCCGGAAAAATCGTGCTATGGCTTATTTTCCGGTTAGGTCTTAATACGGCAGTACTGGTTCAAACACGTATGCGGATCAAAATAATGGGTCGACTTTAAAAAGGCGTCTATTCAAGGACGAGATACTAAATACCATTGCGCGGAAGGTGATCAGTGATCAAATAAATATAAAAATTAATTGCCTAGGGAAATTGTTGTACGAGTATGTGCACATTTAAACTTTCAGAATGATGTTCATGGTGATTTAGTAGGGAATGAGGTGTTCAAGAGACACGTGATGTCTTCAAAACCAAGTTAAATAAAAAAAGCATTCAATGAACGAATCATTAGAGGTACCTATCTAATAGATAGTGTTGGCCCTCCTCCAGAGCGAATAACAGCATGTAGACGTTGAGCTATCGCTTCCACCAGATGCCGGAGGGTCCTGTTGCAGCGTTGTCCACAACTCCACTTGCGAGGCGTCTGTCCAGAATCTATGGATCTGATGTTCCGCTCCACGAAATCCCAGACATCTTCAACAGGGTCGAAATTCGGGGACCTTGGAGAGCCACTGAATGGCTCCAAACTCAGATGAATGTTCCTCGATCCAGGCTTGGGTGGTTGCGACCCGGTGGGGCTGTGCATTGTCCTGCTGAAACAGACCATCAGCGGCACGATGCGCGAAGGACATGTGAAAACACAAGCTTGTCCACGCCGGGCATCGAACTCGGGTCCCCTCGCTCCGGAGTAAGTCGCTCTCTCAACTGAGCTACGCGAACATGTGCTCTCACTGCTGTCTGCCTTTATCTCATGCGCGTCCTGCGGTGCAGGCACGTCACAGCCATGAAAGCGTGTTGCTGATCAGCTATCAAATGTTGGTAGCGCGCAGCAGTTTAAAGACCCCTCTAGACACACTAAGGGACCTAATGTGTCCCATGTGAAGGCTCCCCAAACCATCACAGAGCCACCATCACAAACGAAGTAGAAAGGGGCAAGAAGAAGCCCTTATTTATTACCGGGGAGCCAGTACCCGGGATCCGACAGCTTAACGTGCCCATCCGACGCACGGCGGATATTTAGTGGTTCGAGTGTTCCTACCTGCCTGAGACTGAACCTGAGATTCCCCGGTGGCAGTCACGAACGTTGACTACTAGGCCATCAGCGGCCCAGTCTGTGGAGTTAAAACAAAAGCTATATAGCTATCAAGAGTAAATTTTACATTTATTGATAAAAGTTTTTGTGAAATAATATTATAAAAAACAGTACTTTGCATCTTCTCTTAAGTTATTGTCAGTTGAAAAAAATCTGAAACTACGTTGCTCCGAAAAATCACGATGAAAAAATGCGTAATTTGTAATAAGACCTCCTACAGAAAAAATAAAATTATTACAAACTTATTTTAAAAATAATAAGCTCCGATAGAAAATAAAATGGCTAAATCACTCGCATTAATTAAAAAAATCATCATCGCCCAATTAATTTTCCCTTGAACGCGAGTGTGATTCCTGTGACTTTCTGGCTTAGTGGTTAAGACTTGCGGCTTCAACCCAGACGGCTCCGGCTCGAATTCCATCGCCTCGGGAAAAGGATTTTCTCGCGTAAAGGCTGAAATATTCAACACGTTGGATTTTTCGAAATTTCTGTCGAAAAACAGAAAAACTTGAAACGGTCTTTTCTGAAATAAACGGAATTTCTGTCTACAGAAAATCTGTGAAAATACGGGTTAAAAAAAAGGGGCACTTTTTAAAAACGGAAATTCTGTTAAAAAAACGGTTACTTTCCGTCAACTTTGCTGCATATTATTTTCAGAAATTTTCCGTGAATTCACACCACTTATTTTTTTACAGTGTACGTACGATGAACAGCGGAAAAGTGCACAGTGAAGGACTAAAACGGAGTTCTCCACCGTTGATGTCGGAAGGGTGCTCCAAAGAGTTCCACAGGCAGAGAAAAGCTGGTTCAGTAGGAGTTATTATACGTATATGTTCTAATTTAACTTTGATTTTTAGTTTCCTTCTCTATGCAAATTTTGAGATCATCCTTTTTCAGAGTTTCAAAGTTAACGTTATATTTTTCTCACTCACTGAATGTTATGTGGCAACAGTCTTGGTCATGTTTTGAATGACGCGTGTATATTTAGACGAGATAAGAACGATGTACGGGGTGGTCACAATTAAAGTGATACTACTCAGAGCTATGGAGGGAGTGCTATGACAGATACAGCAGTGAAACTTGGAAAGAAGGCGAATTAGAACATGCGGTCAAGAATTATGAAATATACAATCATGGTCAAAAGCCCTACACCAGTAGCGAAAGTCAAATTTTGATGTTTGAAGTCAACTTATACAGCGTAATGGTAAAGTCAGGAATACATATCAGTTTAAAGGAAATTTAATGAGGAATTCAAATACTTTGACAGATTTTATTACCAGTAATAGAAGGGAAGTTACAAGCAAAAGTATAGCGTCTAGTCATAAAAAGCTATAAATATTGGAATTTGTGAAATTAGGGTGCAATGCATTTAATGTAAAGTTACTGTGCAGTACATTATTGACACTTGCAGGACACCGGAAATAACTTACCAACAAGCAAAATACGTTTTAATATTTAATAGGATAACCACAGTAACTTAGTAACAAAGTGCACCTTCTCTGCATGGAACTAATGAGCTTCTCTAGTTGTCCATTGGTGATAACACGGTGCCATATGACCCTTACAGACTCAATTAAAGTATTTAATTGAATTAAAATGTGCCATATGGCTCTTACAGACTCAATTAAAGTCTTTAATTGAGTTTTGGTATCATTATATACTATTAATATATAGGGTAAACATCTCAAAAGAGGTTCCCTATTTCAATATCTCGTAAATATACTCACATGTCAAAGCACCTCCTTAAATACTACATTCATAGTCCTTTGACTTTTTGGTACTTATTTGAACTTTGAAATCGTCGAACAATCGCACTCGGGACATCGCTACACAAACAACTCTTTACTAAGAGTAAGCTAAAACGCATTCAAGTCCAAGGTGCCGCTGTTGTGTTTCACTTTGAACTTCAATTACGTAGTTGATAGCGGAGGGCTTAGTTCCATGTCCGACCTCCGCAGAAAGACAGATGGCGCTGAAAGTACTGAAGAGAGAACAAACGCCAGGATAATGAACGGCGGATTGTACAAAGAAAATGCTATGGTAACATAAACAGAAAAAATTACTTATGACAAAGAAAATTAGCTATGACAAATCTGTGGGTCAGTAGCTTTCATTAAAAAAATCATAAAAATCGCTCCGGTGGGTGGCTCTGCCGGATTTTAAAAGAAACTGCCTTGTGTTTTAAATATATAGATCATATTAGAAATCAATTTTTCCTTGGGAAATGTTGAGACTTGCTAATTAATAGATGGCACGGCCTGTACATTGATGAGTTCAGAGGATAAACAAATGTTTGATGGCTTATTTCGGAATTAGAAATCAGCACTATGTACAGTTCTTATTGACATTTTCAGCTAAATATTTTTCAGAACATTTAATCTAAATGGCTCAAATCATTTCAGGGCCGTAGCTGCAGGGAGGGCGATTGTCCTCCCAGAATGGTCATTCCAGAGGCGTAAATTCATGCTCTGGGGGATGTAAAAAAATAGAAATTGTGTGAAAGTAATAAAGTTGCATCCTTCAGTATTTTCTTTTGAAACACTTTAGTCTCATTCAGTATTCCATGGAGTTAACCAGGGTACAAACTAACATACATTATGAGGTGCGAACTGCGAACGTTTTATATCCATGAAGGGAATTTTCCAAAACAGTGAATGGAGGTAGAAGTCTACATGGGCTGGGTCGGGATGTTTTTAGTTTAGATAACAAATCTTTTTATCGCAATGGTGCAGAAAGAAAAAAGTTGTGTTTTCTGATTTCCTGCAGTGTTTGACTGTTTTGCTGGCTTTACTTACTTAAATGACATAGCCTAGGTCATAATCACAGAGGCGAGGAGAGGCACTCAGTGTTTTTACCATCTGTAAGGGGGCCGTCCATAAAGTACGTCGGTGTTTTTTTACTCTTTTTAGACTCCGCTAACCCATGTCACATTTTGTACGATTGTTGACACCCCTCTCCCTAAAAAGTACGTCCTAATTCCCGCAACCCCCTTTATTTTTGACGACTGCTTTTAGAAGTCCGTTGAGAAACAGAAAGAAAGCATGTAATTATTTAAAGGAATCATCCATATATTTACACTTTCCTTCAGAAAATATTTATTATTTAGGTATTAATTTATTTCCAAATATTCCCGAACTTTATAAATCTGAAATAAAGATCTGCAAATGAACGCACGCATTCAAGGTTGCAACACTCCCGATTATACCATCTACAAAATACGATAGATTTGGTAGTACAAATACGAGAACTTAATATTAATATTCTGATTTAGCTAAATATCATCAGAAATATGAAATATTTCATACCTTTTTTTAACTATTAAAAATAGTAAAATCATGAAATTCATTGATTATGGCACGCTTTCCAACATACCAGAAATCATTATTCAAGTTATGAGGATAATGGCTGTGGAATAAATCTCGTTCCTGTGCCCTGACCTTTGACCCCATTTCGATGATATTAAACTGCATAGGTTCAGTATATCTCCGAAACAGCATAGTAAAGTTTCGTCGCTATAGAAGCATTTTTACGCAAGTTATGAGGATAATGGCTGTGGAATAAATTTCGCTCTTGTGCCCTGACCTTTGAACCCATTTCGATTATATGGTATACTGTAACGTACCAGGAGATGTGACGTACCTGCCAGAAGGACGCACACGACATAAAGGCAGATAGGAATCAGAATAAACGTCCGCGTAGCTCAATTGGTAGAGTGACTTATTCCGGAGTGAAGGGATCCGGGTTCGAATCCTGGCGTGGACAGAAATGACGGAGAAATTCACTTCGTTATAATACCTCCAACAACATGAAAAAGTTTTGTCGCAATCGAAGCATTTTTACGTAAGTTACGACGGCGATGGATTGGATCCCGCTCTTATGTCCTGACCCTTTGACCCTATTTCGCCTATTTTTAAAAGTGTTCGTCGTACCACATACTAAAATTTCATCGAAATCGAACCATTTTTACGCGAGTTATCGTGCGGACAGACACAGACGGACAAAGCTGGAACATATACGCTTCTTCAACCTACGGTTGGGAAAAGTAAAAACAGGGAAAACATAACGAAGAAATACCATCCGCTATATTTTTGCCGCTGGACGTCCGAATTACTAAAACCTCCCCTCTCCCTCATGTCTCATTTGGTCCAATTGTGAGGAACCCCCCCCCCCCCCTGTAATCTCGGATGTACTTTATGGACTACCCCTAAGTATTAAGATGGTAAATACAATTTGGAGCTTGTTGACAACAAAAATATTCGACCCCGAGCAAATGTATGTGTTGTGTGGAGTGGAGGACGAGGTGTCTGTAGTAGGGTGAGGTGTGTGTGTTTGTATGAGAGAGTGGTTGGTTGGTTGGTTAGTGGATTTTAGTGGCGCAAGGGCCAGGTTTGGCCAAAGAGCGCCAGACAAAGAACTAACAGCCACAGAAATGTAAAAGCGTGGAAAATGAGTAAGAGCAGACAGGCTTGTTAAAAGTTGAAAAAGAGTATGATGAAAGCTGGGAAGACAAGGTAGTTAATCAGATTTATAACGAAATTCACTAATTGAGGGACACGAAAAGTCACTCTCCTCCCCCCACACTCCTCTGCAATGCTGGCAGAGGGCGGGGACAGAACTGTCACTCTCCTCCCCTCCATGTTCCTCTGCAATGCTGGTTGAGGCTGGGGACGAACTGTCACTCTCCTCCCCCATGTTCCTCTATGATGTTGGTTGAGGGTGGGGACCTCGCTGAGGCCGAGACAGTTTGATGGACACTGCACACCTTTGCGGATTGAGGGCCGGGTCTTCCGCACGTGCAGGCTGTCTGCTGGGAACCGGAAGAGGCGGGCGTCTTCAAAAGAGAAGGCGCAGACTCAGCTGGTCGAATAAGCTGGAGCTCGGTGAAATCCACCTGTGTCGCCTGTTCAACGGTAGATCTCTTGGCAAGTGCGGCGAGAGCTACAGGGCGCGGAACAAAGGGCTGCACGGGTGGTGGCAGAGACTTAACCACTGCGGCAAAACTACGCTGACGGATGGTGGGTATACCCAAACTGGCTTTGGCAGCAGGGTACGAGAGGCCTTCCAGGGTCTTGAGACGCTGGATCGCCATCTCGTCCTTCCATTTCATACAGTTGCGGGAGTAAGCAGCATGGGCCTCACCACAGTTAACACAGCAGGCCGCAGAAGTGCAACCTTCCCCGTCATGTTCACCGGAGCCACAAGTAGCGCAACGAGCGGAACTCTTACAGAATCGTTGTGAATGCCCGTACCTCTGGCACTTGAAACAGCGCAGAGGACTGGGAATGTACGGGCGAACTCCACAGACCAAGTAGCCAGCCTTGATTTCGGTCGGAACTTTCGGGGAGTTAAAAGTCAAGATCACATTTTTAGACTTAATTAAAGAACCATCACGCCGGAACATCATACGACGTGCAGCAATAACACCTTGGTCTGCAAGTTCAGTCACTAATTCTTCTTCACTGCATGGCAAGAGATCAAACTCCGAAATAACACCCCGAGAGGTGTTAAGAAACGGGTGAGGTGTCACTTTGACAGGAATGCCTTGAAGACTAGAGAGGTGCAGAAAAGCGTTACTCTGAGAAACACTGCAAGTTTGAACAAGCAGGTCCCCAGAGCGAAGCTTCCTCACAGACTTCAAGGGGCCAACCGCAGCGTCCAAAGCTTTAGAAATGAAAAAGGGAGATCTGGTGGACAGTCTCTCATTCGGATCGATGGATTCTACAAGTAAGTGTGTAGCATGCGTAGTCACAGCAATCGAGGGAGACGACGCTTCGGAGCGACGGGTACAGCAGCCGAAGAAGAGGTTCCACATTCTTGGTCAAGGTCTAAAGGCCGTTTAAGGGTATGAGACTTGGTAGGTTGAGAAGACGAAGGAGAGTCGTTGTCAACAAACATTTCCGCAGGTGACTTAAATTTGGAGTTTTTCTTTTTGTTTTTGCCCATGGAAAAAAGGAGGAAGATTCGTCTGCAAACTACTCCACCCACCACCGAGTCCTACAAGGGAGAACTGGAGGTCCGCAAGCCGAGAAAATGACGCTGGACACAGTTCTGGAGCTTATACGTTGCAGATATAGTCCGTTGGCTGTGATCACACGCACTCGGCGGACACTTCGGCCTCCTGGTACCGTCATGCCAACGCCTTTGGCATGATCCCACAGCCCCGGGCTCACCCTGCCGTGCCATACGACAAAAAAGCCGCTAAAGCCCTGTACACAACTTGGTACATGACTTCTGACTAGAGGTGGGTTAGTCTCTAGCCTCCCGTTTACAGCGAAGCCGGGGTCGAAGAGGAGTGTTGGTACACAGGAGGCACTTATCCGGTCTCCTGCGACCTCAGCCGCCAGACATCCCATTTCCGCCTCACGGGTCTCCGCACGCGGCAAACATGCAGGTAGGTCTAGTACCCAAACCAGCTAAAAGGAAAAAAAGAAATCCAAAGAAGACAAATCCTGGAAGGGAACCTAAACGGAATCTCAGCAACCTACGAACTGAGCGGTTAATATAAATCAGTTAGTGGTGGAGGGTAACAAAACCACAAGACCGGGGTGTTAGTACATAACGTGGTAGCGATTAGGTAGAGAATACAACACGGGCAACTAGCCAGTGGAGAAAATAAATAAAACGAAAAAGCGAGACACAAGACCAGCTCGGGAACGTGGGGACGCGACTCCCCAACAGCTGGATGAACAGCCGTCCCTGCAAACACCAACAGCACCGAAACAAAAAACAAGCGGTGGCAGGACATCAGATGTTGACCAGTCATAAGGTCAGCTCGGGCCGTGGGGGCGCCGCTCCCCAAATAACTGGAAAACCAGTTATCCCCGTGCGGGGATGAGAGAGTGGAACGACATCGATTGTTTCTCCTATCTCTAATCTGTATGGTGATTGACTTTTGTTTGTAGTGTTACTGCTTGCAAGTTCAGAGAAAGGAAGAATTAGTCTTTCTCTCTCTCTCTCTTTAAAGGTTATATTCTTCGACAATTGCCATAGTTTAGTTCATATTTGTAGGCTTATTTTTCAACAAAATGCTTTCAATAATATCTCACTACATTATTTAATTTTAACAATTTTTTTTTTTTGATTGGAGGTTTAACGACCACCGTGAGCAACTCAATGGACTATAAGCAGTCGCCTGTCCCTAATTTAGGGTCACTGGTTCCAGGGAAGGGAGAGAGCCAGTGCCGTAAGACAAACACAACATCCATGCCTCACCGGGATTCGAACCCGGACCCCTTACGGACGAATGATCAGAGGCCATCGCTTAGATCACTGTGCCACCCGGCTTTCACAATTTAATAGCATACAATAGGACAAAAAAAAAAAAAAAAAAAAAAAATTCAAAGTGGCACATCACGGGCCTGGCCTAAATAATAGCTGTAATTCATGGGCTCGGGCTGGGCAGAATCTCTAAAATTTAAAACGAGCCGGGCTTACCAAATGATGCCCTGCAAACCTTTAAATGGAGGCATATAAAACAATATGGTGATATCCCTAACCTCCATGACCTTTCCGAACATGTTGGGATGAGGAGCTAATTAACCGATGGAGCAGTGGTCTAAGCGATGGCCTCTGATCATTCGTCCGAAAGAGGTCCGAGTTTAAATCCCGTGAGGCATGGATGTTGTGTTTGTCTTACGGCACTGGCTCTCTCCCTTCCCTGAAACCAGTGACCCTAAATTAGGAACGGGTGACTGCTTATATAAAAGCCCATTGAGTGGGTTATATATAGCCCATCGAGTGGCTCGCAGTGGTCGTTAAAATTCCAATAAAAAAATAATAATAATTTGTGCTTCGTCGCAGAAAGTTCTCTAAGCATTTAACCTTGAACGGAATTTTTCCAAGCCCAACGCCTAAAACTTCTTCCTATTGTGGCGTTCACTATCTGATACTCATTCGTTCTGCGCTGGTTTGTTTCTCGTTCTGCGCTGGTTTGTTTCTCGTTCTGCGCTGGTTTGTTTTTCGTTCTGCGCTGGTTTGTTTTTCGTTCTGCGTTTAGCAGTAATCTACAGTAATTTTGCAGTAATGGCTTATTTGTCACCGAAAATTATGATTTTACTTTATTACACTTTAATTTATCCCTATTTCTCATATTGTATTTCGGTCTGGGGTTCGACTACCAATTATAACGTAACTAAACTTCAGAGATTACAAAATAGATTATTGAGACTGTTGCAATTCAGACTTTCAGGTTCCTCCTTTTCAAATCCTAATTTGATCTCCTGATTGCAGGCTAACTATGTTCTGTTATTAAATATGGCTCAATTATACCGTTTTAACTTAGCAAAACTCATGTTTAAAAGGGTAAAGAATGATTTATTTTCTTTTTTAATTTCTTTAACTGTCCCTAGCCATTCTTACTCAACTAGACATAAAACCTCACTGATCCCTTGTTTCCCTTCACGTGAACGTTCTAGAGCTTTAATTAATTATGCTGGTCCGCAGATTTGGAATTCGCTTCCACCACAATTGTTGGCTATTAATAATTATAATTTGTTTAAAAGAAAACTTAAACAATACTTATTATCCTGAAATCAGTTTCGTGATGTCGTTGTTATCATTTTCACCTCCTGAACGGGTGGGTTGTACGGTGTGCCTGGCGTGTTTTGTTTTTGGACATTTTTTATGTGTTCAGTAATCAGGATGAGAGGGCTCGTCAGAGAAAAGGGACATTCAAATATAAATGTCTACTGCATATTTGTAAAACCGAAATATTTATTCGTATTTCGGGTTTTACAAATATGTAGTAGACATTTACATATCGGCGTTCATTCACATAACGTTTTCGCTTTACTTGGTATTTACACCTGTGGTTCTTGGGTATTTATCGAATCATACATTTTTAATAAAATTACGTCAAAAACCTGTTGTGTGATTTTTGAACGATCATAATACTTTCCTATAACGGCAGTGTGTGAGAAAGTAAAAACCACGTATTATTTGAGTGAAACGCGAGGGGCGTAATTTTAAACTCGAAGTGGCGAAACTTCAAGTCTCGCCCTCCCAGGTAAGAAAGGCTTGCTGTGGTCCTGAATCATTGTAAACATTCCAGACTATTGCATAGATACTCAAATTTTGATTCCATTCGAAAATTATTGAAAAAATTATTAGTACTGTTTGTACTATTGATTTCTAATTCCGATATAAGCCATCAAATGACGTCATCAATGTACTGGTCGGGCCATCTGTTAGCAGGTCTCAACACTGCCCAAGGAAATATTGATTCTTAACAGTGGCGGCGGAACCGTCCGGGCCGCCAGGGTCCGGTCAATAATTTCAACCAAGCTTTTTATTTTTATAATTTTTTTACTTGGCACATGCGCGATTGTTGTGATGTACCTTAGAAAGTTTCTTTAGGCAAGTGGTTGGGTGATTTTTTTGTTTTTTTGTTTTTGGATTGGAGGTTTAACGACCACCGTGAGCAACTCAATGGGCTATAAGCAGTCGCCCGTCCCTAATTTAGGGTCACTAGTTCCAGGGAAGGGAGAGAGCCAGTGCCGTAAGACAAACACAACATCCATGCCTCACCCTAATTCCCAACAAAGCTCCTTAGGCATGGTTTCTCTTATGTTTGTTCCTGGAAGCAGGAAGGTAGAGGGTGTACGACGATTCGAAATCGCGGGCCCGGTCAACGAACTTCACTTTCCGCCGCCTCTGATTGTAATTACGGTATAGTTTCAGCAAATATTAAGTATGCCATGCTATAATTTAAAGTTGTATTTATCGATGTGCAAATTTTCATCCTTGGGAATACATTAATTGCGAAGTAAATGTCTGTTATATTGAAGATTTGGGGTATTAAAATAATTAGCTTATGCTAATATTGCAATTTATATGGGAATTAATGAAAATTAGAATTTTTGGGAGATGTGTGGATGCATTTTGAAACAAAACTGAAATTTTGGATTTAAGGCCATGAAACATAAATAGGAAAATAAAATGCAACACTGAATTTGGAAACTCCCAAAAGTTACTATTGTATTGTTTGCGTTAGATGAGTAGATACACCTGAAAGTGGAAGAAAGGTAACTATTATTTACATGTGTACCAAATTTGTAAACACTAAAATTTAATGGTATACAATGTACACGTGTAAATAACTTTTGGAGGCGGTGAAGTCAAATCTAATAGTTAGGACAAAAACATTGAATTTTAAACCACAATTACGTAACCCAGATTTCGTTTCCCACCTCAGTCGCTGCTGCAACGCAAACAATACAATAGTAACTTTTGGGAGTTTCCAAATTCAGTGTTGCATTTTATTTTCCTATTTATGTTTCATGGCCTTAATCAAAATTTCAGTTTTGTTTCAAAATGCATCCACCCATCTCCCAAAAATTCTAATTTTCTGTAATTTCCATATAAATTGCAATATTAGCATAAGCTAATTTTTTTAATACCCCAAATCTTCAATATAACATGTCTACAGAAATTTTTGCTATTGGAAACACAGGGCAGAAAATTTTTAGGTGGAACTTGCTTCTGATCAATAAATAAGAACTAGAATAAATAAAAATTAGAGTAACATAAATACATCTTTTTTTTCTTCATGAAACAAAAGGACATTTTGGTAATGCAATCTGGATCTCATGTTTATGCAAAAGTTAAAAAAGAAATACATCACCTGTATGTATTCAAACTCTCCTGTGTTTCTTCTTCGCTTTGCCAGTTCGTACTATCTTTATACACAACTCACATCAGACCTCAAGTCGGTCCGTCCCGTTTCGTTCTACCATTTACTCTCTTGGGACATATTCCCTTCTCATTTTTTTTTATTCTTTGCACCTCTTCAGCGCCCTATGTTTATCTTTTGTTTGGCCTTTTGTCCAAATCATCGCATCCCAACAGATGCGACAAATTGGGTGGACAATGGCTTCCAAGATGGGCACTCCGTGACAGCCATTAATTCCGCATCGGGTACATCCCTTATCCTGGGAGATCATCCCCTATGATCCGATTACTTATAAAAGACTGCTTCCCATTCATTCTTATGTTAATAGGGAGTTGGTGGGGGTAAACGCGGCAGGGCTTAACTGAACTCCGGAAGACTCGAACGGCGTGTGTGCGACGGGGACTGTAGCATTTATGGCCACTTGCGTCGCGTACGTGATGCATTTAGATGGCGATTATTTCCTCACCAAGGCAGAAATAACTTCATAGCAGAACGAAGGCAGACCCTCCTGCCTTCTTGCACCCACCCAGCGCCCTAATCCCTTCGCTTGAGTCGCATTTCCAACCGCAATCTCTACTCAGCGTATCAAAATCTCTCCTTTCCTCCCGCCTTTGCCGCTGGACAAAAGTTTTTACAAGTTTCATGCAAAAAGAGGTTTTTAAGACCATAGATGCTCCTTTTATGGCCGCCTCCAAACGAGATTCCGGCGATATATCCTTACTTTTATGATCGCAGAATCACGCAACTGAAATCAAGGAGGTTTCTCCCTCTACCTCCAGAGGAAATGAAAAAGCTTATTCCACGTACGCATACAAGGTGCTCTGTGAAGCGTCCTCACCATAACATGCGACAATATACTCCATATTCACATAAAAGAAATCTCATTTATTCAGTTAATAAATCACTTGATTCGCTCTGACCAATTCGTTTGTCATTTGATTTCTTTTCCAAAGCACTTGCTCATCTTATTTTCTTTCCTCTCGTGTTTTAAAAAAAAACATTTTTATTTCCGTTTTGATCTTTGAACAATATTTGCATATATTTTAATTTATAGACACGCTTGTTTAATCAAAGCGAATACCTTCAAAATTTGAAGGCAATGTTTCCAGCTTTTCACACTTACAAACAGTGAATGTATTTTAGCACGTGGAGATGTAAAAAAATACTCGTAGTGCACTGGAGTGTACATACGTGTGTGCAGTGCGTATCACATACTACTATTTAACACAATGCACTGGAGGGATCACAAGAGAAGAGGTGTGTAAAGCTCTAAAATCTCTTCAGAATGGTAAGGCTCCGAAAGTATAGATGGCATAACTGCTGAGATATTAAAATATGGTGGTGACTCTGCAATTGACTGGTTCACTGAAATTTTCCAGTTGTGCTGGGAGTTAGCAATGGTCCCTCGGGATTGGAAGGATGCTGTCTTTGTTCCCTTGTATAAGGGAAAAGCTGATCCTATTGACTGCAAGAACTATTGTGGTATTAGCTTACTGAGTGTGCCAAGGAAAGTGTTTGGTAAGCTCATTATTGAAAAGGTACCATGTCTTACATTACAGAAAGTGTAGGATGTTCACAGTGGTTTTATTCCTGGCACTAACCAAATTTTTGCATTACGTTTGATGATCGAAAAGTATCTGGTTGTTGGTAAGAAAGTTTTTGCTGCCTTCGTAGATTTAGAGAAAGCTTAGGACCGAGTAAATAGGACACTTTTCTGGAAGGTATTGAATGAATATGTTGTTACTGGGAATCTACTTAATAGTGTAAAAGCCATGTATGCTGGTAGTAGAGCTTGTGTACGAGTGAATGGTGTTTTATTAAAATGGTTTTCTATTGGTGCAGGAGTCAAACAAGGTTGTGTAATATCACAGTGACTGTGTAATATATTTATGAATGCGAGATGCTAAGATGGACAATACTGGTTTATGTCTTAGTAATATCTGCATGTGCAGATTGCTGTATGGCCGATGACAGTCCTGCTGGCAGAGAGCAAAAGCGAGTTACAAAGTATGTTGTCTGGAATGAACGGAGTTTGTACGAAATTCAAACTCAGTATAAATGAGGGGGGGGGAAGTTATGGTTTTTGAAAGAGGAACTGTTAGTATTGAATGCAAGATAAGTCTGGCACAGTGATTGGCCATGTGAATGAGTTTGTATGTTTAGGAAGTATGTTGGTGACAGAGAACAAATTAGATGGTGAAATTAGTAGGCAAGTGAATTCTTCATTGAAAGTCATAGCTGCTTTAGGAGGTTTTCACAGAAATGATGGATTCTCAAAAGAGTCCCGAATGGCTGTGTATGAAAGTGTAACTTTTCCTACTCTGATGTATGGCAGTGAAACCTGGGTACTAGAGAAAAGACATAGGAGTTTTTTCGTGTGTGTGCTGGAGAAATACGTTTTTTACGTGGGGTTTGTGGCAAGACACTCACTGGTCGTGTGAGGAATGAAAATGTGCTGCGGTTGTGTAATGTGAAACAAAATGAATGCAGAAAAAACATTCGTGCACATAACCCATTAGGATGAATACCGTTTTCACACGATTTTAATGATCTTAAAATATGAAATATATATACAATTAAAATACTCTAAAACACACTAGCACTTTCAGGGCGACAATCGCCCCATCATCAGGTGTGATCGGATCTCCCAAACCGTTCAGTATAAATATCTGAAGTGCGCCATAACTGCAATCGACGTAACAGAATCTTGCGACATACGCGCCATCTGTCCCGGCGGTTAAACCACGATCAGAGCGACACCACATCACAAATCGAAAACATGATTATAACTGCAATATTAAGTATTAAAGTCAAAAAAAGGAAGATAGTTCTGTGGATTGTCCAACACTTGTAGACAAAAGACGTCTCCAAATATCAGGTAGATCCCAAGGGCAATTATCATTACAGCAACTTCCTTTGAACGCGGAAATGAACAAACTCTCAGTCACCAGTAGCATGTGTGTAGAGGCTGGGATTATCAAAATTTTGGCATTGTCCCAATCTGGGATTAAATCTTCTGAATCAATGCACTTGGTAAGGGCTGTACAGATATGGCTTGATTTAAAACTATATTTATGTTCCTGCAGCCTCAGGCACAGTTTCCGACGAGTGGAGCCTATATATGTAATAGTTAATACTCTCATGCGAGTCATTGTCCAATAGTGGGATGCAATAAACACCCCACCTCTGTGAATCATCAAATTCGTGGGCGGTCTTTCCTCAAAACAGATGATAGGTTGTTAACTCCCACGCCAAACTATAGCCGGTATCTTGAGCAAATTTTAGACATTAAGGTAGTAAAACCAGGTAGGAAATCCATTTTTCCAACAAACTTTTTAATGGCATGTGGATCACCGACCAAAATTGAGAGAGGTCGACGGGATGCATAAACTCGACGAAAATTTTTACAAACAATCTGTCGAGGATAGCCGAACGAGTGGGCTAATTCAAAAATGTAATTGATTTCCTGATTAAAGAAAACCCTAGTGGAAGCACGTATAAATGCTTTATGAAACAAAAAGTAAAGCGCAGCAACTTTATGTTGCATAGGATGAAAGGAAGCAAATGGGATTAAGGAACCCGGGGTAGAAGGCTTACGATAGACCGAAAAAGATAAGTGATTCCAAATTGGGTGCCTGTGAATACAAAAATCTAGAAAAGGGATTTCACAGTTAGACTCAAGTTGTACCGTGAGCTTCATAGTGCGATACTTTGAAGAAAGTAACAAACGTGTTGTTAGAAAGGTTGAAACTAATATTCTTAGGTGGTTTGGCCATGTTGAAAGAATGAGTAATGAGATGCTCACGAAGAATTTTTTTCAGCTCAAGTGGCACAAGGAAAGGCAGAGGAAGGCCAAGGAAGTCATGGGAGGATCAGATTCAGGAGTATACACGAGAAAAAGATTCAGTATGAAGTATAGGTCTTGTGTACGTTGTGTGATGGATGTCAGTGAAGCCCGAGTTGTGTGTCAAGATCGCTGTAAACGGAGAAGTTTGATGCGGCAACAGTAAGTAAATAATCAGTTAAAAATTTATCTGCTGGTTTGTATTTCTTTGTGGAACTAATCTCTGAATCTCAGAGAATAGCTTAGTGGTGTGTATGTAACACGACAATTCACTCAGTGAAATGCCACTTCATCTAAAATTTACAAAAAAAAAAAAAAAAAAAAAATTCTTCGAATGATTTAGCAAATTCTGAAAATCAGTCACTTTTTCGTTTTACACGAATGATTTCTGGAAAGTGCTGTGAATTTGAAACTAAAGATCTCCAATTTCTAAAAGCAAACTATAGAAGTGTATAGAAGACGCTACGAAATAAACAGACGACCTTGTAACTGCGCGTAGGGCATGTGAAGAGATAAGAAACTCAGTTCCAAATCACTTCGCTCTGGGACCGTGAAGAGCGCCGACATAGGAACCTGTGTTTCATTAAATAATGGAATTGCTATGGCAACCAATGACGTCAATGGTCGAGGTGAAGTGATAGTAGCCACCACTTCCACGCAGTGCGATTTTGAGTTTAGATGGTTCTCCTGGTTTCGTCCGCTGTAACTGTCGTGTAAAATTCTGTTTCAGTGCTGTTTCTGATAATTATGTTCCGTGAGTTCTGGATCCATGTTTTTTTTTTTTTTTCTTGAATTAACACGGAGAATGAAACAGTGTGCATGTTGTTGCAGACATATAATGTGCATAGGGATGTATTCCGAGAAGTGTAATTTTTTTTCTCTAGTTCTTATAGTTTACCCTCAACCACTGTGCTAGTTGAAAAAAGTTTTTCCTGTTTAAAACGAATAAAAAAATTAAGGAGCATTATTCCATAGCGAATACTATGTCGTTATCTAGTATCGCGATACAAAGTCAATTTTTCTCCGAACTTGTAGTTACACAGCAGTCTACTATGACATAATTGACCGGTGTGCTTCCTTGAAAGATAAAACTGCGTTTATAAGAAATAGATGTATTTTTTTCATTGATTCTCAATTTGTAACACTCCACTTATTTCTCTGGTTACGAGCCGTCACTGTGCAATGGTGTACATAACATATTACAGGCCTCATAAATTGGTTTTAATAATTGCAGGCCCTATAAATTTTTAATAATGATTACAAGCCCTATAAATTGCTTTTAATAATATCTTGCCCTTAAAGTTTGTCCAATTTGCCGAACAAAATCATCAGGTCGTAAATCTTTTACTTCATTTTGATGTAGAATTTTTTTTTCTAAAATTACGATTTTTAATTTTGGAAACATTTTTGTTTATTGTAATAATGAAGGTTTAATGTCACAATGATGTTCACGCTCCACAACTTCACGTAGCTACAAAGAAAACACAGTATGGAGAAGGCTACGTCATTTCTTTTACAGCTGATGTGGTCACATGACCTGGAAAAATAAAGGGCACTTCGTCCACGTGCATCTTCAAACCGCTCAAGGTCGAGCGACCGCGTAGTGACGTTTCAGATTATCCCCACTGTGGCTTTCTACGCATGCGCGTTTATGCAGAATCCTCGAGCATTTCACTGATGCGTTGCAAACCACGTCATACAATTCTGGGATCATTAGCAGTCATCCCTTGTAGTAAATTACCAAAAATGAGTTGAATTGACGAAGGCATAAAAACAGTGCGAGACAGGAGTGAGACAGAAAGCTAAACAAAGTCAAAGTAGATTCAGAGCGGTATCTATGGAGACTATCACTATTAAGAAAAGAAAAAAAATGTTTTGGCTTTTGTGAAGCACGGGTGATATCTTTGATGACGCTGGATCTGTACCTTATTCTGAAACCCGTGTCCTAAATTAGGGACGGCCTCCTGCTTATAGTTCTGAGTTGCACATGGTGTCCTTTAACCCGTTGGAACGAATTCTCTCGGGGTTGGAAAAATGAGCTGAAATCAGTTGGAACGAATATATTCGCAGTTTAACCCTCCGGGTGGCTAGTACGCATTGATACGTTCGGCGATTTCAGTACTCAAAGCGGCGACGCCGCAACAATACGTTCATGGAAAACCTGTTCAAAAGCGGCGAGAACGCAATATTGCGCCGGAAAATTTCGGGCTTACAGTAGCGAGAACGCAATAATGCGCCGAAAATTTTCGGGCTTATAATGGCGGGAACGCATATATGCGCATCTTAACGACGACGAATGCTACAGAAAGAGCCGGGGCTTTTAGTGGAGTTTCCTGTCATACATGTCGACAAAATTTGGCACTGCCTCTTCCAAAGCTCCTCGCACCTGGAGGGTTAAGAAACGGAT
Organism: Macrothele yani; assembly: GCA_039090855.1. NCBI lineage: Eukaryota > Metazoa > Arthropoda > Arachnida > Araneae > Macrothelidae > Macrothele > Macrothele yani. The sequence continues at coordinate 104,566,246 of CM077006.1, read as the reverse complement.
CGAAAGCTGCCAGAACGAGTGAACTGCGCATCAGGAGCATTGCGTTTCCTTCAGCTTTGTATTTCAAAGTGATATTTTAGGTGGAGGTTTGACTCTGATCCTTTGACACACGACCTGCTAAAAGGGCTATAACAATGGCGTCGAACTTAAGAAAGAAGAGAGGAGGTGCTTGAGTCGCTTGTTTCTACCCAGCGGCCTAATGTCCATGTCAGGGAGACTAGACCATCCTATATTATTCTTAGGTCATGGAACAGACAGAGAATAAAGCCCTAGAAGGGAACACTTATCATTATTAACAGGTTTATGGCCTATGCTGCTGAGATGTGAGAAAGAAAGTAATCGTTTAGCCGTAGCTTTCATAAAACCCGGCAGCTATGGAAGTATCTCTTCGGGGAGCGCCGAAAATTATGGGAACCATTTGGTTCAGGTACATCGGCCACTTAAAGGGTTAAACTCTAGAAAAGAAATAGGCAATATTATGTCCAGACGAAAGGGTTCACCCAAGAATGTTAGATCAATAATCGCGGAGTAACACCACAGCTAATTATTTTCCAGTGTGGAACCAGCATTTCATTCATGCTGTCACAAAAAAAAAAAAAAAAAACCATCAGAACTTCCAAACCGCGACGAAATCAGAGACATTTGTACAAGCTTCAAGGAAAGTGGGAATATATCTCGAATGTCAATGCAACCAACTTCTTACGTTTCAAGGAAGAAAAGCAATCGCCAGTAATAAAATATAAGCCATAGGCGCCAGGGTCGAAGGAAAAAGAGGCACCACTGACAACAAAGTAAATGTCTGATGTTTCTAGACCAAAGATAAAGACGAAGAACCGCTAGTAGAAATAAAACCGGGTACATATCTGTCTGTGTCAGTAAAATAGGGGAATTACAGTGTTTTTCTTAACATAATCCCCCGGATTATTTATTAAAAAGCTATAAGTTTCGGTTCCGCAGATTGTATGGCTCTGCCGATGCGAATAATACACCGCTTTAAAAATGTCTTTGGGACACTTCTATTTTAAAATCCGTGCTGCAGTTGTTAGGAGAGGTCGTATATTTGGAAAATTACCAGGAATGCGTTAATAACAGGAAAACGTAGCGCAATACGAAGATGGCGGTCCTCGAATTGTTCGATTTTTTTGTTTTTTGTTTTACTTATGAGCATGTTCACAAAAAAAATACATATAATGTAAGTAAGGCGATATTATTTGCTCTGATGAACGATTATAAGCTGTGGGAAGCTCAGCGTTTTACACGTTCGTTGGTACAGGAGATCTAACAATGGAACTGTCAAGCCGAACTGCGATAATTGCGAAAACCTCATAGCTTTTGCTCTTTGTTCACCTAAAAGTAACAGAAAAGCGTTTAAAGTGACAGTTTAAAAAAAAAAAAAAAATTCCCTCATTTTTTTGAATTGCTGGATTATTCCGTGAATCGCAACTTTGCTGTTCAAAATTACGGTTCGAGATCAACATCGCGCGTGTATGTATTATACCTTGATTCCCCCCTTGAATTTCAGGGCCCGTAGATTATGATCCGCCGAAGATTATACGAAGGGATTTTTTTGTTTTATTTTCCTAAATTTCACTGTCTGCAAATTATACGAAGAAAAATGCAGTACTAATGTAAAAATAATCACTCCATGTGTGGAGTTACAAAGAAATTGGAGGATCACTGGTATCAACACAACTCCTTGAGCCAAAGAAATCTGAGAATCACTGATTACAACACAAACCCGTGAGCCAAAGAATTTGGAGGATCACCGATAGCAATACAACTATTTACCAAAGGAATAGGAGGATCACCGATAGCAATACAACTATTTACCAAAGGAATAGGAGGATCACCGATAGCAACCAAACTGTATGAGCCAAAGAAATCGTAGAATCTCGATAGTAACCCAACTCCGTGAGCCAAAGAAATCGGAGGATCGCATATAGCAACACGTCTCCGTGAACCACAGTAATCGGAGGATCACAGATAGCAACACGACTCCATGTGCCAAAGAAATCGGAGAATCATCGAAAGTAACCCAACTCCGTGAGCCAAAGAAATCTGAGGATCACCGATAACAACACTACTCCATGAATCAAAGAAATCGGAGAATCTCGATAGTAACCCAACTCTGTGAGCCAAAGGAATCCGAAGATCACCGACAGCAACACAACTCCGTGAGCCAAAAAAATCTGAGAATCTCGATAGTAACTCAACTCCGTCAGCCAAAGGAATCGGAGGATCACCGATAGCAACACAACTCCGGGAGC